>VYXC01004595.1:60770-220992 GCA_013397175.1 Platysteira castanea
GGCTCCGGTCCCGGCTCCGGTCCCGGCTCCGGCGGCAGGCGCTGAGCCGCGGCCCCCCGCGCTGCTGCCGCTGCTGCTGCCCGGCCGAGCCGCCGGCCTGGAGGTGCAGCGCAAGTTCCTCTCGCCCACCCTCACCAACAACTTCGCGCTGGACGGCCCCGGCTCCCGCGTTTACCTGGCGGCCGTCAACCGGCTGTTCCAGCTGTCGGGGGGCGAGCTGGCGCTGGAGGCGGAGGCTGCGGTGGGGCCGGTGCTGGACAGCCCGCTGTGCCACGCACCGCAGCTGCCGCAGGCCTCTTGTGAGCACCCCAGGGTGCTCACCAACAACTACAACAAGATCCTGCAGCCCGACCCGGAGCAGGGCGTCCTTGTCGTCTGCGGCTCCATCTACCAGGGCCTCTGCCAGCTGCGCAGCATGGCCAACATCTCGGCAGTGGCCGTGCGCTTCCCGCCGGGCGGCAGCGACTCGGTCACTGTCTTCCCTAGCATGCTGAACGTGGCGGCCAACCACCCCAACGCCTCCACCGTGGGGCTGGTGCTGCGCCGCGGCGGCGGCGGCGGGGCGCGGCTGCTGGTGGCCGCCACCTACACCGGCTTCGGCAGCCCCTTCTTCCCCCGCAACCGCAGCCTGGAGGACCACCGCTTCGAGAACACGCCCGAGATCGCCATCCGCGCCCTCAACGCCCGCGGCGACCTGGCCAAGCTTTTCACCTTCGACATCAACCCCTCCGACGACAACATCCTCAAGATCAAGCAGGGCGACAAGGCGCGGCACAAGCTCAGCTTCGTCCGCGCCTTCTTGCAGCACGGGGCCGCGCCGCCCGCCCGCCGCCCGTATGCCTACCTGGCGCTCAACAGTGAGGCCAACGCGGGCGACAAGGAGAGCCCGGCGCACAGCCTGCTGGCCCGCATCTGCCTGGGCGAGCCGGCCGAGGCCACCCTCAACGGCAGCGGCGAGACCAAGAAGCTGACCGAGTCCTACATCCAGCTGGGGCTGCGCTGCGGCGGCGCCGCCGACGCCTTCACCCGCCTCGTCTCCGTGTTCCCGGCGAGGGCAGCTTGGCGCAGCCCCGCTGCTCCTCACGCCCCGGCCCCGCCGCCCCCCGAGGAGCTGCTCTTCGGCGTCTTCGAGCGGGCCGGAGCCGGCGGCGGTCGGGGGCGGCCGCAGTCCGCGCTCTGCGTCTTCCGCTTCGCCGAGATCGAGGAGACGATCCGAGCCGCCCGCAACTCCTGTTTCGTCAGCCCGGCCGCCGGCATGGTTACCGTGCTGGACAGCGTGGTGCAGGGCACCGGCCCGGCTTGCGAGAAGAGGAATATACAGGTACGGTGGGCGGCAGGCACCTGCGGGGGCGAGGGGGCGCGGGGAGCCGGTGGTCGGCGGGGGACGGGGTCCCCATCCCGTCGTGGCCCATCCTGCGGCCGCAGGCTGTCGCCACCTCTCCCGACCTGAAGCGCATCCCCCGCTTCCTCCGGGCGGGCGGCTGAGCCCCACACCCCGCTCTCCTCCCTGCTCTGCCCGGAGACCCTCCCGCCTGCCCGGGGACAGCATCGTTCCCCTAACCTGGCCGCCGGTGCCCCACTTCTCGTGGCTGCCCTGTGCGCCCGGATGTCTGTGGGCATCGCCAGCCCCACGTCCCGTACCGCGGCGCACAGCCCTGATAGAGACTGCACTCAGGCTGCCTGGGCTCCCCGCGTTCGTGGCAGAAGTTTGTCATTGTCACGATTTGTTAGTGAGTGGCCGTAAATGTTAGCGCAAGACAGAATCGCCTGTTCCCCTTCTCTCTAAAAATATACGATGCTTGGGAAAAAAGAGAGAGAAAAGGGCTGCTTTAACGCTGCATTTTTCCCTTCCTCTGGGACGGGTGCACAGCTCGGCTGCATCAAAGATTGTGAAAACATCTGTTTGATTTCAGAGGCGAGATAGAGCATTTGGGCTTGGGCTTCCCTGTGCAATGCCAGTGGCAAAGAGAGAAAGGTTTCCCATGGTAACCGGAGTGTTTAGTGTGGCATCTCCACTCTGTGGTAAAATATGTAGTCTTAATGCACTTGGTTCATAGACCTACTCTAGCAAAGTTGAACGGTTTTTCCCTGGTGGCAAAGTACAAGCTGCCTGACAGCCAGGAAATCTAGTAGTTGGAGCTAATTCCACAAAGACTGGGTGCGTTAAACACTGGGAGCTCAGTCCTGACATCTTGGCATGGTCACGGCTCTCAGAGGACTTACTGGGAGTCAGGAATCCTATTTACAGGATGTGAAGGCACCCGCAGTTCTTGTTGGCTGTGGCTGGTGCTCAGCATCCTTGCGGAGCAGCCCCTGAGCCCCGGGCAGGATTGAGCTGTCTCTGCCAAGGCGGGTCAGGCGGCAGCGTTGGGGCTGGGGCTGCTGGAGGCGCTTGGGCAGTGAACAGCCTGTAACTGAAAGACAGTGGCAGAAGCACCCATCACCCTTGAGCTTCCCCAGGGCTCCAGGACTGCTGTGGAGATACTGGTTTTTCTAACTTTCATTCAGTAAAGAAAATAATCATGAATAACAGCAGTCTGTTGATGCTGAAAGCATCAAGTGTAAGGTACTGTATCCGGTAGGGTATTTAGACAGCTAATTCACGAGTGACTCAAGGGAGACCAGGCACACATGAGATTTCACTCCATCTTTGGTCCCGGCCTGTCACACTTCCACTGTAATGTGTGTTCCTGGTAGCACCTTCCTCTCCAAATATGACCTGGGTTGGCAGGGAGGGTGACCAGTTGTCACTGATGCCATAAGGGCTGAGAAGGATGCCGTGTTCTCGAAGGGATGAGCAACAGGGGATGTGAGGGTCAGGGGAATGAGCTAGAGTAACTGAGCACTCCCAGTCCATTGGGAGTCAGTGGGAAACCTCTGTATTTGCAACTGTGGCGAGATCAGGCTGCAAGAAAATTTTTTCACGTGGCGAGAGCAATAAGACTGGTGGTGATATAAGATGGATGGGGAGACTGGGTTCCAGTACCAGCTGACACTGCTGGGGTGTCACTGGCCTTGAACCAGTCGTTTAACCCAAGGTGCCTCAGTTTCCCATATTTATTGTTATTCAGAAACCCAACTCATGTAGTGTCAGATTGCATTTGTAAAGCTGCTTTGAGATCCTTTGATGTCAAGTACAGCAGGATATAAATGAAGCATAACATTAATATTCGTTCATGCCTAATATTTCTACACTTCTCACTTATCTGAAGCATATTCCTCTAAAACCGCTGACCGAGCCTGCTGGGAAGCCACCCTGATAGTCAGGAGAGCTTTTCTTTTTTCTTTTTTTTTCTTTTTTCTTTTTTTTTGGCTTTAACTTAATCATTAGAATTGCCAACAAGTTAACAAGCTGTTTTTATTTTCAAGTCCCAGAGTGGCACTGTCAAGAGAAAAGTTGTAATAGTGTGTTTCTTTGAGCTGCAAAAACCTAACATCAATTTCCACCTTCAAGACAGTGAAATACTGTAATGTGTTTTGTGTCCCAGACCTGGAAATACAGCAGGAAAATGTATTAAAGCAGCAGCTGGTCTGGCAGAGCAGATCAGTATCTGTCTTCCCATTGTGAGTTCCACTTCTCCTCCTGTTACTGGGTTTCCAGTTTTCCCATTGCCTATGCACCACTGATAGGGGCTCTGGTGTTAGTAAGTGTGGCTGATTAGCTGTTCCTGAGGACCAGGTACTTGGGTTTTAATCTCCTTTTGGAAGAAAAAAAGCCGTGATATTGGCCTGATTCATTCCAAGCGTGTGTTCAGCCGAAGTAGTCAGTTGTTACAAGTCTGGACCATGGGCTGTTTGGTGTAATGCGGTGTGAAAGGAAAATCATTGACCCCTTGTGTGCTCTCCAGTCTAATTGAATGCTCCTCTCCAGCAGTGCTTGCTTTGACTCAGCCTGGGAGCTCCAGCACTCACCCGCCAGTGAGGGGTTTTGGGAGTGGGCACTCAGCACGCCAGCCCTCCCTGCCAGTCCCCACGGCGTTTCTGCTCAGCGCTGGCCGGTGCAGGGCAGGGCTCTGCTCACAGTGCTGTGCTGGGAGGTCTGAGCGAGGCTGGCACAGAGCGAGGGGCTCTGTCCCTGGACAGGTCGGTGTGGTGGCAGCCACGTGTTTGGCTCCCCCTGTGACCGTGTGGGGCTGCTCACACAGAGGGCTGTGGAGGGTGGATGAGGCAGGTGGATCTGCATTCCCCAGGTTGGGCAAGGGCAGCCGCCAGCTTGGCCTGGAAACGGCCCCTCTCTTTGATGGAAACACTTACTTGCAATTAAGCACATGCTTAACAGCTTTGTGTGAGACAAGAGGAAAATGTGCAGAGGAGGATGGTCCAGGTCAGGAGTGGGGGCTGTTGGTGCTTCTCAGTGAGTGTTGCTGAAAAGTCACGCACGGAGGAGATGAATTCACAGCAGCAGCTCAGGGGAAGGAGGATGTGTGAGGGAAGGATTTAGGTTGGTTGGGTTCTTGCACCGACAGTGAGTGGGTGAGCTCTAGGATTGCTTCCCCTCAACAGAAATAGTTTTTTATAATGAATTTTGTGTCAAATGCAGCTAAATTGGAATACTTGCATGGAACCACTGCGGTGTTTTGCCCACTCAAAGCCCGTGTGGAATTTGGACTTGAGCCCCCAGAAGGGAAGAGGAGTAGGAGCTCTCTGGAGCAAACTGCTTGGAACAGTATTTGCAGCAGTGTGCTGACAGAGCTTATCAAATTCTTGGGACACTGCGTGGGTTTACAGCTCATATTTGAGCTATTCTTCCCCAGGAAGATCACGGCCCAGCGGGTTTGAAGGTTATGCTGGCTGCATGGCTGGAGTGTGGTACAGCTGTGGGAAGCTGAAGCCTTTATGAAAGCAAAGCAGGCAAGAGCCCATCCCAGCTTCTGGCTGGCTGGAGAGCAGTGGCCATGTGGGGCATCCCAGGAGTGTCCCCCTCTGTGCCACTGAAAACAAAGGTCTGCCTGGCTGTTCCTTTGGTCACGCTGCATCACAGCCACGTCCGAACACAGCAAAGCCCCTCCAGTGCCCTCTTGCCACTGCCCCACCTCTCAATGGGTATTTTGGCAGGGGGCATGGCCAGGCGCCTTTGTGTGCACACTTGGCTGTGATGAGCAAGCTCGTTTGAGGAAAAGCTGAACTGGAAACTCCATCCCGTGCTCACAGCTGTGCCAAACTCAGTGTCTTCTGTGGTTTCTGCATGAGCCCCATGGTCTCCTAAAAACTCCCGGAGAGTTACAGAAAGCAGACTTATATTCACTAGGCCTAGATTTGCTGGCCAGGGAACTGTATCTCTCTTGGGAAATGTTTTGGGGTCTGCAACTCAAAAAAGGCTGAAAATCCAGTTTGTTTCCTCTGCTGAAAACCATAGGCATAGTGGCATGGGATAATGAGATGTTTCAGCCTTAATTCTCAAGTTTCTGGCTCTTGTGGCTTTGTGTCAGATCCTGCATGGCCACTGAACACTGTGTTTGGGGGAGTAATGATGAGATACCCACCAGTGAGCTGTACTTTAATGGGTTGTTAAATAAAATGAACTCCTTGAGTAGACTATATAAACAGTCTCTGTATATATGTGTGCCTGGGCATGGAAATGTGGTTTAAAACCAGTCAGAAACTGTTCCCAAAGAAAAAAATCTCATCTACACGTGGGAATATGACAAAGCATCTACTTACTGTCCAAATATGCTGTGGCATCTCCATGGGACTGGGTTTTATAGGAGCTGAATTACTTTGAAGTGCTGGCTTATACTAATTTAGAAATTCCAAACATGAAACTAAATGTGCTCTAACCCTACATCTACTCAAATAAATCCAGAGGATTAGCCACAGAAAGGAAACTGGGAATTTACACTTAATTTCTTCATTAAAAATGAGGCAGGAGTTCATGTAGCAAGCCTAATTTCTGCATTTTTCAGTGTGGGCTGTTTAGAGTTGCTGCCACCACCCCAAGGTGTCACTGCCCAGGTACTGCAGAGCTGCACCGTGGTCGTTGTCACCACCGTGTTTTGCTCTGGGACGTGGTGTTACGGACAGTGGAAGGTCGCTGTCCCTCCAGCTGCCCTGCAAGGGCGGGGGTGAGGAGCCAGGCTGCCCGCGGAGGGGCCGGTGGGACCCAGGATGCCCCAACGAGAGGCTTAAGCCACAGCCTGAGCTTTCCTTGGCTTTGGACCCAGCTCAGAGCACTGTCTACCTGTTCTGTCTCTCACCTGGTACTAGTGAGTGGTGGTCAGCTGTTGGTTAGGTTTCCTTGGGAATTCGTGTGAAAATACAGCCTGCTGCTGCAGTCCCAGCTGTGTGCTGCCTGCTGGGAGCTGTGTGAACACCATCCTTCCCAGGAAGGCAGGCTCAGCTCTGTGGGCTGCCAGTGCCCGGGGGCTCTCCCGCTGCTGGGGCTGGCACGGCCCTCGTGCGCTGTGCCAAGCAGGGGAGCCTCCTGAGGAGCGGGCTGGTGCCCCCGAGCTGAAGGTGGGTGGTGGGAATGCTTTCCTGGCGGCCCCAGGGCTCATCCCTGCTTTGCATCTCAAGCTCAAACAGATCCCAAATTGCAAAGGGAAATTTGGTCGAAGTGGCAAAAGTTTCTGTGCCTGGAAACGGGAAGTTGTGCCGCTTCAGGGAACAGAAACTGGCTCCTGCTTGTGGCACGGTGCCTGCCTGCTGTGGGAGCCCAGTGCTGCTGGCTGGTGTTGGCTGGGCAGGCAGAGTGTGTGCCAGTCCCTCGGCAGGGCAGGGGGGTCATGGGCATGCTGCCGGTTTCTGCAGAGCTCTGCCAACAGCAGGCTGTACAGACCCAGTCGTTCCTCCTGCCTGGATGCTCAGACTGCATTTGGTCCATTGAGCTCATCAGATCCCTGCAACTACGTAACAGTTTAGGTGGAAAACAGGAAAAGGGTCATTTTGGCAAAAGTCAGGGGTTTTCCGGGGCAGGTGTTTGACTCCCCCGTGTGACTGTGAGCCCCAGGAGCTGCAGTGGATGCAGGCTCAGATGCAGGGTCTCGGTGGATGGAAATGAAGGGATTTGCCATCTCTTTTCTGATGTTTCAAAGTCTCGTTTACAGTGATTGAGTGAGAAGATTGTTGGGGCTGAGGGCAGCCGGAGAAGTGAATAAGGCACCGTGAGATGTGTACGGGTGCCCAGGGATGCTGTAAAAACACCTTACTATGCCTTGTAAATCCCAACAGGTGTCTGTTCAGCTGCACTCTTGTGACACCCTGATGTCCTCTCCCAGCAAGAGGTTGGAAACATAGTAAGTCTGAGCCCCTGGCCGTGGTAATTTAATGCAACCACTGGGCACGCTGGAACCGGGGGTGGTTGGAAACAATCAGTGTTGCCCACCTGAGTGCCACCACACGCTACCCACAGCGGCGTGGCTGTGCCTCCCCGCCAGGCCCGGGCACGGCGTGTGCTGGGCGGGACCGTGCCTGTGGCGGCTCCCGGGGGCTGAGCCCCTCTGCTGCAGCAGCAGGGAGGGATGGATGGGGCACGTGGCTGCTCCTCTGTGCTGGGAATGGGATGGAGGGGGCACGTGGCTGCTCCTCTGGGCTGGGAATGGGATGGATGGGGCACGTGGCTGCTCCTCTGGGCTGGGAATGGGATGGATGGGGCACGTGGCTGCTCCTCTGGGCTGGGAATGGGATGGAGGGGGGTTGGCATTCTTGACTGGAGGAGGAAAAATGGCTCCAGGGGCGGGTGGCTCTTGCTTGGTGGCATTGTCCCCAGTGCCCTGCCCCAGGGCAGCGTTGCTACAACCCCGTGCACTTGAGGTCCCTTTGGCATGGTGGGCCCTGGGTACAGTGCAGCTCCTGTGCAGCATTGCTGTCCTTGTTTCATGGTGGGGAGGTGGGTGCTCAGGTGCCCTGATCGATGTCTCTGATCAAGAGTGGCAGTGTCAGGGTTTGACTTGAGGTCCCAAGTGCTTCTGTGTGACTGTCCCCAGTGCACATCCCTGGGAGCCCCGTGTGGCAGGGGACCAACAGCAATGTCTGCAGGAGGGATCTGCTTTGCTATTTCCTTTCTTGGTTTGGTTGGATGATTTTGGTTGTTTTCTTAGGTTTTGATTCCTGTTGGGTTGGTAAAGAAACAATTTTAAGTCATTATTTTCAAGTTGGGCTCTAACACCTTGCAGCAGGTGGAGGAGGTGGCAGGCTATCTACAGCATCTCCCACTTGGAGAGGCCAGCAGAATTTATTGACGTCTTTGAGCAGAGGGGGCCGTACTAATTCCTGACATCTGGAGAGCAGCTCTGCTGGCAGCCGCTGTCCGACGGAGCGAGGCTGCAGGGGCGTGGGACGGCTCACGCCCAGGAAGGCCCAGATCGAACAGGGCCCAGATGAGCCCTTGTCAGATGTGCTGGTGAGCAGGGTGGACAGCAAAGCCCGTGATGATCTTGCCTTGACACCCCTTGGGTGTCAGTGGGGCTTGTCCAACACAGGGAGCGCGCGCTGGCTCCTTACGCAGGTCTGTGGGAGCTGGGGTGTCCCCAAGGAGCAGGGATGTGGTGGCTGCAGCATCCTGCAGTAACAGGGCTGTAGCAGTGGTGGCACATGGTCTGATCTGCTGTTGCCAATCCCTGTGCCTTCCTCTCCCGTTTATCAGACCTGTGGAAAAGCACAGCCTTGCAAGGTGGGACAAGAGGTCCCTCAGCATGGGCTTTTTCTCCAGTGGGCAACATGATAGGGGTTAACTTGGATAGTCAAGCTCTTTTCCCTGTTAGGGGGCTTGTTCTGCTGTGCCCCTCCTCTGGAGGCAGCATGGCCAGAGCCACAGTCATGGGTTTGCTGCCGTGCTCCTGAGAGTGCTGCTGTGGGAGCTGTGGAGCTGTGGCAGGGTGGTCGAGCCCAGGCACAAACCCCGGTGTAAGTCCCAGTCTCCAGTGAAGCTGCAGGCTCATGTTTGCATCTGCAGCCATGGGACCCGGCTGATGCTGTGTGAGCTGGAACAAAGCTGCCTGGTTTTGGGCCTGGACCACTGGAGGGTTGTTGTCGTGACAAGACGTCTGCAGGTTATGTATTGTAAGTGGAACTGGAATAAAAATCTTTCAATTCTAACCCAGAAGCAAAATTACCTGAAAGTTTGGATTTTGAAAACATACCTCTCTTATTTGAAGGAAATTTGGAACTTGCCTTTCAGTTTCTTTCTCATCTCTGTTTAAGGTATTTTGCAGCTGTGTACAGCTCCCTTCTGGGGCAGGAACCCTTTGGTTATTTGGTTTTCATGCACCATCTGCTGCCCGCTGCCAACATCCAGCAAGCTGTGAGCTGCTTGTGGCCACGTGCCACCTCTGGTGGGTCACCTAATTAAAAGGGGCTATTGAAAACCTGGCATGTTCCCAAACACGTGTGTGGAGTGATCGTTTCAGGAGGGGAAATTTTACAGTATGATGATAGCACTCGATGAAGAAGGGGAGAGGTGAAAGATGAGGGAGTTTAGTGGAATATAATTCTGAACTTCTTTGGCTTGTGAGTCCCTGTCGTCCTTCAGTCTGTCTCACAGACGTGGGCTTTGTGGTTCAGAGGCACCAGGACTGGTGTGCTGTTGTGTGTGGTTTCCCGAGGTTGGGAACTGCCTTGTGTGGGACAGGGGCTCAGGTTGGGCTTTTGGCAATCGGTGTAGCACGTCATTAAATGGGGAGGAAACTGGAGCTAAATGTTTGCTTGAGGGGACGGAAATCTGTGTCTGGAGAGCAGATACAGGTTTGATGTGTACAGGTCTCTGGAACAAGGTAAGGGGTAAGGGACTGGGAGGGGTGTTCCCCATGCATCCCTCCTGGGTTTCCCAGCCAGGACACTGCTCTGGTCAGCACGGTGGCAGCCTTGGTGCTGGGGCTGTTGTGGAACCACAACCTGGCTGCACTCAACGTAAGCTGCTGGAAAAAGATGTCAAGTTTTGGGAGGAGCTGGGGTTGCAATGTTACGTCCCTTGGATCTCCTAACTCTACTGTCATTTCCTGCTGATTTGGTATCACAGCAAGCTCAGTGGGTCTTTCCAAAATGCTTTGGAAACAGCAGTTTCTACAAATCTTGAAGACAAAATATAAAATGACAGAGAAAGAGAAAGCCTTACATGCTTTAACCAAATCAGAACAGTGCTCAGTTGCTGAATCCAGTAGGACCACTGATCTGTAGCAACTTTTGAAATTACTTGAGTTATATGATTTTTATGATCCTAATTTCCTGATTGGGAGGGGAATGGGTAGGGAGTGAGGACCTCCAGAGATGAGACTGTGGAGATGTCAACAGGCACAGTGCTTTCAGAGTGATGCCTGGAGAACACCTTTTGCTTTGTTCAGGTGCTGCCTGCGAGAAGAGACAGGGTGTGAGCCACAGGCCAGAGGAGCCTGGCTCGCACATTCATCCTTTGCACTTCCATAACCATCTGATTCATCTCTTTACTTGAATTTCTTCTGTCCCCAGAATGAGGGCAGGGGTTAGAGGGGAGGAAGGGTGCACTGGTGATCCGGGGAAGTGGTGTGTCTCCTGTAGGCTACGTTTGTATGGCTTGGTTGCTTCTACATTTGGAGTGCTCAGTTAATGAGCAAAACGAGTTTTATTAACCTTTCCATGACAAGCTTCTTCAGCAGGCTGCGTGCTCGACCAAGTGGTGGTGTTTTGTTTTCTGGACTCTGGTGCTGAGGCTGTGGAGCAGGCGATGCGTGGGGGGTACCCAGAGGGGGACAGCACTGCAGCACAGCGTTGCTTCTCAAAGGCAGGTTTTACTTAGGATGCATAAGAGAAGGGTAGAGCTCTGCTCCTTATCTCAGGGCTTAATTGATTCAGCAGAACTAATGAGGAAAAAACAGGAAAACATTTACTATAAACTATTGCTAAATGAAATAGATTTGAACTGACACATGCAAAAGACCAGTTGTGTTAGGTAAGAAGTTGTTACTTTAATGGATGCTTTTTTCAGCCCTGCCTTGCACAGATATGCCTTCAGAGCACTTTGAGCATGTGAAGTGCTAAGTGTTAGTACTAGCAATAATAAAATAGTAACGACCAAAGATCGAAGAGCCAAACTCATGGTTCACCTGGGACTCTTCCCTGTGGAAGAGAGTTTGAATAGTCTGAGGTTGGTTACTGAAGCCAAAGCTTAACGTAAATGAGAAACACAGGTTGAGTGGTGGAGGGAGGCTCTCCCAAGGAAGGAGCAGCTAAGAAAGTACAGCCCAAATAAACCAAGCGTCTTACTCTGAGCAGTTTCGAAGGGGGAGGTGTCTGTTGGGCTTCTGAGCAGGAGTGGGTGTCCTTGAGATGAGGCACACTCGGCTGATCTGCTCAGCCCCTTGTCCCCAGGGAGTAGGAAGAGGAGCCGAGTTTCCAACAGGGGTGAATTTAAAGGACATACAAGCTCTTGCTGCTCAAACACGTGCTGTTCCAACTGTGACAACCCCTCTGGAGCCTATTTGTTAATCCCTCTGCTTGCCCATTCCTGGTGGATTTGATTGTATAATCTGAAGTATAGTATTTAATGCAGGATGAAGGCTAACATAATAAGCTTGACCAGTCTTCCTGGCGGCATGAAGGATGTGCAATTTTAGTTTAAAAAGTGCTATTTTTTCATGTTTCTCAGCTTTGAGCAGTTCCCCATGCTGTTGCATTTGCTGCTTCAGTGCCCTGCTGGGGGAAGCACTGGTGGGTGCCAGACCCCCAGCTAGTGTGGAGCAAGGCAGGGGCACCCATGCTGGGGCTGCCAGGGCTGGCGAGGGTGTTCTGGAGGAGGGCTGTGCAGGTCCTGCCAGTCACCTGTCCACACTGCCTTCAGCTTTCTTCTCCAGCTGGGGTCAGCATGATGGGGTTGGGGCTGATGGAGTGATGGTGGCCACGAGCTGGTCCGGTTGTGGCTGGAGGAGGGAGCAGAGGAGACTTAGAGGGGAATCACACTGCTGAAGCTAAGGCTGGAGCCTCTGAGGACTCGCAGCAGCAGGTGGTTGGATGGCAGTAGGGACCCGTGGTTGTTCCAGCTGTTGTCAGGCTTTGGCCTCACTGCAGCAGAGCGGCCGTGCCTGCAGCCCAGCAGTGCCTGGTCCTGTCCTGGTCTCCTCCTGTCCTGGTCTCCTCCTGTCCTGGTCTCCGTGTCCTGCTGCCGAGGTGGGCTCTGGCCTGTGTGCTGTCTGCCCAGGGCTGCCTCTGCCAGGGCAGCAGATGGAGCTTTCACCCTCTGAGATGATCTGAGGCACTGAGAGCCTCTTCCAGCACTCAAACCCTCGCACCTCTGGTGGTTTGAGGTCTGTGGCTGTGGTGGAGGTGAGCACGGCTGCGGCTGCTGAGTTGCAGTGGTTTGGCCTGACCCAGCCGTGCCTTTCCCCAGGCATCAGTCCTGTGCTTGCTGCCTTCTAGCAGTCCTCTGTGCCCTTCCTTGCCCCAGCCACCAGTCCCATGTGAGGCTGCCAAGAGTGAAATTTAGGAGCTGGCAGGAAAGAAAAGTTTGGAGTCAAGAGCAGAGAGAGGGAAGAATGATAGCTCCCTGCAGGACTCGGCCCGGGTGGCTGCTGGGAGCAGAGGGATGTTGGCATAGACCATTACTGGTGTCACATTAGTGGCTCACAGAGTACCCTAGCCCAGGGCTGGCATTGTGCAAATGGGCAAAACACAGCAAAACTGCTGCGTCCTCGCTTGAGGAACCTGTGGTCTAAGCAAACAGTGAAACCAGAGTGCAAGTCTCGTTTTAAGCCTTTTTTTTTAAAGAATGTCTGCTGTGCTGCAGGGGTCCTGTGCTGTTGGTAATTCTTGACAGAAATTTGTCCGTGTTCACTTTGTCAGAGATTCTCAGCCTGAGAGCCTTGACTGGCCACAAGTGCACATTGATTTGCCTCCTGTTGCCTAAAAAATGATGGGAAGTCTGAGGAGCTCTGTGCTAATGCCTGCCCTTGAGCAGCACTGCAGTTGGAGACTGCTTACATCTCAAGTGCCTCAACAGTGGAGTCCTCTTCTGAGGATGACATTTTCCTCCAGGCATCCCAAAAAGCCTGGTTTTGACAGGTCTGGTTGCGACACTGCAGCAGATAAACGCGTGATTGTGTGTACACACTGCTGGGGCTGGGGGCTCTGCTGGGGGGTGTGGTTGGTCTGGACCCTGCCCGACACAGAGCAGGGCTTGTACTCTCCTCTAGCTTAGTGCAGCCAGGCTGCCTTGGCATCACTGGCTGGGTCCTTTCTCCTATGCAGTATTTCCCCATTGGTTTTTAGCCTGTCCTTACTGCTCAGCAAGAGTCTGTGTCTTGCTATTCTCTTCAGATAGTATCCAAATTATTCTGAATATTCTCTATGCAGTCAGAAATTTCCCTGAGTCATACCTAAATGTTAATAAAAGCCTAATGGTTTATGTTAAGGAAGGCAAGAGATAAAACTAGAGCCCTTTTATCACAGCCTTTAATGGCCTGAAAATGTCAGTTGTGTGGGAGCAGCTGCCAAATTTTGAGCCTATGAAGATGATGGCTAAGTCCCGCAAATCAACAAGTTTGGAGCGGATTATCCGATGCTGGCTGTGTCATTTTCCCAGGACTCCAGGCATGCTGGAAGCCAACACTTTAATCCTCTCTGATACGAAGTCTGAAAGGGGCCGGGCTCCCCTTCTCGCTCCGGAGCTCTGGAGCTGCTGCAGCACAGCCAGCACGGCCTCGTGGAGGGCAGGGGCTCAGGGCTTTCCTCTGCGCCGCAGCTTCTGAGTCACAAATTAGCTCCAGCTTTGCTTGAGAACTATTTTTAAGGTCACAAACACAGGAAGCAGAAATCAGCGCATTTCATGGTTTTCCTGAGAGCTGCCTCACCACTCCTCTTCCTCCTTCTGTTTCCAACAGACTTCCTTCCCGAAGGGACATCCTGCATGCCCAGGGCTGGGGAGGTGTAATGGAAATTCTGGGAAATCACTTTTTATGCTCCTTATAGGCCTGGGATAAAGAACTGAACTCACACTGTGAAGACAGCTGAACTCTTGAGCTCTGATGTGGCTGGAAATCTTTTATCTCTGTCCCACTTTGTTTCTGCAGTCTCACTCAGGGGTTAATCTGACTAACCATCCTCTTACTGTGGCCCCTTGATTTGAATTCATTTGCATCCCTTGTGAGTTTTGCAGCAGTAGCACACACTGCAGCGTGCAGGGGCACAGCAGCGTGTCCCCCTCGTGCTGCTGGCAGTGCTGCTCACCTGGTGCCACCTGCACTGTCCCCAGCTTGCGCCCAGGGACGCTCCTCGTCAGCGACAGAGTGGCAGAGTCAAACCTTTAGTGTGCAGGAGGTTTTGGATCTAGAATCAGCCCACGGTTCTGAGAGTTACTGAGTACCCAGAGCGTGTCGAAGAAAAAGAGAGGCAATACAGTAAATGCCCACAGGGTGTTTTAAAATGCAGATTGTAGAAAGAGATTGCTTTTGGAAGAAAACATTTGTGCTTTTCCCACTTCAGGACAGGGCAGCTTGATTTAAGAAGGAGTGAGATTTAACCCCTTCCAGTTGGAGATGGCCTTCTATTCCAATCCCCCAGTGCAGTTCCCCAGCTGTGGTGACTGCCTGGTGCCTGCAGAAGGATGTGACTTGGCTGTATCCTGTTTACTGCAACGTGATGGAGTTAGCTGTCCCCTTGGTGCTGGGGGGTAAAGGCAGCAGCAGCAGCACAGCATGTCATCCCTTCTTTGGACCCGGGAGAGGGAAATACCATATGTCTCCTACCCATCCGTTTGTTGGAAGATCTGATGTCATTTGAAGAAAGGTGTTTCAGAGGAAGGATGTGTGCAGCCAAAATAAAGCTTGGCCTGGGTTAGAATAGTTACATCCTGTTTACTGTGGAAAACACTTTGCACTGATATGAGCTCTGAAATGCGTGATTTATAAGCAGGCAGGCGCTGCAGATAAGGGACTTCCCGTGATTTTGGCCACCTGTGAGAAGAAAGGGCCATGTCCTGCAGGCTGGCAGGCAGCAATGCCTGTCCCAGCTCCTGTGCAGCTGCCGTAGAGAGGAGGTGCTGAGCATCCCTTGGGGTCCCAGGTGGCCAGAGGTGCCTCTGTGCCTCAGTCTCCCTGCAGGAAGGAGCCTTGTAAGCTTCAGGTGGTGATATTCTTAAAGAATAATGAAGAGGAGCTGGAGATAATCATCCGTAAGATAAGTAAATAAGCCCAAGGGAATTTCTAAATATGTTTGTGAAGGGAAGGAATCGTTAAATCAGAAACATGAATAGCTTGCCTCTGTTTAGTATAAAAAAGTTGTGTGGCCCAGTTACAGGGCAAACATACACACTTAAGAATTCAGGCTGTGATTTTACTTTTTACTAGAATGAGATGCGATAAAACTGCAAAATGCGCTTAGTGGGTGCCTGCTGCTGCTGGAGTGCCAGCCCTGCCAGGGAGTGTGGCAGTGTGGTCACAGCCTCCCGCAGGTGAAACCTGGGGTGCCTGTAGGTGATGTTTGATGTATTGGCCCTCGAAACGTGCCCGTCATTGGAACGGCTCCGGCTGCACCCGCTGCAGCTCAGAAAAGCTGCTGCAGGAGTGACAGCAGGTGGATTGTTGGCAGTCAGACTGTTGTGATGTTCAGGCATTGTCGAATCCATCCAAGTTATCTGAGCAGAAATTACATGAGAATCTCAGAGGATTTGGAGTGAGGGGGTCATAAATCTTGGGTGCGTCTTGGCAGGGTAGGAGGAATACGAGCCATCAGCTCCACTGGCAAGTGCTGCTGTCATGCAGCAAATGCACTAATTAATTTAGCACAGGAGAGTCAAGTCTGTTGTCTTGCTTTGGGCCAAACAAGTCAAATGCCTGCTCATAGACACAGGTCAACGACAAGTCCTTAAGCGCTGTGCTCTGCCTTTGCCCCTTGGCACCCCTTGACAGTGGATGTGGGATCCATGTGGGAGCCCTGCTCTCGGCCTGGTGCCCCCTGTGCCAGCCCTTGCGGGTCAGCTCAGCAGCCAGGGCCAGCTGCATTTTCCTGTTCGTGACGCAGCAGTGAGGGGCTCTAGGAAGGCAGAGCAGGGCTCTGGGAAGTCTGTCCCCACTGCTCCTGAGGGGGGATGGCGAGGGAACCTCCTGAAGTCTGTGCAGCCTGGTGATGTTTGTGTCTCTCCGCAGCTGCAGCCGGAGCAGCTGGACTGCGGAGCCGCACACCTTCAGCACCCCCTGGCCATCGTGAACCCTGTCACAGCCACCCCCATCTTCACCTACAGCGGCCTGACCGCGGTGGCAGTGGCCAGTGTCAACAACTACACAGTCGTGTTCCTGGGCACGGCCAGCGGAGGACTCCTGAAGGCAAGTGGGGCCAGCAGCACCAGCGTGGGGCAGCAGAGCTGGGGACGGGCTGGGTGTCGGGGGTCCCCCTCCCAGCAGCTCTGGTCTGCCCAGAGGATGACATCTGCTGTCTACTTGCTTTGAGCACCTGCTCCCATCGGGCAGTGAAGAAGTCCTTGGGTACTGCCATAACCTGGACAGTGATACATGCTGCCTGATGGCTGGTGGCTGTTAATCACTGCTCAGGGCTGCCATGTGAGCAGGATGGTTTTGATGAACCCTAAGCTGAAAATGCTATTGTAGAGCATTGAATTATTAATTAGTTTTATTAAAATATTTTATTCATTATATTAATATCATTTTAGAACAATACAATTATATACACAATATGATAGAATTTTAATTACAATGTTTTGTTATTATTTTACTTGTTGAAGTTATTAAAATTATTAAAAGCTCTTCTGATAAATTCTCCCTCTGAGCTGCTGGCTTTTGAAGACTCCAGGTAGACAGGGGAATCATAAAGAGATTCTTCTTCACAGCTGAGCTCAAAGCAGGTGTGAACCCATGGTGGAGTCTGTTCTAAAAACCATGCCAGAGGTGAAGCTGGGTGATGCAATGCCCCAGATCTGCAGCCAGGATGCAAGGCCAAGCTCTCAGTACCCTTAGTGCTTGAAGTTTGCCAGAGAAAGTTTTGATTCCAGGCAGCCACAGCAGTCTGGTAAACTCCCAGTATCAAAAGTCCATAGGGAAGAGGGGGAAAAGGCCTGGGGCAGAGACAGCTGATACCTGCTTTATCTCTGCCTGGGGGGACTGGTGCATAATGTGGGATATTGGATCAAGATACTTGGATCGAAGAAAACTTACCCAGTCTCTTCCCTTGTGTCTAAGTGCTCCTGGCAGAAGTGTGGGAACAATCACAAAGGAGCTCCCTGCTTTGATTTTTGCCCACAGGGGCAGGTAATTTGGGAGGGTGGGAGGGAGCTGGCACTGGGCCAGGCGCAGGGGCTGGAGGGCACATGCCACACGCAGCGCAGCCTGTTCACACGGCATTAACAGCTCTGCTCCGTTATCATCTCGGAGAGACCAGCCTTATCTGCAGTGCCTCCATTAGGGAGAGGCTCCTGGCTACCCTGTGCTGGGATAATTGGCTCAGATAGCTGTAATCTAATTCCACAACACAGCTGCGTAACCAGAAGCCCTTCTACCTTTGGGGCTCTTTGCTCTTTGGCACGGGACATGAGATACTTCGCATGAGCAAATCATTCAGATTTGTTGCCTGAGAAAAGACAGCAGAGGGGTAGAAACAGTGCTTGCCCAGCTCCTGCCAGCAGCAGTTAGGGCTACCTGGGGCATGTATGGGGAATTAATGCAGTTCTGCAGCTGCAGATGGGCGTTTGCGAGGGCCAGGACCACATCCAGCAGTCGTGAGAGGGACAGCAGCGCTGGGGCAGACGTGCCAGGGTGCGGGGCTCTCGGGGTAGCGGTGGGCGGGAGGGTCTGTCCTGACAAGCCCCACGGATCCAGATCTGGGAGGCTGCAGACAGGTGCTGTGCTGGGGACTCCACTCGCTCTGCTCGCACCAGCACCAGGGCATGTGTGTCCCCCAGCCCAGCCCAGCCCAGCCCAGCCCAGCCTGCGAGCTTGCTGCACCAGCACTGGTGGTCGCTGCCCCTCTGTGCTGCCGTGGGGGCTCTCCCCCAGAGCCTACAGCCCCCTGGGATCCAGGGAAAGTGCCTGTGTGAAGAGGGTGTAGGGTGAACGTGCCCAGGAGGCAGAGGGACCGAGGCACAGGTGTCTGTGAACAGCCACGCCTGGAGCACATCTCAGCAGTGAGGGAGAGAGGATGGTTGCAGAGCTGCAGTGGAGAATGTCAGGGCTCAGTTCATGGACATCTTGGGTGATCCCAGGGAAATCATTTAGCTTCTGGCTAGCCAGCTTTTAAAATGGACACAGTGATAGTTCCCTGGTTTTTCTGCATAGCTCTCAGTGCTTGCATATGATTCTTAGCAGAGAGAAGCCTCTGCTTTGAGCCTGTGCTGTTACACTGGGGCGTGTCAGGGCTGCTGTAGTGTAAGAATTAGTTAACCTATGTTAATTAATTAATCCACACTTTAGAGAGCAGAGGGGCACTTGGTCATTACAATTATTGCCTTCCTCTGCTAGTAAGGAGGCAAGAATTTTCCTCACTCCCTTTCTGTTTTAAGCTGAAAAGTGACTGTCACAAGAAATTGTGTAGCCCCATTGTTATTCCCTCTCAGCAATGCCACATTTAATTTACTGAATTTTCAAGTCAAATGCCAAGACATTCAGAGAACTGAAAGGCAGGCTGATGCTGTGCAGCCTCCTCCATCACTGCCAGCGCTTCAGCTGGTGATTCATGAGGCAAGGTAGGACTTGGCACTCTCGTGGCAGCTGCCGTGGTCTCCTGGAGTCAGCAGGGATAGAAGCTTCTTCTGGCTGGGAGTGACAACATTTATTTTTCAAATATGCAGGGAGCAGGGGCTGCCATGCTGTACAGCCCTGTTGCTAATTTTCATTGTTTTTCATTAAGTTTTGGAAACTCAGTGTTCTGTGTACAGAATGTGCATATGTGTGTGCTGAGGGCTGAAGGCTGCTGCCACTTGCAGGAGGGTAGCACAAACGCTGCTGTGCCTGCTGGATGCAGCTGTGCTGGGGTAGAGCCTCCAGTCAGACACTTTCCAGAGGCAGCCCTTCAGAGGGACCAGGGTCTGTGAGGCTCCTGCACTGCTGAGCAAGGCTGGGGTGCCTGCCCAGTGACGCAGAGCTTTCCAGGAAGGGTCTGTGTGTGCAGCCTGCGGAGATGCACAGTGCTTGGCAACATAGGGCACCACTGTGTACCACTTTGGTTTTTGTTTGTAGCCGAGGAGAAATAATCGTTTCCCCTTAGTGTTTGAAAATGGTCCCAGTGAGTGGCTTCTTCTCTCTGCAGATTAACCTGGACAGTACGATGAAGGTTATTAGCAGGAGATCCATTTCGGTGGCTTATGGAGAGCCTGTCCATCCCATCATGCAGTTTGACCCTTCTGATTCCACCTACCTCTACCTGATGACCTCTTACCAGGTGAGCTCTTCAGTCCTCAACAAAACAGTTCTTGGAGCACATCACACATTTGATTTAGGTCAGAGATGGGAGCAGAAAGGGACAATAAGATTTTCTTTAAGATTAGTGGTCAGAGCCAAGATATTCAGAGCTTTGACTGTCACCAGGCTTTCTGGGGAGGTGCCTGTCCATTCTCCTGTGCTGGGTGATAACACCATGCAGCCCAGCTTATCAGGTCTTTGTGGTGGTCAGGTAAAAAGGAGAGTGAAAGATACTGAAGCTGATTGCACTTATGGGAATGCAGAAATAAGGAGACATTGCTCCTGTACAGAAACCCCAAAATGACAGTGCATGGTCTTTAGGAAGGCTTTCAGGAGATCCTGCAGACAAAAAGCCTGCCTGTCAGAAGTGGTCCCTGGGCAGGTTCCTCTGCTCAGCCCTTGGCAGGAGGGCTCTGCGGAGACCTGGAGATCTGCAGCAGGTACAGACAGACGGTCTCATCTCCATCAAGTGAACAGAGGGGAAAGA
This sequence comes from Platysteira castanea, assembly GCA_013397175.1. NCBI lineage: Eukaryota > Metazoa > Chordata > Aves > Passeriformes > Platysteira > Platysteira castanea. The sequence continues at coordinate 80,562 of VYXC01004595.1, forward strand.
TGAGAGCTGAGCGCTCCAGGCACTGGTGGTTTGTCCTGAATTACATTTTAATCTGTCAAAACAGATGCACAACCACAAATGTTACATGTTGCATTTGTATTTTCCAAGCTCTAATTCCCTGCAGATTGGTCATTATCATTTCACAGACCCCTCCCAGGATGTCTCTTTAGCTGATGGCTCCGACTGTCTCATCTCAGCCCCTGGCTGGGCTGTCCCCTCCAATCAAACACTCGGTGTGGTGCCTCCTCTGACTGCTTCTTTTCCAATAAATCTGATGAGTTAATTTTTCTTTGGTGGAGTTAGCATCCTGGGAAGCTCCCCAGGAGCTTGACAGGGTTGGGGTGGGATTGCTGAGCCCTGCAGGGCTGGGGAGCAGCGAGGTGTTGTGAGTGAAGCGGGGCTCTGGCTGAGGAGCCCACAGCCCAGGGTGTGCTCGCCTGGTGGGAGCTCAGGGCTCTTGGCACCTCGCATTTTCAGTCCCCACTGTTCCAAACCACTCAGGTTTCCTTCCCAGCTGTTTAGAGATCAAAGGAGGAGAGAGCAGAAACCAACACATGCTTTCCCTTCCAACTGCTCCTGCCAAGTGAGTCCCTAGAGGTACTTTGATTTTTTTACAAATCAAGGTTTCTAGAGTGGTGCTGCTTTCTGATCTTTGTATAAACAGACAGAGAGTGCTGGGCTCTCTCTGGAAAGGAGCTTTCTGCAGGTCTGGGTGAGAGCTTTTCACAGAGAGGGACAAGCTGTGAAGCCACCTCCATCTGACACCTCTGAAAGGTGCAGTGTCTCACTCTGTATCCTGGTCATCACATGGCTCCTGCCATGGCGCCAGCTGAAAAGGAGCAGCTCAGCCCAGCCTAGCTCAGCCCAGCTGGCTGCAAGCCCTGTGGTTGCCCGAGCCTTTGGGCATCCCTCCTGTCTCGGGGCTCGCAGCCCCTGGCTTGGACAGGCTCTGGGGGCCCCCAGTGAGCAGCAGGCAGCTTCTCAGGCTCGTCCCCGTGCTGGGTGGCTGTGGCACAGCTCCAGCTTCCAAGCCGTGCCAGGGTCTGCTCCTGTGGCGTGGTGGGTGAGTTTGCTCCAGGGTAAGGGCTGTCACAGCCCGAGGTGCTGGTGCCTTGTCTCCAGCTGCTCGTGGCCGTGCTGGTGCGTCCCGGCTGGGCGCTGTTCCTTGGGGCTGTGGCTCTTTGGAAGCAGCTGTGCTGTTGTTGTGCAGATGGCGCGGGTGAAGGTGGCTGCCTGCAGCCAGTTCTCGACGTGCACGGAGTGCCTGGCGGCCGCCGACGCCTACTGCGGGTGGTGCACCATGGAGACCAGGTAGGAGCCGCCGTGTCCCGCGCGCTTCAGCCTCTTCTTTGGCCCTCAGGCCTGGGCAAGGATTTCTGGCCCCTTTTGTATTTCCCCACAGTCACACTACCAGCAGTCTTCTTCCGTTCCTTACACAATATGTGCTGTTAAAAACAATTGCATCTGGCCCAAAGGGTTGGGATGTTCTTCAGAGCCAAGATTTCACCATAGCTGCGTTGTCGCACTGCAGGCAGCTGCCAGTGCAGAGAATCTCTTGCAGGTGTCAAACCATGGGACTGGGAAAACCCGCACCCTGTGAAAGTCCATCTTTTGCCCCTGCAGATCTCATCTATCAGTAGAAGACAATCACACGCAAAAGGGGATGTTCAAAATTAGATTCCACATTTGCAAACTGAAGATGTTGGAACAAATGTCATCCTCTCCTCCTGAGTTTGGGTTCAGCCTGGCCTTCTCCTGCCTTCCTCAGTCCTGGTGCTCCACTGGTGCTGTGGGAGGACATGCTTCTATCATGGCAAGCAGACACTTCAAACATAGCAGCAAACGTTAAGGCTTAGCTGCATGGATGAAGGAGAAAGATAGATACAGGCACAATATTTCCTCAGGACCTTTCCTCTCAAGGAATTCAACATTTTTATCACCTGCTTTAAAACTCAGCAACCATGAGCTGTTTCTCTGTTCGTTGCAGGTGTTCTCTGCAGCACGAGTGCACCAACTTCACAGGGGCCAACTTCTGGGCGAGTGTGAGTGAGGGAGTGCAGCAGTGCCCCTCCATGACCATCCTGGAGCCCGAGATCAATATTGACAAAGAGAACCCGGTGCGTTGATGCCAGGACCCGATCGATCAATCCCCTGTGGTGACTGTAGGGCCCCTGCCTGCTTTCAGGGCGGGTACCCACCCGTGCTCCTCCCGTGAGCAGCACGGCTCCTCGTGGCGTGGCCGTGGCTCAGGGCTGCTGAGCTCTGCTGCGTGCTGCGTGTCAGGCCAAGGCTCTCGGGGAGCTGGGGGTGACCTGCTGCACCCCGCAGCCTGGGCGGGCTGGATGCCAGGTCTGTGGGCAGACAGCACCTAGAGCCAAGCCTTTAGGCAAAAAAGACCTGGAGCTGCTGCACCAAACACACAGGGGAGGGTCACAAAATTTCAAATACAGACAATCAGCTGCAGACAGCTGAGTCAACTCATTTTCTGGTTTCGTGTTGTTGCTATTTTTAACTATTTTAATTTTATTTTAAAGGTTTTCATCAAAATATTATTTGTTTCAAGACAAATAATTGTCTGTGGGCTTGTTTTGGAGGCACCTGCCTCTGGAAAGCTTCTAAAATGTTGACAATTTCTAAATATAATTTTCTGTGATAATACCTGACTTTTTTGTCTAATATAGGCTCTAATAATACAAATAAATGGAACTATCCCGAACCTGAATGGAACAAATATTTCGTGTGACTATGGAAACAACATCCACACGGTAGCCAGAGTTGCTGGGGATTATGTAAACCAATTTATTTATTGCAGTTTGCTTCCACATGACAAATACCCAGCATTTCCTGATGACCAAGGTATGTAGAAGCAAACAAGCTGCCGTACTTCTCACCACTTTTGTGGACACAGTTTTTAATAGGCTTTATTTCTTTCATCATTTGTATGTGCAGTTAACACATACAGGGAAGAAAAGCCCGAAGCTGCTGCTGCTTTACAGGGCACATGACTCCAAAGCGTAGGAGTTCCACCATCTTTACATGAATTGATAGTATTTCAAATCTATCAATTTTTGTTTTAAATGTCAGAATTTAAATGCCAGTTCATGTACTTATTTTTATCTGGTTCAAGCTTCTGCTTTAGATTTAGTTTCTACTAAGCCAAAAATATTTTAGCCCTGGGCAAATAATGTAGTTTTTATATTGATATTTTCAATTGCTTTGTTTAATTTCCCTCTCTCAAACACACGCTGCCTTTCGGGAGAAGTTTTGGAGGAAGTGCGAGTGGGTACCTAGAGGAGCTCAGGAAGGCTGAGCCCCCACTTTGCAGTCAAAGCCCAGGCAGAGGTGTACAGTGTCCCCATTTTCCAGCAGTACCAAGGGGGATCCTGTCTCGAGGCTCCGTGGAGCTGCCTCCGGAGGAGATGAGCGCCTGTGGATGTGGTTGGAGTCAGCTGAGCTGCTGGCTGAGCTGACCAGATCTGAGCTGGCCACTTAGTGGTGGAGTCAGCCCCTCTCCGTGCTTCAAATGGAGAAGTTTGATGCTTCATTCCAGACTTGAGTGCTTGTTAAATTTTCATCCCTCAGGCCTGGAGTGAATGTGCTGTTGAAGGTGGCTGACTTCAGTAGGGGGAGAATTAGCTAGTCCTTTTGAAAATTCCACTTTTCCTAGGCCCATTTGTAAAGCTGCATTGCTTTTCTCCCAAACTATCCAAAGAATGGGAGATCATTAACTGCTCTGTATTGTTGGTTACAGCAATGTCCAAATGAATTTCTGGAATCCAGTGCGCTGATTTATTGTCCATATTCTGAAAGAGGCATTGTTTCTTCTCCCTGGTGCTTATATGGCAAAATTGCAAAGACAAAAAATTAAGCCATTTTGGGGGGAGGGAAGGTAGTGTGGTGTGTTGAGCAGCCAAAAAAGGGATTTCCGCTCTCTGCAGGTTTGTTGGCATGGGGAAAGTGAGCGGGATTTTAAAACATGATAACTAACATGTTTTAATTACCACATTTTAAAAAAACATAATTTAGCACCAACTGTATGTGAAGACAATAATTAAATCTGCTAATTAACACTTGCATAACACGCTGGAATTTTGTGCCGAAAGTCATAATGTTCTTTTCTGTGCGAGTAGTGTAAAATGCTGATTTAGGAGGGAAGAGATGAAGGTCAGAGCACAAAGGATGACTGGTCCAAGCTCTGAAATGGAGCTTGGAGGAAGCCCTAGAGAAAACAAATCAGATTTAGCCCTTGTTTTCCCAAGGGTCTCTGTCGTCTACTGAGTGTGAGTCTGAGCAAGGGGCTCTTGCAACCCAGTATTCTTTGGCTTGATTTTCTCAGATCACGTGGTCGTTGAAACTTCTCTCCGGGTCAACAACAAAAACATTATCCGGGCCAATTTCACCATCTATGATTGCAAAAGGATTGGAAACATTTACCCGAAGAGAGCGTAAGTGACCCCTGTGTGCAGGCGGTGGAGCCACCGCGGGCGGGTGGTGGCAGGGCGTGGGTGGCACTTGGGTGACAGAGCTGGGGTGGTTTGATGCTGGGAGGGTGCCAGCACAAAGCTGCACGAGGATCCTCCTGTGTGGGGTTAATGGGGGAGCACAACCCCTGCCAGCAGGCGGCTGGGGGCCTGGGCAGGATCTGGCAGGACTGTGGGAGATGTGATGCCAGAGGAGGGTCCTCAAGCCATCTGGACATGTTGGGTTTGTTTCAAAGATGAATAATATTTTTATATAAAGCTTGTTCTGTTAACCCTTCAGCAGCAGAGGTGGCCTCCCCAGCAATCTGTGGGGGCATCTGTGGAGTGTTGGGGAAGGGAGGGTCATGCTCTCCTGCTCATTCCAGCCCTGGGGGGGAGCAGCCACATACCCCCATCAGCTTGAGGGGAGCTCTAGTGCCACACACCAAAACTCATCCACCTCTCAGGAGCATAACAGCAGGGCCTGACCACAGGGCCCTCCATGGCTTCACAGGGCCCGCCAGTGCTCCCATGTCTGTGTAAGCAGCAGGGAGAGTCTTCATCAGGTCCAACATGTCAGGCTCCTCAGGGAGACACAGGAGGGGAAAGAGATTTTTTTGGGAAAAAAACATTTTTTGCTCAGCAGGGGAGGATGGCTCCCAGTCTGCTGTGGCCTGAGGTCAGGCAGGGATGCCTGGAGCTGATGGGTTCTGGCCACATTCCCTGCCAGCTCCCAGGGAGAGGAGAGGGAAATCCAGCACCTGCTGTGGGTTTTTCTAGGGACCATTAAAGGCTGAACAGTGTGAAGATGGGTTGCAGAGCTGAGGTGTGGCCCCTCTGAGCAACCTATACTCTGCTTTTCTCACCCTGCCTTTGCCATTTCAGGTGCACCAGCTGCCTCTCGGCCAGGTGGAAGTGCCACTGGTGCCCCTCCGCCTACGCCTGCGTCTCCAACCGCTCGCAGTGCGACGCCGCGCTGCCCATGGAGGTGAGGCCCCTCCGGCTGCTGCTCAGGCTCTGAGCCTCCTCCAGCAGTGCCGGCACTCGCTGGCCATGGCTTGTGCCCTGCTGGGGTTGGGGCACCATCCTCAGGTGATGTTCAGTGGGGGGATGTGTGTGGGCAGGTAAGCTGCAGCTGCGCCGTGCCACGCCGTGCCGAGGGGTGTGAGCAGGCTGGCAGCTGGCTAAAGGATTCAGCTGTCCTGGTGCCTCCCCTGGGCTCCATCTCTTGGCTTTCCATCTCTTCTCATACCTGGAATAATGCCGCTCTTCCTCCACATCTTGGGCCACCTGGGTTTGGGTACAAGAAGAAACAGCCACACTCCACCATTCCCTCAGCTTTGACTCGAGGTTGCTGTATGTTAATAACGTGCTCGAGCACCACTGCTCACCCAGAGGAGAAAATCACCCCTTTCCAAATTGCAGCTTTAATACCCAGAGGCTCAGAGTGTTCCTACTACTGAAATTTAAATTGAAGTTAATTTAAATAAGATGGGCCTTTTAGCAATCAATCTGCTCTAGATCCAAGCCAAGCTTTTACACTGTAAATTGAATATCCTTTTTGCACCAATGCTCTGCTCTTAACTCAGGTCTCCAGTGTTCCCCATGCTCATCACCGAGAGGAGTTTGGCCCCGTGTCAGATGTCTCACCCTCACTCTCAGGCTGACCCCAGGGCAAGCCCTGGCATCTGCTCTCCTCCAGTGGGGAGGAGGTGGGCGACTTTGAGTGCAGGACATGGGGGTGGAGCTGAAGCCACCACGTTTCAGCTCCACGTGCATCCTGTGAATCCCTGGGAAACAGGGATGGAAAAGTCCCTGCCAGGTGGCAGCTCCCAGCAGCACGGGGCAGCGTGTTGGGATCAGCTGTGCCTGCCTGTGCATACCCAGGGGTTTTGGGGAAGCAGCCTCTTCTTTGTCCACTTCACAGGTGCCAGTTTCTGGCATTATCTCTGGCACTCTGGATGGGTGCTGGGAAGTTCAGAACCATCCTGATGGTTGCTCCTGTTGGGTGTCTGTCCTGTGCCAGGGCCCGGGGAGCTCTGTGGGGTCTGGCACTGTTGGGGCAGTGGGGGCTCGTGCTGTGTGTGCTGCTGGGCACTGCCGTGCTGCTCGGGCCAGGGACTTGGGGGTGTCAGTCTCAGCAGTGACACTGGGTGACATCAGCACTGTGGGGTCACCTGGGGACTGCCCTGGGCTAGTCCTTGATTAGCAAAGGACTAACTTCATCTCCTCAGATCTCCTGCTCCAGGGGTGCAGTTGGGCTGGATGCTGACCTGCTTGGGCACGTTTGTTTTCTCTCTGTGCCTCCTGCTGATCTGGTGAGCAGCTGCAGGAGAGGTGCTCTGTAGCCCTGGAAACACGGTGCTTTCACCGTGCAGTCGCAGCTTTTGGTAAACAAACCATTGCTGGCACGGCTGCACCTGCGCGCGGCTCCGCGGGGAAAGCAGCATCCAACAGCTCCATCCACAGCACTTTAAACATTCTGCCCCTTCCCTCTGACCCACATGGGGAGGCTGTGGTCAGCTGGAAGCTCTCTTTCTGGTCGCTGCTGAACAGCAGGAGAAGGGGCTGCAAGATGACAAGTTAATCAGTCCTCTAAAGTGTGTTTCTCTGGGAAGCTGTGCCAGCTGTGGTGACATACAAGGACTCACCGGGCCACGGGAGGTTTTGCTTGAAATTTCAGTTGTAGCTGTGCTGGTTTTAGCTCTTTTGATTCCCTTGGAAGAGGCTTGGGACTGAAATTTCTCCCTAGTCATTTGCTTTGCTCTTTTGCTTCCCTTATCACGTTCATCTCTGTTATTTAATCTCCTTGTTTAGGCAGCACCAACTGTGCTTGGTTAAATGAGTGTCCTGACAGAAGCAAAACATTTTTTCCACAGTCAAACAGGCACTTCCAGGTAGTCCCCTGACCCCTATCTAGGTCTGGGGAGGGCAGGAGAGAAACCTGCCACTTGCTGCATGTCCGGTCCCGGGGACGTGTCCAGCTGCAGGGATGTGTCTGAACAGGCATCCTAGCACTGGGAGGGCAGGCTTGGCCTCTCCTTGGAGCAGCAGCACTGGCATCAGTGGAGCCACAGCAGGATAACCTTTAATGCAAGTGAGAGGAAATCTTGCCTGCTGCAAATGATTCTGCATAATGGACCGAGTATTTTGTTGTCTTTTATCCCAATGGCTCCACTGTCACAGGCATTACTCTGGATGTACCCTGGGGCCATGCAGAATCTGGCTTCATTTTTGCTGTAGTTTCGCAGTGCGATTTACATCTCATGAGAGAACAGGACGGGTTTGTCACATAGACTGGAATTCTGAGTCAGCTCCAGTGTCTGAGACATCAATTTAAAACAAGAACAAAAGTAGGGAGACAGATGACCTTTTAAAATCATTTTTCAGCTTCATTTAAGCCTTTCACTGCAGCTGCCCTACTACTGCAGCCCCCTCAGTGAAGGCCCTCATGCCCTCTCTCCGTGCACACGCAGCCTGTGCACTCTGCAGTGCCTCTGTGCAGGACGGAGACCCTGGGACGCAGACTCTGCTGGCAGGAGTGAGCGATGCAGGGGGTGGGAGAGGGTCACACTCGTAGATCTGCCGTGTGAGGTGGCAGTGCCTCCTTTCAGAGTCATTCTGGCCCTGTCACTGCTGGAGTGGCAGCTGAGGTGCAGGTACACGGTCACGGTGCACCTGGCAGTACCCCAGTGAAATTAATCTTACCAAGGACCCTGATCGTTCCTCTTCCCTTGTTGCTGAGGATGCTCAGCATGCACCCAGCTAACCTCTTTTTTCCTTATTTTTGTACCTAGCAGAAGAAAGTTGACTGTCCCCGAATAGTACCTGCCCCTTTGGAGCCGATGCCCACGGGTGTGTCTCGGGACATCACGATCTCACTGGCCAATGCAACTTTCTCTAAGGTAAGTGAGTTCCTAAAGGCCTTGGGAAGGTTTGGAGAGGTGTTTAGGGGAAATAAAACTCCCCGTTCCCTTGCGGGTGTTTGCTCTGCCCTGGAGCAGTGCCCGTGTCCTGCTCTCCCAGCACTGCCTGCCAGCCTGGCCCCGGGGCCCGCGCGAGGAACGAGGGACACGGCTCCGAGTGGTGGGCAGGGAGCCCTGAGCTGGGCGAGCCACGCTGTGTGAGCATGGAAGCATTGCTGAACTTCAGGTTGTCACTGCAGAGCTTGGTTGGTGTGAAAAAGTCTTCTTTGTGACATTTTCTGCCACACAAGCTCTAAAAGTGAAAAGAAGGAGTGGACATCAAAGGGTGCCTTCGGAGATGTGCTGCATGCCAGAAGGAACCCGAGGAATTTGGGGCAAAGAGGCTGAGCACTGGGAAAGTGCTTGAGTAAGCTCTGGTGTATGTAGAAAGCTGTCCTCAGTAATTTTGGCTCAGATCAACAGGGCTCGTGGTGCCAGGTTTGCCTTGTCCCTCCTGATGATTCCAGCATGCTGGGCAGCCAAGTGGCTCCTTGTCCTTCAGGAGAGGAGAGCTTTGGAGGTGCTGGTGGAGCTGTTCTGGGGTGCTGGGGGTGCTGCCGGGGGCTGAGGAGGCACCACTCCCACCACACCTTGCCCTCTGCACAGCGGCAGAGCAGACCCTCGTGCCTGGGTGGGGTGGCCTTTTCCTGCACAGCTCCAGCCTCCAGGAAGGGAGGCTGTGCCCTCTGCAATCAGCAAAACAGGGTGAGAAATCCTTCTTCCTCTCTGGATGCTGGAGGTGGCTGAGGAGGAAGCAATAGTGCTTGGAACCCACAGGAAATGGAGTCAGCAGGAAAGGGGCAGCTGGAGAGGCTCTGGCAGTCTGGCTTCCTTCCACCACCTTCTGCTCCCTGTCCCAGGGTGCTGGGTAGGATTTTTTCTCCTTCCCTCTCTGGAGGACCTCATGAGTGCTGCTGAAGGGGGGAGCTCAGAAGGGGAGCCCTTTGCTGCAGCAGGGCACTGCACGGCACTGCACTGCACGGGCAGGGACGTGAGGCCAGGGCTGTGGGGAGCCAGGCAGAGCTGCCTGGGCTCAGGTGATGCACTGGGCAAGATTCTGCCTGTGTGTTTGCTGAGCCAGCAGCTGCCTGCCAGGAGTCTGGTGCTTCCTTCCATGTCTTTTATCAGATCTGCCAGTTTTCAAAGGATAGTTAGACCTCAGTAGTGGTGGAGCATCAACTGCTTGGAGATAGGATTTTTTCCTGCAGGATGTAGGCACAGCAATAATTTGGTGCAGGATATCATCCTTGTGTTATCAGGAAAACAGCACGGAAGTCTGTCTTTGAACATGTTCTCAGCTGGGTCCTCGCTTGGATTAGAGATTTGCTCTGTGTGGTTGTTGGGAGGAGGAGGAGGAAGGTGACTTTGAGCCCAAGACACAGACTGGTTTGGGCTGGTTTTGGACAAGGTGGCCTGGGACAACGCTGGCTCTCAGTCTGCACTGCAGCATGAGTTCCACAGCCCTGGCCCACAGAAGCTATCTCACCCCACTGCTGGGGTTACAGGAGCCCAGCCAGGCACAGCTCCCGGTCTGTGTGTGCTGTGGGGCAGGCACAGCTCCTGGTCTGTGTGTGCCGTGGGGCAGGCACAGCCCCTGGTCTGTGTGTGCTGTGGGGCAGGCACAGCTCCCGGTCTGTGTGTGCCGTGGGGCAGGCACAGCTCCCGGTCTGTGTGTGCCGTGGGGCAGGCACAGCTCCTGGTCTGTGTGTGCCATGGGGCAGGCACAGCTCCTGGTCTGTGTGTGCCATGGGGCAGGCACAGCCCCTGGTCTGTGTGTGCTGTGGGGCAGGCACAGCCCCTGGTCTGTGTGTGCTGTGGGGCAGGCACAGCTCCTGGCCTGCCCCTTCAGAGTCGGGTACTCATCTCCTGTTTGACCTGGGCAGAGTGCAGGTGCCAATGGCAGAATCAAGGTGGGACACGGACCCTGCTGACTGACTGGCAGACAGAGAATGCACAAAACAGTTGTTGCAGCCATTCTTCTCTTGTCTTTCCTCTCCTAGGAGACAGCCCTGGAGTGCCATTTTGGGACAGACAGGACATTTGAAGCCCGGTGGGTGAACTCCTCTGCCGTGGAGTGTGTACATGTGCTGGTGAGTCGAGGGGTGAGGCTGCCAGCCCTGCTTCCCCCAGGCTGAGGATCAGGTCCAAGGGCAGGCAGGGTCTCATCCCCAACCTCCCATGGTAGTTGGACACCACTTGCCCTCTTCCCTCCATCCCTCACTCCTGCAATTGCCCCTCTGGCAAGAGGCTCTCTGCATGTGCTGATGCTGGTGGGGCACAGACATCACCGGTGCTGTGTTCCCAGTTCCATGGGGATCTGCAGTGGCTTTGGCCCCTGCTCCCCTGGGACTTGGGAAAGAGCTGCTTGTTTACCTTTCTAAATGGAAAGAGTTCAGTTCAGGCAAAAGATTTGGCCACCTTTCAGCGTTGCTGTTTCTGTAGCTTTTATTTTGAACAAGGAACTGGCCTGAGAAAATGCTGTGATACTCACTGGAAAGCAGTGTGTGGTTGTCAGAGGGCAAACTGCACCTGCAAAATGCAGCAAACCTTTGGGCTTTCACCAGTAGCAATACTGCAAGTGGAAGCTGGAGAAGAGCACTTTCCCATCACGTCACCTGTATCACAGCCCCGCACTGAGAATGTGCAGACAGGCCAGGCTGTTCATTTTCCTGTCTGTTTCTACTAAAAATAGCAGCAATCCAGGGCTCTGTGCTCACCACGATGTGCACTGTGTCCTGATGCCCTTTACTGGGACTTCAGCAAAATGATTAAAACGAAACAGCTGTCCCACTTCTTCTGCTAGAGATAAGACCCTCGTGTCTGGAGGAGCAGTGGTCAAAGAAGCCTCATGAGGAAGTTTAATCCATGTGGTGTGTGTGCGGAATCTCCTATTTTACTAAATTTCATAAGTTTTTGTTCGATTTTTGTGTGCAGCTCCACACATCAGAAAAAAGCCATCACTTCCCAGTGAATCTCCAGCTGAAGGACAGACCAGACAGATTTATCGACAGTCCGGAGATGATGACAGGTCTGAGTTGAAAATATTTTTATGCTCCTCTCATCTGGTTGGCTTGAACGACTCTCAAACCTGGGCAGAGTTTGTAACTGCAGGAGAGAGACCATGGCTCCACTGGGCACAGCACAGGTCCTTCTCTCGGGCACAGGCAAAAAGCAAATTTACCCAGTCTCCCCCCAGGAACATGAGCCCAGAGCCCAGGCTGGCATCCACAACATCCCTGTTACAGCCAGGCAAAGTCCAGCCCTGCCCAGAAGTGCAGGCAGCTCAGGTGTCACTGCCAGCAGTGCATGGCACAGGTGACGCTGGTGCTCTCAGTCACAGCAGGGATGTGGGCTGGAGAGAAATTCCTCTGGAGAGAGAAGGGACAGGACAGGGCTCTTTCCTCAGCTCTCACAGGAGCGTGGCATCAAGGTTCCACACGCTGTGAAAATTTAGTCCTTCATTTTGCTTCCTCTTCTGAGAAGGAATAAAATGTGTAAGCACATTTCACCCCTGGCCTGCTCTCTGTCTCTGGGAAGAATGGTTGGATTCCCAAAAAAGCCCTTGCCATGTCAGCAAACTGAGGCAGGCAGGCAGTTCGACTCGAAATGAGTCAGACTCAGGCAAGGTACCCGGGCGGGATGGATCGGCCGCGGAGCCAGGTTTGCACAGCAGCTGCCACACTCTGTGTAGCCAGAGGCTTGGCAGTGCCCCTTGCCATGGCTGGGGCAGCATTCCCGAGCTCCTTTGCCTCTTGACAGTGCCAGCAGCTGTTGCAGAAGTGCAGAGGAGGAGAGCCCAAAGGGAGCTTTCCTTTGAAGGATAGCTGTGACAGGGAGAAAGACACGAGCACCAACCACCAGTGACCAGGATAGAGAGACTTCCCCGTGATAAACCCCTGTGGATGAAGGAGGATTATCTTGCAAAGTGAAAATACCTGGGAGTACCAGCATGGGCAGGCATGAGATCTGGTTTCTCTGCAGAAAGAAGAGGGTGTAATTTTGTGATACAGTGGTAGCCCTGAGGAGGGGGGTGGGACATTGGGTTTTGGTTGTGTAGAAAACTCATTTCTCTGTGTGGGTGGTACTGGGAGCAGGAACCACAGCAGAAAAAGTGTGGTGGAATTCCCCTCCTCCTGCATGGAGAAGGAGCTCGTTTACATAGGCCGTGTTTGCATCCATCGGAATTGGCCGGAATATTTGGAGTTCCCACGGGACTGTTAGGCTGCTCTGGCTCCTCCTCGCCTTGCTCAGGCTGGTGTGAGTCACATTAGAGAGACTGCCTTGCATCAGAGACAGAGGTCTGCCAGACAAACATGGGCATCTTTTATAATATCTTTAATGAAATCATTGATGTTAGTGTTTATTATTTCAATATTTATTAGCTTTTATTGTACACTCTGTTTGATAGTCCGTTGAACAAATACAAGCTCTGCTGTTGGTTGGAAAACCACCCAGTGTAACTCCCTGGGGGGACTGCAGATGACGTGGAATAAGCTTTTTTTGTGTGTAATAGGAGAGACCCTCGGTACTGGTGATGTTTTGTTAGCATGGCACAGGCAGAGTGTTGGTGCTGATGATGTTTCATTAGCACAGCACAGCAGAGCGTTGAGGCTGAGGGACTCATTAGCTGCTCATGAAGTGCCTTAAGATGCTCCTGTGAGCAGAAGTGCCAAATGTGACTATTTCTGTGTTTTATGTACTCCTGCGAAGTCTCCCTTCGGGAAAAGGGTGTGAAAGCCATGTTTCCTGAGCATTTCTGACTGTTACCTCTGTGGATACCCGCACTCCAGTGGCAGAAGTCTTGAGGCTGGAAAGGAAGTGTAAGCCAGGGCACCAGCTAATGGAGATGTGAAGGCAGTATAAGAAAAACATATGGAAGCTGAGCTGAGCAGATCTGGAGGGAGAAGTCAATGAAAGGAGCCTGTCATCACAGGGGGAGGGAAGGGAACTGTAAACACTGTACAAAGCACAAACCACCCCATTTTTGTCAGTGTGGAAGCAATGTGATTGCTTTGCTGGCAGGATGGAGCCAGCCTCGCCAAGCAGCTTCCCATGTGGATGCTGAGAGTTGGAAACACGCAGCATAGATTGACAAAAGGTTCCAAGTTTGGGTGTTGCTTGCTTTTCAAAGGGGAGAAAAAAGGAAAGAAAGTGCTAAAGTGTACAGCAGTGAGAACAAGCACACAGGCCTTGTGGGAAATCTGCAGGATGGTAGCCAAGTGCCACCTCATCTCTCTGTGTGTGCAGACTGCTCTGCTCATCCTCTGGATTTCAGATTTCACTGGGATTAATGTGCCGGCAGGTGGTGGGAGCGGGAGGGGCCGCGTGTGTTTGGTTGCCTTAGGCTACGCCAGGCTGGGAGAGCCTCGGGCCTGGAGCTCATGGCATCTCTTGTCTCTGGTGGGTCAGTGGAGGTGTACAACTGCGCGACCGGCAGTGCCGACTGCTCCCAGTGCTTGGGGAGGGAGGACCTGGGCCACCGCTGCCTCTGGAGCGAGAGCAGCTCCAGCTGCAGGCTGCACACCGAGCCTCCACAGGTCTCTGACGTCTGCCCACCTCCTGAGATCCGCAAGGTAAGACCCGAAGGCGACGTGGGGGGTGCTCACCGGGTGGCATGGCATGGCGTGGCGGGTGGTGGCAAGGGCTGGGACTGGCCGCACTGTCCTGCCTGGGGCAGAGGAGGATCTGTGCATTGTCCCTGGCACAGGATGGGGTCAAGACCAGCACTGAATTATTCACTGACTTTCTATGCTGTTGAGTCACCTGGTGCCAAGGACATCTTGCTAGTGACAGGATCCAGTCTTCATCACGTTAGTGGGAAAAACAACAGCAGCACAATCCAAATGTCCCAGAGTTGCTGGGGTTGATAAAAGCAACAAAAATAGGTAGGATTGGTTGAAGTGTCCTTATCAGGCATAGGGTTTAATAGAGCATGGCTGAAATGTAATTGTGTGCCCTGTCTCCAGGCACGTGAGCTCTGCAGTTGTGCTGAGATTAGGAGTGGCAGAGGGACCTTTAGACATCATGCATTTTGAAATGAGTTTTATTTAAATTGTAGTTAAGGGAATGTTTATTGGAGGCCTTTGGATCTTGGGTTCTGTTTAGACATATGGTAGGAGCCAGCAAACTGGTCCCTGACGAGTGGCAAAGAGAATTCATAGCCCAAATGGTGTCCCAAGGAAAGGAGAAGCTGGAGAGGCAAAACAGCTGATGCTGACAACTGTGTGGGATGTCTGCTCTTAGGGAGACATGGAGTGATACGGGTGCTGTAACACTGCATGGAGGAGCTGCAGGATGCCCATCACTCTGCTTCCCTCTTGCCACCCTGGGAGAAGGGTGCTCCCCCTGAGCCTGTCTTTCCCACACTCATCAAGTCTTATCAGCACCTTCCCAGAAAGTAATGGAAGGAAACCACAGTTTTTGCAGTGTTATCAAGTCTGTCAGTATTTCCGTAGCAGATAGCGGCTGGTAAATCCAAACCCTTTGGAGTTCTGCGAGCAGACAAGCCCTCCCAGAGCCCTCCTGGAGGTGGGCAGCACAGCCAGCCAAGGGGGCACCAAGCCTGGTGCCACCAGGAGCGTTACACTGGCTCTGTGTGCCATTCCCTGTGCAGAGGGGAAAGAGCCATTTCCTCTAGGAGGGGTTTGTTTCACCTGCTGAAGTTCACGCTCACTCTGTCTGAGGGTGCCCCTCATGGTGCTGCCATGGCACCACAGCCAGCACCCTGGGATGTTGTCACCGCCACTACCCTGTCGCCTCACAGCTCTGGGGGCAGCAGCTGTCAGGTGAAAGCAGTGGTGTAGGAGATGGATTCAAAGCTGGGATGTGGAAGAAAGCATATTTCTTCCCAGTTGTGTTTGCAGCTGGAGTGATCCTTGGCCAAACCCCACTGCCCAGTGGAGCATAGAAGTGTGATGGTTTCTCCTCTGCCAAGCCAGAGCACGGAGAGTGTGGTGTTGAGTGCACTGGGCAAGCAGGAGTGTGAGGAGTGATTCTGTCTGCTTCACAGGGCTCAGGTGGAGTTTGGGCACCAGGACTGGCTCAGGGATGAAGGCCAGAAGCTCCTGGTTCTCCCCTGACCTGGTCTAGTGGGAGGTGTCCCTGCCAATGGCACGGGCACTGGGACTAGATGATCTTTGAGGTCTCTTCCAGCCCAAACCATTCTGGGATCCTGTGATGCCCTGACTTTATGACCTGCCCCTTGGTGCTGCAGATCGAGCCTCTGCGTGGGCCTCTGGAGGGGGGCACGCTGCTGACCATCCGCGGGAGGAACCTGGGCCGCCGCTTCAGCGACATCCTGGGCGCCGTCCGCGTGGGCGGCGTGCACTGCGCCCCGCTGCCCGACAGATACGTCGTCTCTGAGACGTGAGTTGGGGCAGCTGGGGAGAGGGGACCATGACCCCCGCATGTCCCCTGCCCGTGCCTGTCCCTTCCTGCCCCCGCACAGGGCAGCGGCTGCTGCCCTTCTCCACCAGCACTGGTGCCACCTGCCTCATCCATCCGCAGAGTCGTGTGCCAGACCGGGGAGGCTCAGGAGGCGTTTTCGGATGTGGTAACGGTTAACGTCAGCCGGGAAGGGAGGTCCAGGGAACGATACTCCTACGTGGTGAGTGGCTGTCTCCTGAGTGTTTCTTTGGTGATTCTTGTGCCCCTTAAAGTGAGTCTGCAGCTCCCCACGCCTTCCGCAGCTGGCTGAGAAACAGGATCTACAATTACCCCTACATGTGGGGGTCCTCAAGGAGCTGCTGAGGTGCCACCTCAGCTGTGGTTACCTGTGTGGGGTGTGGCAGGACCTCAGTGGGATGTTGGTGGCACAGCCGCCGCTCCCAGACTCAGCTCCTGTGGGGGTGTATCTTGTTCCGGCTTTATTGACAATTCTCCTGCTATAAAAAAGAGCCTTGGTTTTCTTCCACCTTTTTTGATGAATTGCTGTTACAACCTGTGACATTTTTTGAGACTTGTGAAGTCCTGTTGTGCTGTGTAAGTTACATTCCATGAACTCACATTATTTAGAATTGATATTTTTGCTGCCGAGACTGTGCTAATTTTTGCATGAAATAATGTGTAAGGATTAGACTGAAGCTAACCCCATGTCATTGTACGGTGAAAAGCCCTTTACAGCTTTGTGCTGTGCTGTCTGACAAAGATAGCTTTCATCTCTATAAACCTGAGAGAAATCCATGCATTTCTTCTCTTCCCTACATGAACCTCATTCTCGGCTGGACAGTACTCATAGACAGCCACGCTGGTTGGGTGCTGAGGGCACGTGGAATGCTTGGAGCCTTTGTGCCTCCACTGCAGCTTCAGCTGGGGCAGGACAGCCCGTGCTGCTGGCCTGGGAGGAGACTTGGAGCCCCAGGAAACACTTTAATTCCTGGTGGCTGTTGTGAGGAATGTGGGGCCGACCATGGAGTGCAATTCCCCCACCCTGTAGCCAGTGACGGGTTGGGTGTTTAGTTCAGGGAGGGGTACACAGCACGCAGCCAGCACAGGCGTGGCACATCCCAGCCCCAGCAGAGCCAGGCCTGACACTGCGTGGGGAGAGTGGTGAGGTGATGGCACTGCCAGGCCAGCCTCAGCAGGAGTTCCTGGATCCTATTTCCAGAGTTTCCAGGTGTCCAGGTTCACATCCCAACAGCCCCTGAGATCCAGCAGCTGGGAGCAGATTAAGGTGCCACTGGTGGCGTGACCCGGTGAGAGTCCCTTGGTTTGGGATTCTCAGGATGTGCGTGCTGAGCTGGCACATCCCCCACGCTGGTTGCTGTCTGGCTGGCAGGGGGCAGAGGGGCCCGGAGAGTGGAAAAGGGCTGGGCAGCTCCTTCACCAGCACTTAACATGTGAGGAAAAGCCTCTCAGGAAACACCTGTGGAAGCACCACTGCTGAACAAAGCCAGTCCCTGACCTCAGCCTGGGTCCGTGACAGCCCCGTGCCGGCAGCTCCTGGGCGAGCTTAGGGAGCAGGCCCCTCCCTGGAGTGGGAGAGGAGCCGCTCCTGCGTGGGTGGCACAGGAGAAAGCTGCTGTGTCTCTGTCCGTCTCTGTCTGTCTTGTCTTAGCAAAGCTTGGAGCAGATACGAGGGAGTGCCCTGCCTTGTGCACGTGTGTTGGGGAGGGACACTACGTGATGGAGGTGTGTCACACTGAAAGTGGCTTTCACGTCATTTGCAGACCAAGCAACACTCTTGTTTTCTTGGTTCTCCTCTCACATCTGATGGCATCCAAATGGAGCAGCCTACACCATGCAAGGCTGGTCTTGGTGGGACCTGAGCTTGGGCACTGGTACAGTTTGCCTGAGAAAGTTTAAAAGACTTTCAGAACTGCCCTTCCAAAGAAGGTCCTTCATGAAATACCAAATACTGTTTGTGTGCTATATCTTTCAAAGTCCCCATTATTCATGTCTAGAAGAGACAGAATTCAGCTGTAATTGTGCTGAGGAGGAAGGAGAGGCTTCTTCAGGGCATTATAGCAGGCTATGGATGAGCTGGATTTGCCAAAGCTGCGATGGAGGTGATTGGTGCTGGCAGTGCACCAAGAGCTGCAGCCACTGGCCCTGGCTAAGGGGAAGGGCTTTGGGGAACAGGAATAATCCTCTCTGCTGATGCTGTAGCTGCACTTATGAATATGTGGGTTAGGGGCCAAGGGCAGGAGACAGCTGGCTGCAGACACCCAGGGAAATACAAATTAGCAAAACGGATCCAGTGGATATGGGTGATGGTCAGAACCAACAGAGGAAATGGCTGTAGAGAAGCGAAGCCATCTGAGTGTAGGACAAGGGCAAGGGTAGATGTTACTACATGGGTTTGTGTGGCAGGGATGCCAGGCAAGGCATTAGCAGCAGGCTCAGCCTGCACTCCACTGCCTGCCTGCCTGCGTGGGTCTGCTCTGCCTGAGCAGGGGGTGGGCTGGGGGTGAGCAGGGCCAGCCCCCAAGGGTCTCCTGCCTCAGGGCGTGTGCTGTCTGAGATGGAGTCACCAGTGCCCTGTGGAAGGGTCTCGAGATCCTCATTTGCTCTGCCCTGGCTGTCCTGCTCAAATGGAGCAGGGGCGTTGCCAGCAGCCCCTCCCGGGGTGCCTGTGAGCAGACAAGAGGGCTCAGCGCCGCTTGAGTTATCAAAGGCTCCAGCTCATGAATCTCAGGAGGATTTCCAGGGGCTGCAGACACAGATAACATACACTCTAATTTCTGCTGCAAATGGCAAGAGGCAAAGTAACTTCCCCCTCAGTTCCTGTTGCCTCAGGAGATGCAGATTTGAAGCTTCCTTAGCAGGGGTTTGATATTCAATTATCTAAACCCAGGTGGCCATTTTCACTGGTCTCAAGGCCATCATCCAGTGGGGCTTTAGCATTATCCTTGCATTTAGGAGGACATGGATCTGGAAGGGCTGAGATGGTGAGGGAGGGAATGAGTGAGAAATTTCCTTTTATTGATGGACCTTGAGCTGTCACTGGCTCTGGACCTTCTGCTGGAAATCTGAAGAGAATGGTGGGATCCTGGGCTCCTGTTTGGCTCCATGTTTCATTTACAGCCAGTATTTAGGGACCACAGAGAGTCATAGAGGTTTTATATGATTTCACTCCTTAGTGTTTGTACCACTTCTCTTGCTCGGAAACCCTGCCAGCCAAAGCTTTTGCTGTGCTGCTCTTCGAGCCTCACAGTGCTGGACATTTACATGGTCTGAATCTATTCCCATGTACAGTGTGGAAAATCCAGCTGCAGATTTATTGGGCTGGAAAACAGCTTTCCCCTTTGTTTTTAGCTTCCTGTGGTGCAGTCCATATCGCCTCCGAATGGCCCGAAGGCAGGAGGAACAAGAGTGACCATCAGAGGCAGCAGGCTGGACATTGGCTCAGAGCTCCGTGTCCTCATCAACTCCTCCAAGCAGTGCACTGACCTCAGGTGGGAGCAGGGCTGGGGGCTGGCACTGCAGTAGTCACAAGAGCCAAAGCATTAGGAAGGTTGGTATGATTCCCCAGGAAGTCTGGCAGAGCGAGGGTTTTGGTGGGGGGCACTGCTGCGTGCTGGAATAGCATCCCCCTGCCTGCCCTTCCCTGTCTGGGGAATCGCCCGGCAGCAGGGCTGGCGTGTGCTGAGAGCTGCTTGTTAGCAGGCCTGGTGACAGGTAGTTGGCACGGGACTGGGAGCTCCTTGTCATCTGTGGCTGCCACCTGCCTGTCAGGGGTGCTCAGGCCAGACTCCAGCCTCCGGCTGGCTCCCTGCAGCTCCGCCCTCGTGTCCTCCACAGCCGCACCGACAGCACCATCACCTGCACCGTGCCCGCGGCCGAGCTCACCGCCGCCGTGCCCGTCTGCGTGCAGTTCGAGAACAAGTCCTGTGCCAGCCACAACATCACCTTCAAGTATGAGAAGAACCCGGTTATATCGGACATCAACCCCAAAAAGAGCCAGATCAGGTGAGACCCTGCCCTAGCTGAGACAGCCTGTGAAAGAGGGGGTCAGTTCCAGCTGCGAGGGGGTGGGAAGAGGGTCCTGCCAGGAGAAGGGAGCTTCTCAGCCCTGGGCTGGATGGGTATAGAGGGTGCCTCAGCTTGCTCTTGGGGTGCTCCAGGGTAACCCCAGCATGGGAGTAGAAGAGGTCTCACACACCAGGACTGTCCATAGCTTGTTTTGATGCATTTGGGAGTGGAAAAATGTCAGCCTTGGTAACTATACTGTGCACACCTGGTGAGTGCTTTGGGGAGCCCCAGGTAGGGGGCTCCCTGAGGATTTTCCTTGGCAGTAAAACTGCTGGAGGATAAGATAAGATTTGTAATTTTGGATTTCAACCTTCCCTGAGGTCACAGTATTTAATTTTTAAAGTGTGCTGCTTTTAGTTTCACATCTCTGTGGAGCTGTCAGGCTTCCATTCCTTTGGATACCGTGGTGAAATACCACCCTCATCACCTGTGGAGCCTGAAAAACCCAGGGCTGACTAGGAAATCTGGGAGGCCAGTGGCTGTGCCGGCAGGATGCCGCTGAAAGCAGCGTGCCCAGGGGCAAGCATGAGCAGGCTCTGGGGGTCTGATCTCCTTGGAACAAAGCTGCCTCTCTGTTCCCAAGCACAATGCCAAGGCTGCAGGCTGTGGGAATGTTAGGGGAAAGGCAGAGCCGTGACTCAGCCAGGCGCAGCCCCTTGCAGGCTTCCAACTGCTGAGTGGCGAGAGCAGTGTCTAAAAGGAGACAAGGAAAGAATGTCCTGCCCATAGTCACAAAGGAAACCACTGGGGTATTTCTCAGTCACCTCAGTCTGCTTCCTTGATACTTACAGCAGTTCCCAAATTTCAGAGAACAGGGACTGCGACTGCAGGCTCTCTCCAGCGGCCGGTGTGGCTCGTGCAGTCTGACTGCTTCAGCACACTGCTGGGCTGTTGACCATGACGCATCAATAACTTGTGTAAAAGTTTAGCTGGATCTGATTTCTCTTACTGTATTGATAAAATAATCCATATAGCCAAAATCTAAACCAGTACAAAAGTTGTACACTGGTCTGCAGATGTGACAGGCTCCTAGTTAGAAACTTGGATCATAACTTCCTGGTGATATCCCCAGGCTTCAGAGAACGCTGGGGCCTCGTGCCCAAAGTTGCTGTGCCTGGAGTGCTCTTGCTTGTTCCCTGGCAAATACTCCAAACAAGTCAAATGTGTTACGGGGGAAGGGGAAGGTAGATCTAGGGTACAGATGAGTGATGAAGCCATTGCTCTGCCTTCTGTACATCGGGGCTGCTCATTATTCTTGTTAGTTGACTGTACAGTGAGAGGCCCATGTGTTGCATTTTCCCCCAAGCAGGTTCAAAACACAGGAACTTTCACATTTTGATCTAAATCAGAAGTTCCTGGAAGATGCAGGATGAGGGAGTTTTCTGTCTCCAAGTCTCACAGTTCTCTGTGGCTGCTGCAGGGCAGGGACAGAGACAGGGACAAGGACAGGGACAGGGGCAAGGGCAGGGGATGTCTCCTGGCCATCGCTTTGCAGGCCACTGACATGGTCAGTGGCCAGGAGGCCGGCAGCACACCCTGGCACACAGAGGCTGCTCTCCTGGGCAGTGGGAGTAAGGGGGACAGCTCACTGATGCTGGGAGAGGCTCCCCCCTTTCCACCACAGCATCTACTCCTCCTTCCTTCCTTTCTTCCCTGATATTGTGGTAGCTGTGTGGATCTCTGCTGTAAGTAGGAAGAAGACTTTGGCTGTTGGGTCATATTTTCTGCTCAGGCAGCTTGGAAACATCTCTGAGAAAATGACAGGAGGAAGATGCAGCCATCACATCCCACTGCTGCACTGTCCCCTGCAGTCACCCTCTCTTTCTTCCCTTCTCCTCACAGCGGGGGCAGGATCATCACCCTGGAAGGAAGAGGTTTTGGGCTGGTCCAGAACGTGTCCATGGCTGTCCGTGGCATCGGCAGAGAGCACACGGTGGGTGTCCTGGCCGGCTGTGGCCCGGTGATGGAGCAGGGCTGTGTGTCTGCTGCCAGAGGGTGGCCAGGGTGTGAAGCTGAGGCCGTGGCCCATGCCTCAGGATGGGCTGGGAGCACTCGTGGTGCTGGGTTCTGACATGCTCACGCTCTCCTGCTTGCAGCGCTGTAAGGTTCACACTGACACCGCCATCACCTGCCCCTCTCCAGCTGCCTCCAACATCACAGTGGGGAGCAAGCCGGCCCCCGTCGATTTCTACCTCAATGGGCGCCTCTACACGGACGATCGCTCGGCTCTGGATGAGGAGATGTACCCCGAGGAGGCCCTGCACATCAGCAAATTCAGCCTGGGGTACTACGCTGACCCCCAGTTCTCCACAGCCAAGAAGGAGAAGTGGATCAAGCACCATCCTGGCGAGCCCTTAACTCTGGTCATACACGTAAGAGGGTGGTTGTTACAGCTCTGCTTCTCTCTGGGTGCTGCCATCTCTGCCCTGGGCAGCTCCTCTGTCCTAAGTAACAGCACAGTGACTGTCACAGACACAGGAGAGAGAAGGGGGTGGATGGGAACGGGAGAGGCAGGACCAGGTGATTTTGGCTCAGCCTGCAGCTTCTGCATCTGTCTGCCCCAGGAGATGCAGCCCGGTCTGGGATGCCTTCTGAGGCATGGTGCCAGAGAGCTGCCTGGGAAGGGTGTTGTAGCAAGGGGCTAAATGAAATACTGGACATGTGGAAAAGAATGACAATGCCCTGGCCTGAAACCAGGCAGGTGCTGCAGAAGGGCCTGACAATAGGTGTTTATTCCTGCAGAAACAGGTCATTCATTCTTCTCTTTGGCTACTGAATTCAGCTAAGCTCACAAGGAAGTCAGGGTGCAGAAGCCGAGTGGCCTGGACAATAAGCAATAGTAATTCAAAGGCCATTGTTTGCTGCAGGATATCCTAATTGTTTGCAACGTGCTCCAGAAATGTGCTCCCCCTTTCTCAGGCTTTGCAGGCGCATCCCCTGGCTGTCCCCTCCGTTGTACATCCTTCCCCCCTCCCAGATGGGCGCTTACATCCTTATCTTCCACGCACAGCAGTCCTGATCAAAAGCAGATTTTTCCAGGTTCCATGAGGGGCTAGTTCATCCTATGCCCCATGCTGAGTGAAGAATGGGAAACAGGGAAATGGGGAATGGCCCGGTTTTGGCTTTCCTGTGGAGTGCTGGAAAAATGTCCTCGGTGAGGGAGAGTCTTCCCAGGTCTGCAAAACAGCAGGGAATATGGAAAGTAAAGCAGGAAGATCGATTGCAATTCTAACCGCTGTGCTGCAGCCTGACGTCCTGGTTTTATTTCTGTCTTTAGAAAGAGCCTGACAGCCTGGGCCTGGAGAGCAATGAGTACCAGGTGAAAATCGGCCTGATCTCGTGTGAGATCCAGATTGTTTCAGACAAAGTCATCCACTGCTCCATCAATGAGTCGCTGAGCTCCTCGGAGAGGCAGCTGCCCGTGACGGTGAGTCCGGAGCCGCCGCGGGTGGGGCCGGGGCTCTCGCTGCCAACCCCGCGGGTGGAGGCCCTGCCCAGCTCCCGCCCCGGTGACCCTGCAGAGGGGTGGACAAAGCGAGCCATGCTGGCCGTGCGGGCAGCACAGGGTGCAGGGGTCGGGCCGAAGGCTGCCCCGGGCTGCGGTGAGCGGCTGCGCGCTCCCAGCCCCGGGCCACCCGCCGCGGCCTGCAGAGTTCCTGTGCGCCCGGGGAGCTTGGTCCGTCCTGCTGAAGCACAGCGAGGGCTCGGGCATGTGAGGCTTTGTCACCTGCAGTGATTTTCTGCTCCTCATGACGTATGTTTGGGGGTTTCCTGGCAGCTTTAAGCCATCGGCTCTGCTCCCACTAGCAGAAGGGCTGTGAGTGGCCGTGAGGGCCCGGCCTTCCCCGAGCCGGGTCCCTGCTGGGTCCCTGCAGTGTGGCCGGGAGGGTGAGAGCAGCACTCAGTGCTTCCAAAGGCTGCTGCTTTCTCACTGCAAACAGTTCAGCGTTCGGGGCTCCTCTTCCTCTTTGTGTCTGCAAAACTCACCACACTTTGTTACTGTCCTGTTTTCCAGAGGGTTTGACTGGAGTGCTGTGCTTGCCCTCAGTTCCCCTCATGTCATACACAGCCCCCTGCCATGCAGGAGTGTGCCTGTGGCTCTTTGGATCTGGAGACAACAATGCCTCCACCAGACCCCTGCCGGCCCGCGTGTTGGCAGGGGTGGACAGGAGCAGGAGGCATGGGCAGGGAGGAGAAGGAGGGCTGAAGGGAACGAGGGAGCTCTGGACTTGGGCTGCCCGGGAGAAAGGCATGAGGATGCACTACCAGTTTGCTGACAGGGTTGTCCAGTTTACTGGCAACAATCTGAGGTGTATGAAATTCTGTTGCAAACTGGAAACATGGAAATGCAGAAGTAACATCATTTCTTGAGTCATGCTAACAGGAATTTTAAACAGGGTAATTTAAAAAAAATTTTTTTTGTAAGAACTGAGAAACAGGGGAATCCCTTTGTGGAAGAGAAGGAATTTTTGAGTTTGCCAGTCTTGATGTGACATAAACCAGTTAGGGCAGGTCCCCAGGAAGCAGGAGAATGATACCCAGCCCTAAATATCACAAGGCTGTTCAGAGAGCACCAGCAATGAATGTGCAGCTGAGTAATCTGCTTATATTCATACCTGTGCAGCCTTACTAAACCTACAGATGTGGCCGGGGCCCTCGCCTGCTGGCCATTCCATGAGTAGCCACTGCCTTATAACACTCCAGAAATGGCTTTGGTGATGCAGGGCAGGCATGTGTAGGGGCCTTGCCTGAGTATTGAGTAGAGCTGTCCAGATGCACAAGAGAGGCTTCTCAAGACCTTCAGGCCCATCTTTGTTCATGACCAAAGAGTTTAAACACTGAATTAAACAGCAGCTGTGGGATGACTTTTTCTCTGAAAAATGCAAAAGGCTGAGCTGAGGAAAAAAGACTCAAAACACACTGAGGAGCTACTTCATTGCAGCATTTCAGAGGGAAAATGTGGAGATCCTGAGGCAGGGCATGTGGCTGTGAGGCTGCTGAGTGAACCTGCCCAAGTGCTCTCGCAGTGCTGTGGCTCCTGTCCCTGTCCAGCACCGTGGCTCTTGGACAACGTGCGGGGGTAGAGGCCAAAGCTCTCAGAGCCTTCCATTGGCAGCAGCCACGCCCTCACCAATGCTTCTAGACCTAGGGCTGGATTTCCCTCAGGATGGAGCTGTGTGCAATGTGGTGTCTGGTGGTGGAGGTGGTGGGAAGACCCTGCATGCAGGATGGCTTTGGTCCAGTGGCTGAGAGCTGCTGGAATTTCACCATGGTGGGCACCTTTCCTGGAGGTGTTCCAGGACACAAGAAATCAAAGATTAATTTTGATTAATCAAAAGATTAATCAAAACCATAGGATTATTGCAGCTCTTCCCTTCCTAATTTCAAGTTCTTTTTCTCGAGTTTCTCTCACTTCTTGTTCCTTGGGAGAAGTGAAACTCACATTTCCAGAAGCGAAAGCCTTGTGCGGTCATGAGTTTTCCTTATCAGATGATGCTGTGGAATCCTTTCATCCCAAGGGCCCAAAGGGCTGTTTGTTAACAGCACCCAATAACTTGCCAGCCTCTGATGTGTGCAGCTGGCCTCTTCCCTTCTGGAGATGAGGAGACCCAAGGACTGAGCTCTGGTGCTTTGTGCTTGTTGTCACAAGAAGTACTGGCTGGGAGCAGAGCCAGCACCCTCTGACACTCCTTTCACTGCTTTAGCCACAAGATCATTACTCGTCTATGGTCTCATTTATTTTTATTCCCTTAGTTTATTTGTATTTCAAGGACTTAAGAGTTTCTTAACCCTCCTTCTTCTGGGTGGCAGCAGTTCTGATTTTGGAGGAGAAAGTCCAGTGCAGCAGGGGTCCAAAGGCTGTTCAGAGCCATAACAAAGTTGGTGATAAGTGGAAGTGATTTTCTATTGAGGGCAGTCTTGTACAGTGCCATGGGCTCTCTAGGAAAGGGCTGTCTCTTCTGGGCAGGTACAGTGGGGCCATGAGGGGGCCTGCAGTTCTGCCACCAAAGCCGTGTGGTGGCCCTGGGATGGGCACCACTGCAGCATCACAGCCTGCTGGCTGTGGCCTTGGCATCCCCCGGAGCACAGGAAGGGAACTGGGCTCCCTGGAGGCACACAGAGTCCCCAGGTCTGGCAGTGAAAGGCACAGCCCGGCCTCCCACACAGCCCGGGAGTCCGCAGCACGGTCAGTGAGACCTCGGCTGAAGGTCTGCTGAGTGCCCTGTGTCCCCCCCGCTCCCAGCCCCTTGGCAACGCGCTGCTCAGCTCCCGCTTTTCCTCCCTCCTCCTTCCTCAGATCCAAGTCGGAAAGTTCAACTACACAATTGCCATGCTGCACCTTGGGGGAGGAGAAACCGCAATCATTGTGTCCATCGTTATCTGCAGCATCCTGCTGGTCCTCTCTGTCGTAGGTAAGGGAAAGAACGATGTGTTTCTGGGCTGTGCCAAGGTTTTTCTCCTTGCATGGGAGGTGTGAAGGTTACTCTGAGGGCTGCAATTGCGCAGTACCCGAAGCTGCTCTGGGTGCAGCAGGTAGCCACTCTCTGTATGGCACACAGCTAGTACCAGGACCACAGCTCCCTGCAGCACAGAGCTTTTCCTCCCTGAATCCACCACTCAACTCTGTTACTTGAACCTGTGGTATTTATAAACTTACCCTTTCCCCCAAACACTTAGTAGTTACTATACTACAAAATAAAGAAGGATGTGAGAAACTGGTGTTGGTCACAGGCACGACTGTCCCAGACCATTCCTGGGGTACTCTTATCCCAAGGTCCTGTTCTCAGGAACAAGCAGGGACAGGTGCCTGGCTGAGTGGGAAGAGCAGAGCCAGCAGCCTTAGCTGCAAGTCTGAAGCAGGCACACTGGTGTGTGTACCTGGCTGGAAGCTGTGCTGCACACCTTTGTCCTCAGGCTGGGGTACCTGCTCATCACATGCCCAGAATGACTGTGCAGCAAGAAACCTGCCAGTTCACAGCAAATGAGGGGTTTATAATAAGGATTTAATTTATTTTTAATAAAGGCTCTAATGCACCCTATTTGTTAGATGCACCACCCATCATTAGAAACATATTTCTGGAGGCATGGGAAGACTGTCAGACATGAACACTGTAATACAGGTGGTAAACATCCTCAATTCTGTATTCATTAATCAGCTGGAACACATTAATGTACAGTTAAGCTGAATACAGACAGCCCAGACTGAAATTGAAGATGACAGTTACAGCACGATCATTAAATTCCAGCTGGTTTTACTTATTTACAGATAATCAACAACTGCCTGAGCAGATACCAGTCTGGTGGTAGGTGTGAAACCAGCTCTGGGTTTAGCTTTCTGCACCCATGTCAGAGAGAACTGCTCTGATCCCAGCAGCAGCTGCTCCTAAGCCCAGGTCCAAAAGGCTTATTCCCTTCCTCTTTTCCAGCTCTCTTTGTGTTCTGCACAAAGAGCCGCAGAGCCGAGCGCTACTGGCAGAAAACCCTGCTCCAGATGGAGGAGATGGAGTCACAGATCCGCGAGGAAATCCGCAAAGGTAAGTCACTGCCTGGGTGCCGAGGAGCCATGGCTAGGAGGGGGATGTCAGGTTAGCAGGCTTGAAGCAATTCACCTTCTGCTGTGTAGAAGTTTGTGGAATTATTTGTAGGAGAATTTCTGTCATCACCTGTGAGCTTTGGCGGGGTTTGGGAATGAGGCTCAGTGGCTGAAGTGTGGCTCTGCCGCTGCCCTGCTGCCTGGCCTGGGCAAGCCACTCATCTCCAGTGCCACCAGCTTCTCTGGGGTTAATGGCCCTTGGCTGTGTCAGAGCGTTAACTGAAGGTCACACTAACCTTCAGTGTGCTGCCGCAGAAACTGCAGCACACTTCTCGTAGAGCTATGGGAGAAGTATTGCAGGTGGTGGCACCCACCATCCTGCGGTCTGTGATCCCACCACGATGGCTGACGTCCTGTCCTGAGGGAACAGCCTGCCCTGGGGCTGGGCTCCTGGGGCCAAGAATGTTCTATCAGTGCTTGGGGCAAGGTGTACAGTGGTTAAACCCCGATGGGAATGTGCTGCTCAGAGAAAACACAGCTTCAGCCCCTGCGAGGGAGCGGCTCGAGGAGGCAGGGATGAGATGTGCCGTGCTTTCCTGTGCCAGCCTGTCTCAGCTGGTGGAGGACTGGGCTCTCACCATCTGTGGGTCTCTTTGTGTAAGGTTTTGCAGAGCTGCAGACAGACATGACAGACCTGACCAAGGAGCTAAACCGCAGCCAGGGGATCCCCTTCCTGGAGTACAAGCACTTTGTCACCAGGACATTCTTCCCCAAAGTAAGGAGACAGCGCGTGTCACGGGCACCTCATTGCTCCCAGATACTTCCCAGCCAGTTTAGGGCTCTGCTAAAGGGCTTTTACAGTGTCACAAAATCACTCCACTGTTACATATTTACTTGTCACATATTTCAGCCTTAATTATCATCAAAAGAGGATCCGCAGCTCCTGGGGTGTCGTACAAGATCGAGCTTGCTTGCACATGACAGAAGCTGGCGGCAACTGTCCCAGGAGTTGCTCCAGCTTGCCTGTTTGGGGCCATTGCACACCTCTTCTGAAAGAGCTGTCACACGAGCAGGGTGATGGGGACTCCTCCTCAAGGGCTCCACTGTCACCCCACCCCATTCAGCAGAGGCTGAAGGGAGAATCTGTCATTGGCAGTCAGTGAGAGGGGCTTTTTGTCCTATGCATGGTGCCCCCAAGCATGCCCAGAAGCTCGGCCAGTCCTCAGGAGCTCTTTGGATGTCTCTGTCTCTCCCTTCCTCCCCATCCAAGGCTGGGTGCGTGGTGCTCCCAGTGATGCCCCTTGGGCACCGGGTCCCAGCCTGTCTGCCCGGAGCCCCTGCCAGAGCCGTGCTGGTGCCGTGGCTCCGTCAGCGGCTGCTCCGCCGCGTGGCTGCGCGCCCCTCGCTGCGGCTGCATTTCAGCCCCGAGGCAGCTGTGTGTTGGTGCTGAGCACTGAGATGGTGATTTATGACTGCAGAGTGTTTCATTAGTAGCTATTACTCAGGTTCTGCAGTTACCCAGTCTCCATATCTCTGCACACTAGAGGCTTTAAGATTCAGGCTGGTATATGAATGCTAGAGATTTAAACATTTTCCCCATCTGTTTTAAAAGTTACATATGTTGAAACACCCAGAACTCCTCTATTTTGATTTAGTCTTCTGTAAAGCTTTCTCTTCTGGGAGTTTTCTAGCTGTCACATTACTCTATTTGCAGTCTCCCTGCCCTAACAGCCTTGTGTCTCTGCAGACGTCTGCCTCCCCCCATCCTTGTGGTGTTTGCTCATTCGGGAGGCTCTTACAAAGTGATTCAAGGCTCCATAAGGCAGCCCCATGCAGGCCTTTGGGATGCGTGGCTTTAGTGCCAATGACATGCCTTCCCATCTTATTCCCCTGAGGTGCACAGCACACAGGGAGTCCCCTGGCAGGTGCACTGCCCTCCCCTAACTCTGTGCTTGGTTCCAGTGTTCCTCTCTCTACGAGGAGTGCTACATCCTGCCAGCCCAGCAGCTCAGCTCACAGGTGGGCCCCCAGGTCCAGGAAACACATCCACTCCTGGTGGGGGAATGGAAGGTGAGTAACCCACTAAGAGAACAAATGCTTTTGGGTGTTGCTAGCCATTAACACAGACCAGCACTTGGATCAGCTTTGGCTGGCTGAAGAGGGCAGATCTGTGAATCTGCTCTTTCCTGAAGAAGCGTTGGCCTGGGATCCTTCCCGGCTCTGTAACCCTGAGGCTGCAGTAAGGTTTCCCTCTAGAACTTCTGAAAGCTGACCAAACCCAGCCCTCTTCACCTCTCCTTGTACACCCACTAACTGTTTTGTCAGCCCTCAGCTGTACTTGCTCCATCTGTCTCGTAGTGAGGAACCCCAGACTGGCCACAGTGCTCCAGGAGTCCTCAGTGAGTGGTGAACAGAATGGAATGGCCACTGCTACTGGCCCAGCTGCGTGCTCCTTGCCAGCAAAGCTGCTGGCTGCGTCAGGCAGAGGGAGGAGGGCTCTTCTGCTTAGTATCTCTGTGCTCAGTAGGGGCATCCCTGCCGTCAAGAGGGATAAAATGTGGAGGAAAACAATAAGCAGGGTCTTCTCAGTCTGCTTTCTAAATTTTTCTTCAGATTCCTGAGAACTGCAGACCCAACATGGAAGAAGGAATTTCTCTGTTCTCCACCTTACTCAACAACAAGCACTTCCTCATCGTGTTTGTCCATGCTCTCGAGCAACAGAAGGACTTTGCTGTAAGAGACAGGTATGAGCTTCAGAACCAGAGACTTGGCAGCTGGAGGAGACCAATTTATTCATAACCCAGCAATCCAGCCAGTGTCTGGGGCTGTGTGTTTCAGTGGACGGTTCAGTTACGTTTGCCTACATTGTTCTGTTAGAAATGGATGGCCATAGACACTGAAGAGTACTCACTCATTTGGCTTACCTGTAAGAGACTGCAAGCTGACCTGAGATCCTGCACCACTGAAAGAGGGTTGGAACTTCTAACACTCTTAAGAAGGCTCAGGAAATTGTCTGAAAGACTGCCTTTGTGTGTTGGGTTTTCTAGTGCCAGACAGCAGTTCAGTCTTGTTGGGTTGGGGCTTGAGTCCTGTGCCATTCTGTGTTTCAGGTGTAACCTGGCCTCCCTGCTTACCATTGCATTGCATGGGAAACTGGAGTATTACACCAGCATCATGAAGGACCTCTTGGTGGATCTAATAGATGCTTCAGCTTCCAAAAACCCCAAGCTGATGCTGAGGAGGACAGAGTCTGTGGTGGAGAAGATGCTCACGAACTGGATGTCCATCTGCATGTACAGCTATCTCAGAGTAAGAGAACCAGTCACTGCTGGGGCAGGTGCAGGGCCACCTCTGTGTGCAGTGCAGTGAGGGACGCGGGGGACAGCTGAGGACCTGGCACTTGCTAGCAGTGCCACTCACATGGTCACTAACGGTTGGCAAAATGATGTGTTGAGTGATTCAGGTGTAGGAAAGCCACTTGAAATTCAGTTGCTTCTCCACTTCTGCCCAGGGCTTTGGTGAGCTCAGTCTTCATGGCAGGCTGGAGCACGGATCAGTGTTTTCACCATACTTGAGAAGAGCCATAGGGGAGCTGAAAAATAACCAGAATGGCCAGAGGTTTTGGGAACAGCCTGGTTATGTGTTGTTTCTGTGACCAGCTGGCACAGCCATGCTGACCAGGCAGCAGTGTCTGTCTCAGGAGCCACGATGCTCAGGAGGGCAGAGAGCACCGGGGCAGGGGCTGCTCTGTATCGGTGCCCACTGGGGTGTGGGGCCTCTTATGCAGAGGCATCCTCGTGGTTCTACAGAAATCTGAGCAGGAGAGGTGGGGTGTGTGTCCCAGAAGGCCGACTGTCTTCTGACGGTAATGAGCAGGAATATGTTCGGCATCCCAGAGCCAACAGCAGTCCATCTGCTCAGTGCTTTATCTCCAGCATTTGCCAGTTCTGTTTGGAATTCCCCAGAAGAATTGAGCAATAACTTAATTGATTCCACAGCAGTTAATTGGAGGATACCCCATTATATCCACAGGGAAGAGTCTTGAAAAAGCCTTTGAAAAAATCTCTTTTCCCGTAGTGTTTTCTACATCTACAGAAGCAATTCTATATTGTTTTCATACATATTGTGACGTCTTCTGATCCCAGATGATCACTTTTTGTCCTAAAGCCAGTGGTTTTGTAGTTCATAATCTTTCATTTTAGCCGACACAGTTAGCCAGTCTAATAGAAGAGTTACAGGAGTGGATGAGGGTGGCTGTGCCAATGTAGCACAGAAGGACAGAAAAGAGGAAATTAGTAAAATTTTTTTAATCTTCAGATTTTGTGCCTGTAGTTTAACCATTGGAGAAAAAAAAAGTGCTGATTTTCCCTTTTGGGGAAGGGAGACCACATGTGAGGCGTCTTATCCAGCTCCAGCTTGTGCTAAAAATGGACATTGTGCAAGAAGGCTTTCTCAGGGAAAAAAGAAAAAGAGGAAAGTGGAGCCTTATCACGTGGGCCTGAAGGCTGGAGCCCATTACACGGCTCACTAATGGTGAGGAGCTCCACACGCAGCCCCGGGTGGGAGCTGCCCACTCCCGCGGGCCGGTCTGGGGCTGGGGGGGCTGTGGCCATCCCCAGGGCTGGGCAGTGCTGCTGGGAGCTGGGAGCTGTGAGCTGGCTGCCCCTGCTCGTGGCCCACAGAGGGAGGAGGAGAATAGGGTATGGTGGGAGCAGGACACGAGGTGGCTGGGTCCTCTGCAGAGCTCTCGGGCCACTGGCTGAATGTGCGCTTCCATCTGCCGGCAGCAGGTTCTCGGCAGGGGCTGAGGCTGCACACCGGGTTTGCAGCCCCCTCCAGGCCTCCCGTGCCCAGCCTGGAGCCACGGCAGTGCAGAGCATCGCTGCAGCCTGTTTCCCATCTCTGAAAGCAAATGGTTTCCAAAGTAAAGTGCAATGAATTTGATTTCCAAGAGACTAGGATATCACACATGCTCCACAGTGAGGGTGGGATCAGAGGAGACACTGAACTATGAAGAGGGAAAAGAATTGGTCAGACAGGAGTGTCTGGAGAGGAAATCTGTCCCAGGTGACACCAGCCCAGCTGTGCAAAGGGACAGGGGCTTGGTCCAGATCAGCAGAGCCGGCATCTTCCCCGCCACACAAATGAGGACGGAGTCCCTGCGGTGGAACAGACAGCACCTCCTTCCACACGGCTGGTGTCAGCTCAGGGCTGTGATTTAAATAGTAGTGATAGCCAAAGGCCTCCCATGTGCCTCACGTTCCTCAGGATCAAACTCTGCTGCCTTCAGAGAGGCATTTCTTGGTTGAAAAGAAGGCTTGCCTGCCTGCCTGCCTGTAGCACTGCTCTCTCAGACATGTGATGATGGGCCTGGTTTTCATTCCTGAATTATCCCCATTAATCACAATGTCTATTTGAAACAGCTGCTGCGAAAGTCCCTGCCGTTGTGCAGTGGAAAAATTCCAAGTGCTTGTATTTTCCCTTGTAAGTCAACGCTACATGCTCAAAACATTTGTTTCGCATTAATGCTCTGCCTAACAGCCCGTCCATTTGTGTTTTGGGGGAAAATGATTTGAAGGAGCTGTCTTCAGCTGGGAAGGAGCTGCTGGCCACAGGCATTCGTGGTCTGCACATGTGGAGGGCACCTGAAGGCGACGGAGTCGCCGCTGCCAGGGCTGGCTCAGCGTGTGAGGGGTTGGATGAGCTAGCAGGGGGCTTGCAGCGGGGCACGGGGGCTCAGAGGGAACTTGCAGCATTTGCACAATCAGTGCACAGCTCTGTTTCTGCAGAACTGAGTGGGAATCGTAGATGAAATGGTCCATGTCTCTACTTTGTGCTACACTTTTGGTGGAAAAAGCTTTAAAAGAAAGCGTTCTCCATGAGCTACCATGGTATCATTGTGCCTGGTTCCTAACAGGGTTGGGGAGTTAAAGCAAAAGTGGGGTTCTGGAATTCAGCTTTTATGTCTGTGTCCACACTTAGCCAAGTTTTGCACGTGGGATGGAAGTTTGGTTCTTCACAGAATGCAAACAGATAATTGTCCCAAAATTAGCAGGCACTTGGGATAAGCAGCTGTTTTCTGTGCTTTTCCCACCCTAGCCTGACCAAAACATTTTGGAAATGGCTGTAGTGTGTTCCTGGGAGGACATCTATAATAACTTGTCAGAGTTGTGTTAATAGGGCAGCAACATGTGAATCCAGTCTGTGCTCTAAACCTTTTTGTTTTCCCAAGCATATAAAAACGAAGCCCTCCCACGCTCCTTGTGCGTGGAGCAGTTCAAGTCCTGCCAGCCTGAACTGTGCTTTCCATTACTGCAGCTATTTCAGTGCCCTGGGTAGCTTTAAGAGCCCATAACAGTTCAGTCAAAAATGAAAATGAAGTCTCATTAAAATACATTCACAATAGGAGGAAAAAAAGGCCCCAGACTGTGTTTTTTTAAGTATTTTTTTGTCCTGAATCAGCACTGATCTCTTCTGGTTAAACTTCCTTTCTCCTAACTAGCCAAGTCCAAAGACAGTTTTGATTCCTTTCCAGATGAGTTTTCCGAACAATGCTGGAGGTTTCACAAGTTTGCCATTTTATCTCTAGTCCCTGCCTGCCAGCCCTTCTTTCCCCGCTTTGAAATTCGCTCTCTGATTAGCACTTTTGCAGATTTCCATAACATCCCACAGTTCCTGAGCCTGAAAGCCAAGAAGCCAAACAGAAATAGCATCTCGGCAGTGGAGCGCTGTTGCTGTGTCCCCTGTGGCCTGGCCTGGGCCAAATCCTGCCCGTGCAGCCGCGGCGGGTCCGCAGTGCCCCCGCAGTGCCCACCCACCGCTGCCAGGGCAGCCTCGTGTGAGCAGTCGGCCCCGACTGTGCAGCCCATGCCCACTTCAAGCCATAAGGGCTCCCATATCAGTAGGACTTGCCCTTTTTTAATGTTTTTGCAGGCACTGCGGTCTCCCTGCGGCTGGAGCTGCCCATGGCAGGGACGGGCAGGCTCCAGAGCCTGGCCCTGAGTTCAGCATCATGTTTGCCCCTGCTCGGGTGTGACACAAACAGGGTTCTGTTGGTAGCATGGCCAGTGTCAAAGACTGTTGAGCCCATGCACAGGGCCAGCCAGTGGTGTCTTGTGGTTTGCAGTACGGGGGCAGTGGGACTGCAGCCTGAGGAGGTCTCTGTGTTGGTGTTGTCCCCTTGTTTTATCTTGCTTCTGCCTTTCTCTCCAAAATGAACTCTTTGTGTCTTCTGCACATTCTCCACTCTTTGCAATCCTCAGCTTCTCCACTTCCTGACTCTACACCTTCCTCTGCATTCTGGAAGCTGTGCCTTCCTCCATTCCAGCACCCGCAGCCCTGCTCTGAGCCCCTTTTGTGCTGCCTGCTCACAGGAGCATTGCAGGAACCATTAGACCCCTGCGGCAGACCCAGGGAGCTTCCCTGCGTTCATGAAGTTACCCTTGGAAAGGAAGTAGTGCCCTGCTGGCACAGACGGCGTGTGCCCACTGACAGCCCTGCTGTATCACCCCATCATCAACCGCACCAAATGCAGCGCATCCAAATTGACATCGAACTAATTGCTTGAGCAATTATAGGGCAATTAGAATAAAAGAATCACCAAGTTTTAATTAAGAAGCAGATTGAACAGGATTTAGCAGCTCCTAGCTGAGAAATAGCGGAACCGTTGGGTATCTGTTGTCTGAGCAGGCTCTCAGATGGCAGGCCTGTGTGTGCGGGGGGATGCTCAGAATACGTAAGTGTGCAGAATTTGCACTTGCCTCATTGGAAGGAAATTGAACGTGAACATTAGGGAGAATGGGATGTACTCTAACACTGAACAGTTCCTTAAGAAAATAGCTTATGTTTCCCTTGCACATCAGTGCAGCAGGCAGAAGTGGATCAGAAATTTGGCATTAAACTGTGTAGCTGAATCACATCACAAATAGATGCTCCCAGTTATATTTTTCGTTCTTGCTACAGCAGTTCTACAGTTCACCTCTCTCCCATGAACTTATCTTTGGTGAATGTAAGGAGTTAAATGGTG
Source organism: Platysteira castanea (assembly GCA_013397175.1). Lineage (NCBI taxonomy): Eukaryota > Metazoa > Chordata > Aves > Passeriformes > Platysteira > Platysteira castanea. The sequence continues at coordinate 116,019 of VYXC01004595.1, forward strand.
TGTTTGCTTGCTGTCACATGGGAACAGCTTGTTGACCCTGATCCTCTGTTTTGCTGTGATGAGGGCTCTGCTGTGGTATGAGAAGTATGAATGCTGGTTCCCAGAGCCACAGGCCCAGGCTGTGGGCTCACTCCCATGGAGTTCAGTGGCAAACCAGGCGGTGCAAAGAGGGGTTCAGCTGACACATTCATGAGAAAGCTGGGTGCCCAAATATCTCTGTACTTGGATTTTTGTGCACATCAGCCTTTTCTTGTCCTGCTGAGTGCAGCATGTCATACAGTCTGCACTCCGTCAGATTGCAGGAAGCAGCTCTGTAGCACAGAATGCTAGATTCTCCCTGTTCCTGTGTAATTCACATGTAAATTAATGCACATTTGTATTTAGTTGAGCATCATGTGTGCAGGTCCCTGCTCAGCACAGCCATGCATATGCCCCTGCCTTCTGAGCAGCACCCCAACTCTGCCTGTGAGACAGCACAGGCTGGCACAGCCCATCGAGGGCATTCCACAGCTCCAGTGCTTGCTGCAGAACTTGGATGGGGTGTGTTGATGCCGACAGTGACAGCATCCCCAAAAACGGCCTGCGGCTGTTGTTGGCTGTTGTGTCCTCTTCCCCATCTGCGCTGTCACGTTGCCACGAGGCTGAAAACTTCTCAGCAGCCTCAGAGAGATGCAAGAGGGAGTTGGGAGGTGGTGGCCCCCCAGTGTTTGCAGCACCTGGGGTGGACTAGTCCTGCTCCCTGGTGTGCAGAGGCACCTTCAGTGTCCACACAGAGCCTGTCCCTGCCGCACTGCTGGTGGAGCTGTCACCACAAGGTCCGGTTTGCTGACTCGGTCTTCTTTCCTTTCCCCAGGAGACTGTTGGAGAGCCCTTCTTCCTGCTGATCTGTGCCATCAAACAGCAGATTAACAAGGGTTCCATCGACGCCATTACAGGGAAGGCCAGGTACACCCTCAACGAGGAGTGGCTGCTGAGGGAGAACATAGAGGCAAAGCCGAGGGTGAGTACCCCTGTGCTGGGGCTTCCCAGAGCTGCGGTGAGAGGGAGATGCCGTGCTCAGAGCATTTGGGTCTGCACAGCTGGTGAGAGGAGGAGGCACCCAGACAAAAAGAGGAGAGGGTTTCTGATAGAAAGAATTGCTCTCATTGCCTTGCAGCTTTTGGCTGCAATCAAGGCAGTAGCTGTGCCTCCCTGGTCTCTGAGCGGGGTCTGTGGCAGCCTGCAGCCCCTCCCAGCTGCCTGTCCCGCTGTTCAGGAGCTCTCAAGCTGGTGCTGGTAGTGGGCTCCAGCACTGCAGCAGACCCATCCTGCAGCAGGCTTAGGGCTTGTTTAAGAAGTGGAGCTTGGCCTGTTGCATCAAGCAGAGGCTGAGCAATGAGCTTTGATGGTGCCATTAGTCACCAGTCAGAGCCAAGCAGCTGAGGACATGGCTGGTAATGGGGGCTGACCCTTCCTCCTGCCTCATGGTGGTCAAGCCCCATTAGCAAGACAGCGTGAGGGGCCTGCTGTGTTGCTCCCTGTGTCCTCCCAGCTTGGTCAACAGAGCCCTCAGCCCCTGGGGCTGTAAATCAGTGCCTCTCATGATGTAAAGCATCGATGGCCACATTAGTTCAGCCTGATTTCCATCAGCACGGGGCCCAGGGTACACCAGCCAGGGCCGTGCAGGCACTGCAGCTTCCAAGCATTCTTGGGAGCCAGCAGAACCAGAGAGGTCACCCCTAACTCAGCCTCTGCCTGCAGAACCTCAACGTCTCCTTCCAAGGCTGTGGGATGGATTCCCTGAGCGTCAGAGCCATGGACACAGACACACTCAGCCAAGTGAAGGAGAAAATTCTGGAGGCCTTCTGCAAGAACGTCCCCTACTCCCAGTGGCCAAGGGTGGAAGACGTTGACCTCGGTAAGGACCAGGGGCAGGGGACCAGCCAGTCCATAAAACAGGTGAAGCACTTGATGCTGTGCAGCAGCTGTTGGTGCCTGTCAGAGCAGTGGGTGAAGCAGCACTGGCAGGAGGGCAGACATCAGGGCAGCAGTTCGGTCCTAGACTCCCTGGCTCTTGCCTCCTTTGGGCTGGGGTCTCACTTCTCCCCTCTCTGTGCTCAGAGTGGTTCGCCACCAGCACTGACAGCTACATCCTGCGGGACCTCGATGACACGTCGGTGGTGGAGGACGGCAGGAAGAAACTCAACACATTAGCACATTACAAGGTAAAGCTGCGACACCTCAGGGGAGCTCCGCCTCCTCGGAGCCTGCCTGGCCTCCAGGGTGAGCTGCGGTTCCCCTCCAAAAACGGGATCATCAGGAACAGGCAGGGAGGTTGCCATAGCTCCGTGAGAGCTTCCAGGGAATAGACATCTGCCCTGGCGAGCATCTCGTTAATATTGCAACACACAGAAACTAATTAACACTCTTCATGCAAAACAAGTTATTACTGACAACAGAAAGAGGAGGGGAAAAAGCTCTTATTCCCAAGGGCCACCAGCCTGGCTGATTAATATCACTGTGCTCTTGATCCGCACTCTGCTGAAATCGCAGCTACAACTGTCAGTGCCTGCTCTGAGAGCAGGGGCTGGGGATACCATCGAGGAAGCGAGGCCAAAAATATGAGGAAACATGGTGAATCAGATTGTTTTCTTGACTGTTTTTCTGTTTAAAATTAAATGAAACCAGGAATACTTAACGATTTTCATATTCCCTGGTATGCCTGGAAGCATAATCCTCACTGGTCTGTAGCCGTGCATGGAAAACAAAAGTGGAGCTGAGTGCTCATTAATATGGTTATTGGGGTGGGAGCCGTGCCGCGGAGCCGCGCTGGCACCGTGCCCTGCAGCAGCGAGGCTGCGCCCGCCCCGCGGGTCCTGCTGCAACCTTCTCCTCTTTGGGGAACGGCAAACCAGCACCTGCACAGCCAAACTCTCCTTCCTTTTCAAATTACCTGCTGTCGACATCCAGAAATGTATCTTAGATACACGTATTTGCCCAATTCCCATCGGGTGTGAGAACCTCACTATCTTGTACTGAAAATTCCCTTTCCGCGTAGTGGGGGGCAGGGGAGGTTCAGGGGATGTTTGTGGCAGAACCATGACTGCACCAGCATTCCCCATCTCCTGGGATCTCCCTGGGAGCAGGGAGGCACTGATAAGACCCCCATCATCAATGCGTGTTCTTCCCTTCCTCCACAGATCCCTGAAGGGGCATCCCTGGCCATGAGTTTGACAGACAAGAAGGACACCACGCTGAGCAGAGGTAACCTCTCGCTCCTCTTCCCTGCTGCTGGTGACAGGGCAGGAATGCCTGCATTGTCAGAGGGTTGTCTCTGGCTGGGGATGCTGGAAGACTCTGCCAGCCCCTGTTCCTGGGCGCTGTGGATGCGGTGGCTCTAAACATGTGCTATCCAGTCTCCTCCCTCTGCCTCATGGGGTGCAGCCTGCTCTCCCAGCCCTCAAGGTGTTTGCTCCTTCCATCTCACAACCTCACTGGGGGTTCGCATCCAATCTGTGCTGACAGAGTGAGAGAAAGGAAGAATCTGAAACCACTTGGTTGAAAAAGTCCTCTCCCTCCCAGTTACATATATTCAGTCCCTTGCCAGTGCATTTCTGGGTTTCAGGCTGTGCAGAGTCAAAACAGACCAAGGGAGGCAAAAACCCACATTAAACAAGGAATTTCAAACCCTGTTTCCAGGCTGCCTGCACGGAGCCTGGCTCTCCAGGAGTCCTTCACCTGCCGTGGTGAGGAGCTGCTTGGGACTGAGCTGCCCTGATGATGAGGCTTGGAATAATCCTGGGGGTGTGGGGCACAGCAGGGCATCATGGTGCATGAGTGCCCCTGTGCTCATGCTGCTCTCATGCCCTCTTGAATCTCTTAAAAAAGAGCACTTGGGAGACCTCAGGTCCCCCTTAAAGTACCTCCTGGGGTACCTGCCACATGCCCCATAATGCAATAAACAACCCCAAACCAAGGAGAAATGCTTAGATCACTTGTGGTGAGAACACCAGCTTGGTGCTGGGGTTCTTGGGGTTCAAATGCCTCTTGACATGGAGATTACAAGTGGGATGGATTTCAGTTTGGGCCCCCTGAGTGAGCCACTGTGTCTCTCTTCTTCTTCACAGTGAAGGATTTGGACACTGAAAAGTACTTCCACTTGGTAAGTATCCTGCTCCTGGCTGCAGGGGTGATGGCTGCATGTGGGGGCTGCTGATACTAACTTAAATTACATCTGTAGCGTCAGATGTGATGAACAAGCTGGATCAGGGCTCATTAATTCTCTTTACTAGGGTTCAAAGAGGCACAGAAAGGTGATCTGTAGATAAGCTTTATCTGTAGATAAACTGAAGGACATGATGAAGAATTACCGGGATGGCAGAGAAATTGTTGTGTCTGATCGAGCTGCTGGCAGCCACAGAGAGCTCAGGGGCACGGTCAGAGCGTGGCATGGCACAGTGTCAGTGGTGGCATCTGGTGGCACCTTGGCTGAGTCACCTGCTGGGAGCTCCTGGCATTCCTGGCCTGTTTCCCAGGCTGAGCAGGTCCGTGGGTTCCTGCTGCTGCACCATGTGGGAAGCACAAAGTGCTAAATGCTGCTAAAAGCTGTTGTGAAAAAAGGTGTTATGGACAACAACAATATTTTATAGCCTTGTCTGAGGGTTTTTTTCTCTGCAAGCATTTCCATGCTCAAGTAGAAGCATGCATGCACACACACACAAGCAGAGCAAGGAGGGAGAAGGGATGGGAAGCCAACTGTTCACATGTGAAACAATGCCAGGATGGACATCATTACAGAGAGTAATTCACTGACCTGACCAGTGGAATATTCATTTCTGTTTTGAAAAGGCCAGTATTCCTACTTTTTTCCAAATCCAAGCAAAGCTGGTTTCTGCAGAAGCCGTGTGCATTGCTGCTGGGAGCCCAAGGTGCAGCCCAGACAGGGCAGGGGGGCAAGCAGGGCAACGTGCAAAGGGAGATGGATGGGTTCATTTCCTTCATCTAGGGCTGGAGAGGCAATAAAGAGCACAGGACAAACAACTGTCAGAAAAACTGAGTATTATGAATCACTTTTTTAAAGCCATGTAAGAGTGTGTTTATAAAGCAGTAACTGCTTTTTAATTGAATTTTATATGCGGTTGAAATTCTATGCTGAAAGGAAAATTTAGCGTGACACTTCCAGGGAAGAGTGCTCTGAGCATGTGCTTTGTCTGGGACCAGGTTCTCCCAACGGATGAATCAGTGGAACATAAGAAGTCCCACAGACAGAGCCATAGGAAGAAGGTCCTTCCAGAGATCTACCTGACACGGCTGCTCTCCACCAAGGTAGGAGCCAGGCTGCCCCGTGCTTGGCACGTGGGATTGTTTGTGGTCTGTAGGGAGAAGCCTGCTCCAGGGAAGGAGCGCTGCAGGGCTGGTTGCCCTCAGGAGGCAGTGGGACTCTTGTCCTGGATGGCTGGAGCGTGTTTGCAAGGCTGTCAGGCTCCTCAGGGTCCCTCCAGCTTCCCAGCTCATTCCTTGCTGCTGTGTGATGCCCACATGATCTCCCCAGGATGGACTGGGGCCTGTGCACATGAGAGGGATTCTGGCTGCCTCAGGGCTTGTGATGCGTAGCTGAGACCTGAACCCATCTCCCCAGAAAGAGATGCTGCTGGGATGGGAGATGGAGATGCTCAGCTGTGAGAGCAAGAGAAATGTCTGTGTGATCTGAGGTCAGATCTGGCCCATCTTTAATCCCAGCATGGTGCCTCACTAGAGCAAAGATCACAGGGATGGCCAGCACTCTCTGGTCTTCTTTGTCTGTGCTGTGCAGAACAAGCACAGATGTGAGATCCCAGCAGTAAGAAAGAAAATCTCAATGCCAAAAGTAATTAACCCCTAATGCAAGTTCATTATATTGCTATCCACAAACAAACTGTTCCTGCTCTGCTTTGGCATCCCCTTTCTCTTCTGACTGACCCAACTGGCAGCAAAGTGTTTCCCCTTGTGTGCAGCAGTCGCAGCCCCTCCGCTGTTCTCCTGGGCCTGGGTGCTGCTGCTCTCCCCAGACCACCATGTCCTTGTCCTGCAGGGCACACTGCAGAAGTTCCTGGATGACTTGTTCAAAGCCATTCTCAGTATCCGAGATGATAAACCACCCGTGGCTGTGAAGTATTTCTTTGACTTCCTAGAGGAGCAGGCAGAGAAGAGAGGGATCACAGACCCTGACACACTGCACATCTGGAAGACCAACAGGTTTGGAAAAGGAAATCCTTCTTTTCTTCCTTCTGTCTCTTGGGAGCAGCAGCTGCAAAACCCTGGTGTCCTGGACTAATCATTAGGTTGCTAAAAGTAGAAGAGGAACTTGGAAAAGAGGGAGGGTGGCAGAGAGGTCTGTGAAAGACGAAGCCAAACACAGGATTGGAGAGCTTTGAACAAATGTGAAGCTCAGGGGAACAGTGAGCTGAAAGAGGAGGCATGGGCAGGCAAGAGGCAGAAAGAACTGGCACACACAAATAATGAAAGGAGAAACAGGATGATGGTAGACAGAAGTGGTGTTAGCTGCAAGCACTGGGGATCCGAGACAGAGTCCGAAACCATGTCATGTCTTAAAACGTCATGGAAATTTTAGAACTAGCATATTTGGATCCTTTTCATTTGCTTTCTGCCGTTTCAGCCCTTAGTGGCAGTTTTCCTGACTCACGTCTGTAGCCAAGCTGAGTCTCCAGGGCATCCCGGGGGCTCGGGGACCGGGTGCTGTGCCAGCGGGTGCTGGTGAGGGCTGCGGCAGTGGGACCAGAACGAGGGGTGCTGAGGGGCACGAGCAGCAGGAGTGGGGTGTGGGAGCCGAAGGGGAGGGGACATAGCACAGGAAAGAAAACAGAGGATTAAAATTGAGAGAGCAGGGAGCTTGGGGAGAGTGTCAAGGACAGGCTCAGCACTTTGGAGACTGTGGAGACAGGAACTATTTCCAGCCCAATGTGTGAAAATTAAAACCAAATTTTACTGGGAGAGCAGGCATGCAGATACAACCATTGAGCAACAGCTCTGCCTACCCTTTACTACCTTCACTGGCCTGTAGAGCAAAGACTTACAGTGGCTTTCACTTCTTAGCTGCTGTGGAGGGTAGGAAGGGTGGGCAATAAACTGAAGCTGTGTTGTGGCCAAATTAGCAGTGAAATAACGGGAGGAGAAAAGGATGAGAGAGCAGAAAAAGAGACACATAAAATACATTTTGTGGGGCCAGGCTCGCTATCAGAACCAGATGATGGTTACTGTCAGGAAAGAGGGAAAAGGAGGTGACACCATTGCTCCAATCAGCAGCAAGCAGGGAAGCCTGACCCAACAGCCCCACACAGGCAAAGCTGCTGGTGCCTCTCTGGGCCTGCTGGGAGCTGCTGAAGGAGCAGGGGCATGTGTGTGCCTAGAGAAGGCTGTATTTGCACTCATCCATCCGTGCCACATCCTCCAGCCTGACAAAATGTCTTGAGGGTGAAGGTGTGTGCCTGCCCCTCTATCAAGGCAGGGGTCTGTCCAGGGGGTGAGTAAATAGCAGAACCCATTTCCTCAGCTTTCCTCTCTACTGTTCCCTTTCTATCATCGTCTTTCCTGCGTTCCCACCCCTCTTCCTCTGGTACACAAAAATTCATCTGGTGTGTGTCCCTGCATCCTTCCCTTTGCAGCCTACCACTGAGGTTTTGGGTCAACATCCTGAAAAACCCCCAGTTCGTCTTCGACATTGACAAGACAGACCACATCGACGCCTGTCTGTCTGTGATCGCCCAGGCCTTCATCGATGCCTGCTCGCTCTCCGACCTGCAGCTAGGCAAGGTACATCCCGCCAGGGCCCCGCGCTCCTGCCCGGGCAGCCACAGCCAGCCACGGGTCTGGGTGGGCAGGCACAGGCAGAGGTCACCAGCCTGGCCTCCCTCCTGCCCAGCCACCTTCCCATGGCCAGCTGGAGCCATTGCTTGGGCTCACACAGCTGAGTTTTGGTTGTCTCCAGGGGTGCGTTTTCCCCTCCCTTCCCCACCCCTTTGTTCAGGCTTGAGCTTGAAATTTGCACCTCCTCTGTCACAAACAGCAGCCAGGGAGCGGGGACACACAGTCACAGGCAGGGTGGACACAAGGCAGGGTCCCCAGGCTCTGAGGGTGGGGGAGACCAACCACGGGGCTGTGTGCTCAGGGTCACCTGTCAGCTCCCGGAGCTGCCCTGCAGCCAGGGGACAGTGCCTGCTGACTCAGCACCGTGTCTGAAACGCTTCCTGGCCCAGCTGAGCTGGTGCTGGAGCAGATGAGTGTTCTCTGCTGTTGTCTCAGGCAGGGGCATAACATGGAACAGTGAGCACAGGTGGGGGCCAGTTCTGCTCAGGACGCCAGTATGGGGCACGGACAGACCCCACAGGGGAGCCCAGCTCCCCCAGTCAGGGCTGGTCTAGGGGCACCATCAGCATAGTGATCCCATAATTAGGTGAGGGACAACATAAACTCCCACTGACCGGATGGAAAATGATGTAGCTCCAGGTGAAGCTTCAGTCATTGCTCTTGGTGATTTCCGCACAACCTCTCACCTAGGAGAGAAGCCCAGGAGGTGAGCCCGTCCTCTGAGAACACAGGCTCTGCCTGTGCAGGCATCAGAGAGCAGGCCTGGCTGACCTGGAGGCGTGGGGCTGTGCAGGGCCACCCCAGTGCCACCACCCACCAGCACATGGAAGGCACTTGGCACACACCACAGCTGGTGCTGTCCTCCCGTGCAGCGTCCATCCCGCAGGGGCCGTGTCCAGCGTGGGGTGGAGGCCGGTGGGCTCAGCACAGCAGTGGGCAGCTGAGCCTGCTCCAAGCAGACGCCAGGGCCAGGTCCCATCTCCCACCCTCGGGCCCCCGCGCTGTCCTGCAGGGCTGGCCGGCAGGCAGACACCCCGTGTGCATTTCCTCTTCTCTCCCGCTGCCTCCTTGGCTGAGCACGGTGCTGACATTTGAAACTTCCTGACATAAATAAGTTTTATTAAGAAATGCTGTAAATCACCCCCCTGCCCCCCCGGCCCAGAGGCTGGTGGTGACAGTGCGTGACTTGGGGGACACCCTGCAGTGAGGGGGGGGGCACTACGCCCCCAGCCCCAGAGCTGCAGGAAGCCTTTGCTGGGAGAGGTTAATGCTGGAGGAAGATCTAATGAGTACTTGATTTTTTGTTTGTTTGGGTTTTGGTCTTTTTTTTTGCATGTGTTACGAAACACCTACAATTTGTCCTTGTCAAGTGGCAGATGAGGGGAAGAGGGGTCAGCTGGAGTCAGACAGCAGATGGAAACATTTTTCAGGAATACAATAGCATAAGTGAATGAATTGTTGAGTAATGTGGGAAGAATAAATCCTCAGCATAAAAATCAGCTTGCATGTACATGCAGTGTATCACTGAGCGTTTTCCAGGCTGGATTCTTCCTTTGGTTTCAGCACGTTGCTCTCGAAACTGCAAATGTGAGAGCAGACTCAGTCCATACATCTACAGTGCACAAGCAGTTAACAAACCAGTGCCATAATAAAGACAAATCAGATACAAATTAAAAAATAACTTAGAAAAAAGGCAGCATGGTTTTCCTTTGTGTTTCCAAGGGGGAAAAAAAAAATAATGCTATGAGCAGGCTCTCTGTAAGTTGGCCGTATTCTCATAATGCCTTGTCACTGGGTTTGAAAATAAACTGCTGTAGGATCTGGTGCCCGTTTCCTGTTTCCCCTGCAGCGTTAGCCAAGCTACAGATTGCAGCAGCAGATTGGAGTCACCCCGGCTCCCCTGTTCCTGGCTGCCTGACACAGCCAAGCGTGCTGCCCGCGGGCAGAGCCCCCCACTCCCTCGGGTCTGCAGGTCCCTCTGCACCTGCAGAGCACCGGGGAGCAGTCCCACACACCAGTGTCAGGGTGGCAGCACGGGGTGATCTCAGTCCCTTTGGTGTCCCCAAGCCTGGGGCGGTTCCCCTTGGGGATGCAACGTGAGGCTAGGCAGCCAAGTTCATTCCTGGGGTAATGATATCAGCAGGGCAGGATTGCCTTGAGGTTAAAATTATTCATGCTGTGTTTGCAAGGAGGGCAGCAGGGTTGTGCCTCCACTGGTACAACCCAGTTGTGTGACTGGGAGGTTAAGGCTGCCGTGTCCAAGCTGACATTAATCAAGAGAACTCAGTATTCTCTGTTAATTACTTTATGTGCACTCAATTTAGGCCAGGCAGGCTGGATTAGCCAATGCAAAATAAATCAAAGCTACATGAAAAATCCAAAAGCAACATTTCAACTGACAAAGTTCAACTTGTAAGATTACTTTGTTCTTTGGCTTAAATCAATGTGGCTGCTCAAGAAACCCCAGCAAAGACATGCAGAAGCCCTTCCCTTGTAGCCAGTTTCCACACACAGCACCACAGAGCCCAATGTTTGATCTGGCACAGGCGTGCTACCCCACCTGCAGAGCATCACCCGGCAGCAAGCCACCCTGCCTGGCCCTGCGGGTGCTTTTAGCCTTGCTGCAAATTAAAACACACACCCATCACCCCCTTCTCTGGAACTGAGCTGATGGATTTTCAGCTCATGCGAGGATGAAGGGCAGCAGGATGGTGCTGCAGCTCCACAGGCACATGGTGCCCATCCACAGATCCTTGATGTGTCTCAGCCCTTCTGCCATGAGCTGTTCCGTGCCTCGCTGCTGTCCCGCACGACACTCCTCTCTGGTAACATCTGGGACCACAGGCAAAGCTGTTCCCTGCACCCGGCTGTAGCCGAGGTCCCTATCTGATGTCAGGGCTTTGGTCAGGCACACGGGACAGTGTTTTCAGCCAGGAGCAGCACAGTGCCTGATTTCAGTGTCTCACCCTCACTCTAGGACTCCCCGACCAACAAATTGCTGTATGCCAAGGAGATCCCTGAGTACCGGAAGATAGTGCAGAGATACTACAAGCAAATCCACGACATGCCCCCTCTGAGTGAGCAGGAGATGAACGCCCACCTCGCCGAGGAGTCGCGGGTAAGGGGGTGGAGGGGATGGGGTTGAGTCTGCAGGCTCAGTGTCCTGCTGGAGCCTGGCAACAGCAGGGAATGCACACAGGCTGTAATCAGCTCCTGCTCAGATGCTGGAAGGAGCACACAAGAAAGGATATTTTGCCTGAAACTTCCTCACACAAACTTCATCTGACCTAATTCCGAGAATCTTCAATTACTGCCAGAGCTGCAGTAAACACCCATGAGTTTGCTTGAGCCTAACTATCTCTGGCACCACTGGGAGTTGGCAGCAAAATTCAGTGCCAAAAAGCCAGGAAGTTTGGACAAGGATCTCTGCAGTCCTGCAGCCACCCAGCCAGCTGGCTCCCAGGCACAACTGCCAGGGACAGTGCTGAGTCCCAGGCAGGCACTGGCAGCCAGCCCTGGTACCAGCCACAGGAGCTGGCAGCCACACTCCAGATCAGAGTCCTGCCAGCGATGCACTACAGGTTCCTCAAAAATCAAACCATCTCCCCGGGGTGTTTTAGCTTTCGGCACCAAGCAGGATTTTTCTGTCGATACTCCACAGCACAGCTGATGTGCTGCCCCTTCCTGTGAAATGGCTTTGGGCACAGAGGGATATCCAGTGTGGCCCAGCGTGGCTATTTACAGCTGGCTCTGAAAAGACCAAGACCCATCCTTGTGCAAGCAAATGCACCTTCCTTAAAAATGCAGCTGTACCAACATGACAGTAAAGTCAGGCAAAACCTGCTTTTACTGTAGTCTGCCTGCTGGCTGGGCTCAAACTCACATGCTCCATCCTGCTAATATTCTCCCCTCTTTTTTCTATCTTTATAAAGAAATACCGAAATGAGTTCAACACCAATGTCGCCATGGCTGAGATATACAAATACGCCAAGAGATACCGCTCCCAGGTGAGTGGGTTTTGCAGCACTTGGGCTCTGGCCTGCCTGGAAAGGGAGGAACCATTGCTGCAGTAACCCCGCAGGCAGACACCTGCATCCAGTCCCACAGAACAGGGGTTATTGGGGTGTGCATAACTGCAGTACGTACGTAATAGATGCAGATGCACCTACTCTCTGTCCCCTGGCTGGCAACTTCTTGGAAGAGAAGGCTGGCTATTCCCAGCTGATCTTAATGGTATTTGGCTGGGCTGAAGAAGGGCTGCCAGATGTGTTGACCCTTTCAGGAGAGCAAAACATGCACCCCCAAAATAACTTGCACCCAATGCACTCGCCCCACCAAGGCAGGGGCCCTGGCTGGCCCCTGCCCCCCTGTACCCTGTGGGCTGGTGCTGTGCCTCAGCTCTATTATAGCAGTGCATTTTTGTCATTTACCTGACCAGGTACTGCCAGCCCTGACCAGGGAGCCTGGGGCAGTGGGGTGCCGGGGGTGTGAGCACAGGGGCTCTGGGGCAGGGTGGGCTCTCCCCTTTGGAGCTCTGGCTGGGATTTGGGCTCCATAGGTCTGGTGGGGGGAGTTGGGCTGGCAGGTGGGCACCCCACACTGCTCAGCACTCACCTGCCTGTGTCTCCACAGATCGTGGCCGCCCTGGATGCAAACCCCACGACAAAGCGCACCCAGCTCCAGCACAAATTTGAGCAAGTGATTGCACTCATGGAGGACAACATCTACGAGTCCTGCAGTGAAGCCTAGGCCGGCTGCAGCCCTGGAAGTGACCTTTTCTTGCAGCGCAGTGCCACAAGGGAACCTGTCTTCAGCCGCAGGCATACCTTGGTCATACTCAAGCCAGCCTTGTGGAGGGGGTGGGCCTGGCCATGGCTAAAAGTTTCCCTCACCTCTCAAGAAGCCACAAGACACCTTTCCGAGCAGCTAAAACTCCTCTGGTCTGCACTGTGGCACCCATAATTTATTTGCTGTTGCCAGCCAGAAATGGAGGCATGGCACTTGTGGCAAGCTCAGTTCACCACTTTCCCCTTGGTCAGCACCCGAGCAGTCAGCACTCCGTGCATCCCTGTGCGTGGTTCCTCGGGACAAGGCTGCAGAGGCTGGAACAAGACACAAAGCAGAAGGGTCACCTCAGGGAGTAATGACCACAGACAGCAAAGACCATCATAGCCTGAGCTCCCACTCCATCCCTCCAACATCCTTATTTTTCCAACACCAGGGACTCTTATCAGCTGTTCACTATCTGCTGCATTCTGTGTATTTTTGTGCCTTTTAATTTTTGTACTGTATGTGTAAACATAACCACTCCTCCATCTGAGACTTGGCCAGCACAGGGAACTCGGGGCTGAGACAAAGCAGTTGCTTCCCAAGCAGCTAAGGCGTGGTGAAAGCACTTTATCCTTAATGGAGACAGCTGTTTGGGAGCTGGAGTGAGCACGGTCTGTGTTGGCATGAGAGGGGCTGTTCCACCTTGCCTGGGTTCTGGTCTCTCATGCATGGCGAGCTGGAGCACAGTGGGGAGGTGAACATTCTACCAGCCAGCCATGGTGGTACCGTCACGGGCACGGTCCTAGACTGCTTGCAGCAGGTGAGGGAAGGACTGTGCCCCTCGCTCCTGCCCCACTGGCTCCACACTGTCCATGGCACTGCCCCCCTCAGCCCCAGTAATGCCCTTCATGCCAGCAGGGCCAGCCCTCTGCCTGTGGGCTCAAGCCACACACAGGGCAAACACCAGAGAGCATTGACTGCCTCTCCCTGTGACCTTCACCAAACACGAGGCCAGTGCTGCAGAGGTGTCTCCTAGAGCAGCTTATTTTGCTTGCTTTGGGCCCAGCCTGGCTGCATGGCCAGCCTGTTTTCAGCCCTTGGAGGCAGAGGGGCCAGACCCAACCCCTGTCAGCCCGGCAGTGACCAGCAGAGCATCTCCAGCACCCAGAGCTGCAAACTAAGGTAGAGTGTCCCAGCCCAGGCTGGGGTCAGTGAGAGGGTCCCAGTGGCAGAGAAATGGAGCTTGTCCGAGCCCCGACCCCCCAGTGCGGCCCCACAGCACCTGCACTGGGCAGTCCCCAGCTCGGTCAGTGACCCGTTCTCCCTCGCGCAGCCTGGGCAGCTGTGACAGCTCTGTGACAGCTCTGTGACCCGTGTCACACAGGGCCCTGCAGGGGCTGGGCGCAGCCACTGCCGCGTGTTCAAAGCCAGCATTCCCACACGGGAAAGGCTCCTGCCCGCGGGGCTGACCCAGCACAGCCATGTAGGACAGAAACAGTTACTACCTCACTGCAGGAGGGTGTAAGGGAAGCCTTCACCCATCATCCAGCTGGCTAGGATGCAGTCTGGTATTGGATGACTTTGTCCACTAAAACTCCAGGGTGTTTCTCTGCCATGGACAGGTGGTCTTCGTTCCATCATTTCCGGTAATGCCACACTTGTCAGAAACCAGAACATCAGAGTTGTGTATGTGTACATAGATATCTATTTTAAAACAAACAATAGACTTTATCCAGTATGTTAAAAGGTGGGGAGGGAGGGGAGGGAAAGGGGAAGAACAGATTTTTTTTTTTTAAAGATAACTACAGAAAAAGTACTTACACTGTGGAGGTCTCAATGTCTTTGCTGAGGATGTGGCTTCAGAATAGAAACTCTAAGAATGTAGCTGGGCTACATTTTATTTTGAAAGTGATTTCACAAAAATATCTTGATTTTTTTTTTCTTTTAGAAACTGTGAATAGCTGCCAGAGGTGTAGGCAGGCCCAGCACAGGAAAGGCCAGGGCAAGAAGAACCAAGGTAGCAGAGAACGTTGAGCTTGGCTGGAGGCAGGGAAAGGACCATGGAGCTGTAGACCCATGTTGTTTGTTACAGGGAAAGGATACAGGTGAGCCAGGAGTAAGCAGAGTTTGCCTCCAGGTGCTGTGGCTGGGCCATGTATTGGGGCTATTGTTTTATTATTTAATACTTTTCCAAAGCCAAAAAAAAANAAAAAAAAAAAAAAAAGTAGTTGCTACAACCATTTAAAGAAACAACCTTAGCAGAGGGTTTGTAGTGTTGCCTTGAACTTCTGAGCCCTTTGTAAGATGTTTTTAAACTTTGGCACGTGTTGTGGGTGTAGTGCCCTTACCTGCTGTGTAGTGGAAGTGGCAGACTCCTGGCAAAGCCGATCTTTGTAATAAAACAAGGTGCTGAACCTGTGGAGTGCAGTTCCTGCCAAGCACACGGGGAGGACACCAGCACAGACAAGCTTTGCACATGCAAGACACACCATGTGCAGGGCCAGCAGCCCAGCCAGGACAGGTTTGTACCCCTTGGGGCTCTCCACACCCCGCTCCCACTGCCACGGTTCCTCTCCACACCCTGCTCCCACAGCCACTGCCATGGTTCCTTCCCGGACCAGGCTCGAGAGGGGACAACTGGCACGAGGATAGCAGCACCTGAACTACCAGTGCTGTGCACATGAAGATCAGTAAGCCCACAGAAGCAGCTGAGGCCTCAGCTCTGTCAGGTGCCTCTCCCCAGCCCCAGGAGCCAGTGCCTCCCTGCACTGCCAGACTCGAGTCCAGCTGTGGCCTGGGGCCCTTAGTAACCATGGCATCGCTAAATCTTCCTCCTCCCCTAGTAAGAGCTGTGCTTTCCAGACACCAGAGGGATTTTCTTCTTCCACTAGGAAGCTGATTCTTTCCAGAGCTAAATCCAGCCATTTAATTACTTGGCCTCTCTCAAAGCAAGAGAGCTTTGCGTTCCACACCTGGTGGCTGCTGAGAGGGAGGACACAGCCCCTGCCCGGCGCTGTTGGGGACATTGCCACACGGGTGAGTGGTGCTCTGTGAGGCCACCCCCATCTGAGAATCCAGCAAACTCTGCTCAGTTACTGCTGCCACATTCCCCACCCTGTCCCTGGGGGACACGAGTTCCAGCTCCATTAAAGATGGATCAACACAGTCAAGGCTGAAGTTTAAGAGAAGGCAGTTTGCTCAGCTCTTGCTTAAGCCCCAGAGCAAGGCCAGGAGCCTCAGAGGGCAATGGCAAGGCAAGTTGCAGATTAACAAAATCCTCTTTAGAAAGAGTTTTACTTCCACTTACTTTCTCCCGCCCAGGAGAACTCTAACCCTTTAGAGGATCAGCATGACCTTCAGAAGGGCTCTGCTCTGGGCAGAGCAAGAGAATTTCAGGCAATTGAAGTTATTAGATGAAAGTATGATACACTGACCCACAGGAGCTCACAAGACAGGTTTGTCAGTGGAAACTGTGCCACAGACAGGTAATAAGAGCATGAGCTATGCTGGAGGCTACAGTAACATCTCAAACTTGGTTTTTGAGCCCTAAAACACCTCTATGTTCCTCTTACTATAGTTAAAGCACAGGCTGCTTCACCTCTGCTGGGAGACACTTGCCCATGGTGTGCACCTGGTGCAGACCTGCTGCTCCTGTAATCCCAGCTCAGCCCGGCATTAGCACAAGGGCAGCCAGGAGGACAGAGGGCTGCACACCTCCCACAGGCTGTGGGCACCATGGCTCCACCACAGAACCAGTCAAGCCTGCGCTGCTCTGTTCCTGGGGGTGTCACCATGCTGTGTGCCATGGGCCTCAGGGTCCCTGCCCATCACCTGGCACGGGGGTCACTGCCAGCCCACACACAGCCCCCAAAGCCCAGCATCCCCTTGGCACCACAGCTGGGGACACTTGGGGACAGAGAGACCACGTCTCTGTGGCAGTGGGCAGCAAGGCAGCTGAGGCCTGCAGCATCAGCTCACCACCATGCCCTGCAGGTTGAGGACAGGGCTAAGGGAATTTGGCACTGAGATGGAAGAGCAGGGACAGGGACCCACAACAGTCACACCACCCCATGAGGCAAGGAAAGAAGCTTTATTAGGATGAGGTGAACACTGAGTTAAAACCTGTCCTAGGGACTGAAACCAGCCCAGACCCCAAGGGCCTGGGGCCAGCAGAAGCAGGGCTAAGCTCCCTATGGAGCCTTTCTGTCCCCTGCTGCAGGGGCTGCCTTCTTCGGCCTGGCCTTCCCCTGCCCAGCTCCTGGAGTCACCCGGGGCTTCTTTGCCTGGTCTTGACCCGCCTGTGCCTTGGGGGCATCCTGCTGTGCCCCCTTGGGCACCTTCCCCTTGCTCTTTCCCCTGGGGGCCTTTTGGGGCCCCTTCACTCCAGCACCTGCAGAACTGCCACTTGCACCCCCTCCTGCATTCTCAGTAGCCAGAGCTGCACTGGGTCCTGAGTGTCCTTTTCGGGGGGCCTGGTGGTGGCTGGCAGTTCTCGGGGGCCCTGGAGGCCCTGTGCCATGAGCCCGGGGCCGGGCAGCAGTCTGGGGGTGCTTTACTCCATCGCCCCTGGGCTTCTCCGCTGCTCGCGGCTGGGCCTGGAGGGAAGGGAAGAGAGCACCTCAGGGTGTTGGCATGCCATGAGCCACCCAGCCCCAGTGCTGGCTCCTACTCACCCTCACGGGCTTCGCCTTCGGCTGCTGCTTGGCGGTGCCTGCGGAGGGAGGGCAGGGGATGAGTGCGGGGCCCGGGCAGTGGGAGCTGGCTCGCAGCCCCGGCAGCCCCTCACCTCGCGGTCCTGCTCCCGCCACGGGGGCCTGGGTGCTCCCTTCCTGTCCTGGCTGCGGGGCCTGTCCTCTGTCAGGCTCTGCCTGGCCCAGCTGCTGCTTGTGCCGTGGCTTCTTGCGTGCTAACTGCAGGTGAGAGAGGGGTGTCACCAGCGCCAGGCAGCACCTCGGTCCCCAGCCCCGTGGCTCCAGCAGCCCTTGCTCACCTTGTAGGTGCCAGTGGCTCCCACAGAAGAAGAGTGGTGGGGCCGCACCAGGTCCCCACAGCTCAGCCCCTTGCTCAGCGCCTGCTTCAGCAGGTACTTGAGGCGGATGGGGTCCACGGTGGGGTACTTGGCCAGGATGAAACGCTTGATGGCAATGACAGAGGCACCCTTCTTCTCATCGTGGGCCCGCAGCGCCTCCTTGACCATCTGCAGGGTTGGAGGGTGCTGGGCCCGATAGCGCTGGGTTGTGCCAGCAGGTTTGGCTGCTGGAAGAGGCACCATTTGGGGCTGGAGTCCAGTCCCAAGACATTCACACCCCCAGGGGCTGCAAAGCCCCAGAAGCCAAGCAGCAACAACCCTGCTCATCCCTGCAGCCTCCCAGGGACCACAGCCACCACAGCCCAACCACACCCTAAGCCAAGCCCCAGCTCTGAAGGACCCCACAGCATTTGCAGACCCTTACCCAGCTGAGGTTCCATGGCAGCACACAAACCCAGGCAGGCACAGGCAACCCTACCCACAGCACCAAAACCCCTGCTCACATACCCAGCTCACCTCCATCCAATTTATCTGATGAGCAGCCTGGCTGCAGGTGCTTGTTGGCAGCTGCTAATTGCTCTGGTCAAAGGCCAGGTGGGAGCCGGGGTCTGGAAGTTGAAGAGCCTTTGCTAAAGCTTTGTGAGGGAGAGAAGTGGCACCCCTAAGCAGAGGGTTTGGAGAGGGATGAGAGGTGGGAGGTTTGCAGGGTGATTGCCTGAATGGGCAGACGAAAAGTGTCTACCTGTTGCCGGGTGGGCGTTGGGGTGCTGGGATTGCAGCTTGCTGACAGCACTTGCTGTGGGGTGCACAGGGAGCCAGCCCAGAGCGTGGGGCCCACACAGACCCATTGCCAGTGTGCTGGTGGGAGTGCTGCTCCCTTCACCCAGTATGGCCCCACTGGGAAATGGGACTCTGATAATGGGGGGCAGGGAGGGATGGGGAAGATTCCATGTGTGAGGGAAGGGAAATGAAGAGCTGCTTGGTCAGCCAGCAGAGGCAGGAGGAGCAACTCTCCCCCAGGCATCACAAGCAGCACAACCATTCACCCCTGCCCACTGAATCCCACCACGTTCAGGGAGAGCACTCCCAGCCCTGGGCACGGGCAGCCAGGCCACTTCCATGACCCCTCTGTGCAGGCACCTGTGCTTGTGAGGAGAACCTGAGTAAATCACCAGTGGCACTTTGGTGCAGAAACAGTGCAGATGTCCCCACTGCGGGGACACCCTCTTCACGCGGGACTCACAGTGTGCATTGTCTGCTGGAGAAGTCAGGAAGCTGTAAAGCTGGATTACGTGGTGGCATGACGGGCTCACGGCCATCTCAGCAGACCACAGCAATGGACCTGCAAAGCGCTGCCCACGGAGACCTTTGTCAAGGTCTGCGCCCACCTACTGAGCCCAGGGGCCAGATCTTGGCTGAGGTGCCAGTAGGAGCCAGGTCTGGAGCAAGGAGCTGGGAGATAGACCCATTGCCTGGAGCCCCACATGCTCTCCTCCTCCCCAGACCAGCACCAACCTGTTTCTTGCTCCATTTCCAGTCCATTTCTAAATACCCCAGGAAGGGGACATTGGTGGCACAGGAGGAATACTGGAGCTGGCACCACAGAAGGTTTGGGTGCATTTCCTCATCCTAGACCCATCCATCGCTCTGGTAGCTCTGTGATGCCTCTGGCACCTGGCTGAGCTGGCAGGAGGGCCCCAAACCCTTGCTTGCCCCCAGCACCACCAGCAGCAGTCGGGTGGCACAGTGAGGGGACACAGCCTGCGGGCTCAGGGCCAGGCCTTGTGCCAGGGCCAGTCCTGTGCAGGCAGGAGAACCACAGTGCCAGGCATCACCACGCTCCTGGGGAGCACAGCCTCACGGACAGCAAATAAACACTGAATCCTTCCTCCTCCTCCCTCCAAAACCACCTCCCAGATTTGAAGTATATGAATCAGACATCAGCCTAAACACTGAATTATTCATAAAACTCTAATCTTTAGATTTCACTGAATATGCAGAAGTATCGATAAAAAAAATAATGAGAGAATTGTACTTGCAAATTGCTCTTTATTAAGGGTTTAACTCGCATGGGCTCTATATGTTCCCTATTAGTCCTTGCAAAGCTGCATAGGATTAGAAATCAGAGAGGATAATAATGTACAAAAATAGTTTCAAATGTTGATAACACTGAACAGTGAGAAAAACATCTTATTTGTATAATTGAACTAAAAATAAAAATGAAGAACTCTTCTACAATTGCAATATGCCATCTTGTAGTGCTTGGAACATATGTCGGCGTCGCTGAGCCATCTGCTGCTGGGTGCTGCCTGCTGCGGCCCGGGGAGATCAGCCCTGCACCCACCAAGCCTGGACAGCACCAGGGCTGCCCCAAACCTCCTGCCGGGCCACGGCCAAACTGACCACAGCCAAAATGGGGAGGGGCATGGGGGAGCTTGCTGGGGGCTTGGCCCTAGGGGTCCGAAGGTGCCTGGGGAAGAGCGGTGGGACGGCGGGGAAGGGCTCCTGGGGGACACGGAGCAGGGGGTGCTGCTGCACCTGTGCTGGGGCACTGAGCACCGAGCTGGCCCCGAGTGCTGTGGCCACGCAGGGCTGTGCTGTGCTGGCAGGGCCCTCCGTGCCACCTGCCTGCCAGGCAGGACCCGAGCGCTGGTACCTGCCCTGTCCCCCCAGAGGAATCACGGTGCCTCCCAGGACTTCTGGCAGATGGGACGAGGCTGGAGCTGGGAGCGTCGGGCAGAGCCGGGGCACTTTGCAGCAGCCAAATCTGCTCTGGGCAGCCAGAGCGTGATGGGGCTGAGCAGCTGGGCAGCACTGGCTGGGATCTGTCCCTGGCAACAGAGCCAGAAAGTGGCCCCAGCTCCGGCCCGGCAGATGCAGAATGCGCCCTGGCTGGGGTGTCAGGGTGGGTTGAGGGAGGCAAGGACAGCTCTGCCATGGCCCAGGCACAGCAGAGCTCTCCGACCCAGTCTGCACTCAGAGAGGGGGCATGAGCTCTCAGCAAGTCAACAGAAATGCATGGATTTACGCCAGAGGGGCTAAGCCTTTGCATTTTAATTACAAAACGTGTGTACACATTTTCAGCCTTGTTCCCAGGGTTCCTAGTGCCAGGGGCGAGGAGCCTGCCCCACAGGGCCACGGTGAAGCAGGGGCAGGTGGTGGCGGAGTGGGGCTAAGTTTGTGTTCCCAGAGCAGCACCCCAGGGACCGGCTCCTCCCGTGGGGCCTATGCAGGAGAGACCTGGCTGGTGGAGACGGAGGAGGTCTCTGTCTTGCCAGCAGACGTGTCCTCATCACCCAGTGGGTTCTTGCCACAGCAGAGGGTTGTGATCATGCAGTTTCGGAACTGGGAGAGAGGGAAGCCCGGGGTGAGGTGGCTAGACACCATGCAGCTCTGGCTGCAGAGCCGTCTTTGAGCCCAGCAGAGCTGCTTGGAAGCCCCCAGTACCGCGGTGCAGGAGGAACTCTGCCTGTGGAGTCTCCTGCCCCACTGTCTGCTTCCCACCCCATCTACTGCCAGCCCTGCCTGCTCCAGTCCTGGCTTCTCTTCTACCCAGCACCTGCACTATTTCAGGTGGGATGGCCTTGCATTTGTGAGATTTATGCAGCACCAAGGATGAGCTGCAGAGTCAGCTTCCCATGTGCCAGGACTAGACCTCCCAGAAACAACCCCCACTCCAGACCGCCAGCACCTCGAGATGCTGTAACCCTCTGCCAGCTGTTATAAAGAGAAACACAAAAGAGGAGTTGCTTGGCACCCTGCCAGTTACCTGTTTGTTCATTACGATGTAGATCACGGGGTTGTAGATGGCAGAGCTCTTGGCAAAGAATGCCGGGATGGTCATGAAGATGGGCCCGAAGTCTGATCCCTGGTTAGTGAAGATGTAGAACGCGACGCTGGCGTAGGGGAGCCAGCAGATCAGGAAGGAGATGACCATGATGATGACCATGCGAGTCACTTCTTTCTCTGCCTTCTGGGTGGTGGCAGACTCCTGCTGCTGGGCGGCAGCCTGCGGGCGGAAGGGAATGGAAACGTGATGGAGCCAGCGGGTGCTGCACTGGTAGGGACACAGGGCCGGGGCTCACGGTTGTCAGGCTGCACATCTGGAGTTTGCTATTTCCCTCTTCATGGATGGCCAGGCTGGCACCTGGACAGCCCTCCCTGTCACCATTCTTGAGCCTGGTGTGGGCCCTTCCCAGCGCTGGGGACGGGGTAGCCCTGCAGCCACTGCCTCCGGCGGGTACCCACCTCCTTGACGGTGCAAACCAGGTTCCCATAGCAGAAGAAAATGATGGACAGCGGGATCGTGAAGTGAACCACAAACATGTAGATGACAAAAGATTCATTGTTGACCTCCGGCTTCAGAGTGTAATAGTCGATCCCGCATGAGCACTGCATGCCCTCGGGGATGTACCTGCAAGGTGAGCCCAGCAGGTCAGCACCCAGCACAGGAAACCGGCTGGAAGCCACGGATGAGCCACCAGCCAGGCTCCCACAGCCCCGACGCTGGGTCCCTTCCCTACCTGGACCAGCCGAAAAGTGGGGGAGCCGCACACGCCAAGGCCATGACCCAGGAGAAGGCAACGCCCATGATGGCATGGTTCTCCCCAAAGCGGAAGTTGCTCATGGGCTTGCAGACCACTATGTATCTTTCGATAGCCAGGACCACCAGCGACCAGAGACCAATTTCACCTGCACCGCGGAGAGGGACGGAAAGGGACAGAGGGACTTTGAGCAACAGGAAAAGAAAAACACCCTGATGGCAGCACGAGGCCTCCTCAGACTGATGTTCCTGAGGGCAACCCCTGGCAGCAGCCTTATCTCCACCAAGGGTGTGGAAAGATAAATGGAGAATGGTCAAGACCAGCTGTGGTAGGACAGCATGAGAAGACCCTTTCTTACTGTACTGCTGACCCACAGGAACCACTTTGCTGCTGTGCTTTGAGATCCATGGCTGATCCCACCCTTCACCCCAAACAGCGCCTGCACCTGCAAGCCCGTGGTCACACTCCGAGATGCAGCTAGTGCCTGTCAGCCCAGGATTTCCCTGCACTACCCACAGCTTCCCAGGAAACCTGTGCCACAAGCACCAAACCAGTAAAACAGTAGCTGTGGCTGAGGGCTGAGCCGAATGGAGGAGGGCATTTTTAGACACACAACTTCTGTTTAACCTCTCTTTGGTTCCAGACCAGGCTGGCATGGGAGGAGAGCCAGCCAAGAGCCAAGAGCTCTGCTTGCCCGTACCACCATGCACCACACCAGAGCCAGTGGCAGATTCAGCCCTGCAAAATGGGAGGGGAAAATTGTCATCTCTCGAGTCAGAAAGTGAGCCAAGGAGATGCGCAAATCCAACAGCTGCAAAACCTGGCATTGGCTGCTTTTAATTGCTGCACTGTGGTTCTCAGGATACTGAGCAGGTGGCTCCCAAAATGAAGGTTTTAAAAAAAGTGTCACTCGTCAGTTTCTTCAGCTCCTGCCCAGAAACATGGCAATGGCCTCAGTCCACATCAGCAACAGGTCAAGGACATTACAGGTACCATGTTTTTCCACGATCATCTGCCTGTTTTCCCTCCCACTCCTAAAATCTGGGGAAATTCCTGACAGATGTTTGAATATTTGGAAAACTTACCGCCCAGTGTGGCAAAGAAGCCTTCGATGTAGCAGCCTGTTACTCCAAAGACAAAGTACCCATTCATGGAGGTGTACATAGTGGTTGTGAAGCCTCCGAATACCATGAAGAGGTCGGCGACCGCCAGGTTCAGGAGGATGTAGTTCAGAGGCGTCCGGAGCTTCTTGTGCTGGATGGTGACGTACAGCGTGAGGAAGTTGATGGGGAAGCCGAGCAGAATCAGCATGAACATGTAGGCAGCCAGCGCCGAGAACTTCCACGGCTCAGCCAGGTAATACTGGGGGTACTCAAAGGGGCTCCGCACCACCCCGGTCTTGTTGGACATGGGCACGTAGAAGTCTTGGCCTTCTGTCCCGTTCATGGTTGCAGTTTGTGAGGCGTTTTTTGCTCTTAATCTGGGAGTTCTTTTGTGCAAGGGGGAAATCGCCTCTGAAATGGAGCTGCTGCCACCTCTCAGCCTTCCCTGTCACCCCAAGGAGAACCAGTTACACTCACCTCCACAGGGCACCTCTTATAAAGTGCCCTCAGGGTAAGCTCCAGGCACTGGTGTCAGCACGATTAGGGTTTAGAGAATTATTAATCATAATCATCCCGGGGTAATTGGCTTTCCTGGGAAGGTGTTAAGGTGACACCAGTTTCTGGCCAGTGCTGTCATCGTTGGAGACCATGGCTCATGGTCACATATATAAAGAGGTAGCTCTGCACCACACTATTCATTTGGAGGGGCTCAAACCAGGCAGGAGCTCCACTCACACAGCCTCACTCTCCATTCCCCTCTAACAGGAGGGACATGGGTGGTTCAAACCCCAGGACTGTGGGTTTGGGGGCTGCAGATGGTGGCTGGGCTGGGCAGGTGTGGTCCCTCAGTGACAGAGGGGCGTCCCAGCCCCATCCTCACTGGGGGAATGTGGTCTGTGAGATCAGCCCATCCCCACAAAACTGCCAGTCCCTGTGGGAGGCTGCAGAAGGCAGCATGACCAAACCTTCTTCCACACACTCCAGCCACCTCTCTACTCAGGATTTGGCTGTGGAGGTTTGACCACCGCCGGGAATCACTGGCCCCGCTGGCAGGTTACCAGTTATGCCATCTCCTCTGTGCCTGTCTTTGTATCTGATCTGGGCCATGCCAACTACACTGGTAACAGCCAATAAATAACCTGGTCCGTCTGCCCTGGACTGGAATCATTCTGCAACAGGGCTGAGAAGGCTGCTGGACCAGGGCACTGATGGGAGGTTCAGAGCCGAAGCCAAGGCTCAGCTTCATATGCTGGTTGATAGACAACCTCAGTTTCCTCAAACCTTGCACAACCATCAAACTCCACAGGGAAGGCTGTTGTTGGAGCCCTCCATGTCCTCTGTGTCTCTGACTCACCACTCTGTGCACTCAGTTGTGCTTGAAACACTCCTTGTGCCAACCAGCAGCTGAGTTACACATTATCTTGTAATTCTTCAGAGGCAGTGGGACAAAATGTAGAGGAGGTGAGCACAAAGAGACTCTTTGCTCTGCCCCTTTGTAGATGACAGAGGCTGGAAGGGAGCTGAGCACCCACCTCCCCTTGCTGTTTTGGCTGCACTGAGGGCTGGGCTGAGCGTTCCTCACAGCCAGGAGCAGGTGAATGCGAGGGCCTCACCCAGCACTGGAGGAGGTACCAGAGCTGCTGGAGCTCATGGGTGCAAGGTGGGCAGAGGTTCATGTCCCCTTGGCCTCAATGAACTTCCTGCAGTCCTGGCCTAGTTTTCTCCAGTGTTCCTTGTAGGTTAGTTTAGCAGTAAGTTTAATGGAAAAAAGCACAAAGCGCTGTGCTCTCCTCAGAGCAGAGACCAGGCTGGGGAGCCTGCCCTCTAAGCGGGAAGGTGGAAGGAGCTGAAGTGCTGGCACCACAGACTGGGGCAGCCCAGTGCAGGCCACGGTCTGGACAGCCCCAAAGGTCTTCCTTCACCTTAACATGAAAACACCAGGTCCTCACACACTGCTCACCCTAAGTCCCTCTCAATTAATTTCTCACACTTGTTGCCAAGGCCAGAGCAGTGCCACTTTCTAATTGCAAATGCAGCTGTTTCACTTGTACCTGGGCACACAGGGATTAAAGGTTTATTTCCTAAAACACTTTAAGCTGATGCCATAAGCCACTGCTGAGGTAGCAGCTGCTGTGCAGAGCTTAGGGCTGGCGTGCGTCACCACTGGGCGCAGCAATGGCACAGGCAGGCAGCAGTGAGGTAGAGGAACGAGGCAAATTGCTCACAACACCTTCCCAAGTACCGTGGGGGGGCCTCTTGTACCTCCAGGGACTCCTCAGCATGAAGTCAGCTGGCAGGCTCCACGGCATGGAGCAGCCTGGACTACAACACCTTCATCATGTATGAGACACGCAGAGTGTTTCTGCCCAGAAAGCCCAAAACACTTTTCAAAGCTTGACTGTATTCACAGAGTTGTTTTTTTTTAAAAAAAAAAGTTTCCTTGCTTGGTCCATTTTGTCTCTGTCTCACAGCAAACCCTTTCTCTTCATTTTTATAATTTTTCATTCCCACTGGCTCTGCACAGTTCCAGAAGGAGCTGAATTCCACCCTGGCTCCCATCTCAAACAGCATTGTTTATCCATGTCAATAGCAGAGTCTTCACTGCAAACAGTGACAGCTGAGTCAGAAAGCAGATGAGCTGTAATTAGAACAGAATGTTTTTAAAGTGGTAAATCAAGCAAACTTGGTCAGGAACCACCGAGGGACTCGGAAACCCGGCAGTGCGGTGCCAGGGTCTCCTTTCCAGAGGAACTCGAGTAGACAGACAGACAGACATCCCGTCTCACGTGCAGAGTGCTGCTCCCGCGGGAGCTGCTCTGCCAGCACCAACCCCTCGGCCAGTGCTCGTGTCCTCGCCCACTCAGGGTACAGGCAGGCTGGAACGAACAGGCTGCCATCCCAGCAGAACTCGTGGCAACACGGGCACAGTTGATACTGGATTGAAGTCAGGAGAGACACCCCTTCCCAGCTCCAGCTGAGCCGGTTACCTGCATGAATCTCCCCGCTGCTGGGAATGACCCTGTGCCCATCCTCGTGAGAGTCCCCTGCCCGGGGGCACGCTGGTGTTACTGGCACAGAGTCACAGCAGCCTGGGGGCTGTGCTCAGGTGTCCAAACCATGGGAATACAGCGGTGCTGCAGCTGGGGTCTCCATTCTCCCTGCTCTGTCCCCTCAGCAACAGGCCAGAGGACAGGGAACAGAGCTGGGACAGCTGGCCAAAGGGGTGTGCCACTCTAGATGATGTTGTGCTCCAAAATAAAAGCTGAGGGAAAGTGGGAAGGAGGGAGGATGTTGTGTTTGTGGTGTTTGCCTTCCCAAGTGATGGTTACGCTGAGCCCCGCTCTCCGGCAAGCAGGGAATAAATTCCTTCTTGCTTTGCTTTGCCTGCACGCAGAGCTCTGCTTCAGCTATTAAAGTGTCTTTATCTCAACAGAGGAGTCTCTTGGCTTTTGTTCTCCTATTTCCTGCCCGGTCCTGCAGGGAGAGCGAGCCAGCGTGGGGGCTCGGGAGCTGCCTGGGACTGAGCCCCCCGTGTCTTGTGCCTCTGCAAGAGGCTGCAGCAGAGAGCAGCAGCTTTGGGCTCTCTCCCCTGCACACACAGCTCGCCCTCGGCTCAGCACTGGGCGATGCTGGGATACCCTGCTCAGAGCTCTCCCTGAGCACAGCCCTGCATGGGCTGGGACACCCTGCTCGGAGCACTCCCCGAGCACAGCCTCCATGGGCTGGGAGACCCTGCTCGGAGCTCTCCCTGAGCACAGCCCTGCATGGGCTGGGACACCCTGCTCAGAGCTCTCCCTGAGCACAGCCTCCATGGGCTGGGACACCCTGCTCGGAGCACTCCCCGAGCACAGCCCTGCATGGGCTGGGACACCCTGCTCAGAGCTCTCCCTGAGCACAGCCCTGCTGGGACACCCTGCTCGGAGCACTCCCTGAGCACAGCCCTGCTGGGACACCCTGCTCGGAGCACTCCCTGAGCACAGCCCTGCATGGGCAGCACCACGGAACTCAGGTAGGCACAGTCTGACAGCCTGCACTTTACCAGGTGAACTCCACACAGATTCAGCCACCACCTGCCCCAGGGTGGCTGTGAGATGCCCCCAGTGCCAAGAGTAGTGGAACTCTCCAGATTATATTTGAAGGGCTCTAAACCCTAAATGCTGTTCTTGCCTAAATGGAATAGAAAGGAAAAAGAAATTCAAGATCAGAAGCATCAGTACTATAGCAAATTCTGAGACAATGAATAGTGAAAAATAGTCCCATTTATTTGAAGATCTGTCAATAAATGATGTGTTCTAAGGAGCACAATCTGGCATATAAACAATTACTTAAAGGCTGAACTTGATCCTAGAAACATTCTTTTAAAATTCTGTGGCACTTCAGCTGCTTGCCTGGAAAATGCAGAGCACATTCACAAAAACCAGACATTTTAATTTAAAAAAATAATTACAATTCTTCAACTTGGTTCCACTCTTACATACAAAATGGGACAAAATGACGTAACTAAGTTGTTAGGAAAGCTCTACAGGTGTAAGAAGTGTTTTGCCAAGCCAACAGGGGAGGCTGTTGTTGAGGTAAAAGGCTGGTTTTCTTCACTGGTTTGACTCATCTATTCTCCGCCGACAGAACGGACAACAATTATGCTGGAGTACGAGGAGCTCATAGTCTTCTGTGTGAAACATCTGTTAATTAGGAACAGATTTAAGACAAGTTAGCCTGTATCCTGCTCCAGGAAAATGCAAACTGAGCTCAGTGGCTGCTCAACAGCACAGATATTCTGGAACTACCATCACAGAGAATTGGTTTCAATGACTTGAGATGCTACAGCCTGGAACACAGCAGCAAGCACTTCACAGACCTCTGCCAGTGCTGCTGAGAAGGCACAAACCCATTAACTACTTTTGCAAAAGGATGGACAGTTAGACAGTTGTGTAAGCAAACATGACTGAATTCCAGCATTTCAAAAAGTCATTTCTGAGTGAGGCAGGAGCAGGACTGAACCACAAGGTAACAGCCTCTGATTTTCCTCGCTAGACCAGGCTGCAAGTCAGAGAGACAGAGCAAAAGGAAATAAACACAAATCAGCTTCTGTTGGTCTGCCAAGGTTTGCTCAAGAGGCTCTGACTTGCTGTCGGGGCAACTTCTCAAATTCAGCTATGGCCAAGTCTTCGAAGGCAGCTGTTCCTCTGTCTATCACAGGGCTCAGAGCTGGGGTTTCACTGCTCTGCCTCTACCCCATTCAGGCATTTGCTCAGTACATTCTGGAGTATGAGGTGTCAGTGATTAGCACTGTTCCACCCATCAGGTTCTGGATAGGGCTTTTTGTTGATAAAAACCCCCTGCACAGAACGTACCTGGAAGCAGGAGGGGCACACGGTGACGGAGGCGTCGGGCAGCAGCGAGCGGTAGAACTGCCAGCGCAGCGGGCGCGGCCAGCGCTTCACCAGGACGTCCCTGCGGCTCATGGAGCGCAGCGCGGCGCGGCTCACCACCACCGGCACGAACGCGGAGCCGCCCTGCTGCACCGGAGCGGGGGTGCAAGAACCGCTGTTACCAACTGCAAGGCCCTTGGAGGGTTTTTAAGTTGTTTTAAGAAGCGAAGTTAAATTCTGCACTGCTGCTGCACCAGTGCACGGTGAGGGAACAAAATTCCAGGCTCGTTTAGTTTAAAATCTCTGTTGTTTTGTGAGGTTTGTGTTTGTTTGTTTGGGGGGGTTTTGTGTGGGTTTTGCTGGCTTGTTTGTTTGTTTTTGAGGGTTTTGTTTGCTATTTTTAAGGGAGGAGTTAACTGGTTAGTCCATTTGCCATCCCCCTCCCAGTCCCCTGCTCTGTAGCTCTCTCTGTACCACACATACACCAGAAGAGCAGCTTTGTAAAGTAAAATTTTCTATTAATTTCTGTTGGTAGATACAGGTACAGTTCTTACCTCAAAGCTCAGTTTTGCTGTAAAGGGATCATCGTCCTCAATAATATCTGTGCTGTCATCAAGCCTCAAACTCTGAGCATCTGGATGCATGTCTTAAGGAAGGACAAGAATTCCTGTAAAACTGGCTCTGCTTACCATAGCCAGCACTGACAGAACCCTATGAAAGCATCCCAGCAGGACCAGCACTCTTGCTGCTTCAGAGTATCTCCAACTGGGACAGTGCCCAGGTCACTATAAAAAGCACCAAGAAGGCCTTGCTGGGATTTCCAGTGACTGGGCAAGTTTATCACTGCAGCTGCTGTAGAACAGCAAGACCATAGCCAGGCATGACATCAGCTCTTACCCTTCCACAGATGACAGAGCAAAGGAAGGAATCTATTGAAATCACATTTTTGGGCAGCTTTAGTCAGAGTTTGTGTGTTCTTGTGCATTACTCTACATCTCATATTCCATAACCCCCCCAGCAACTGGGAGCTCTGGATGCCAAAGCATTCCAAACCAGATCTCAGCAGAGCAGTTGTGAAGTGCCACTGCCCTTGGCTGAGAGAAGGCAGCCTCTAAAGGAAGCTGTTACTGGAAGCAACACACTCCAGATTCCCACCATCCTTGTCAGAAAGCAGTTCACACAGAACAGGTGAAGCATGGCATTCCACGGTTAAAAATAAACATTGCACAGGATTAGCACTAAACTGTCCTGGTGGAAAAGCTTCTTGACAATATTAGGTTTAGTTAAACCATACTTTGGTTGTTATATCAACACGACAAAGAAACAAGATGCAATTGTACTTACATCAGTCATATGACAAAAAGAAAGGTTTAAACCTAAGGGGAAAAAATAAACTCAAAATTTTTAATATTTCCCTATGAAAAGGACTGGAAACCAGTTCTAATCAAAAGGATACGGTCACTCATCATCTTTTGCCATTTATTCTCTCTTTTACTCACTCTTGGAGCTTCAAGATCAATGAGAGCTACAGCTTCTTCATCCGTGATGCCATCTTCCAAATAGAACTCCACCAGATGCAGCACCTCTAAAAGGTGGGAAAGGCAGGAAGTGTTTGCCCTGCAGGAACTCAGGAAATGCCTCATGGCAGATACTCTGCTCCTTCAGTAACAAACAGCCTCTGGCTTCCATATCAGTGGTGTTCTGCCCACCTTCTCTCATGAAACAAGTTAAATTAAAAAAATTAGAGCAAACCAAACCCCCTGAACTTCTGAAAGGATTGTGTTCACCTTCACAGAACACTGGATGCATTTCAGTGTCTGGCAACAAAACAATGCTGTGCTGCTGCTGCTGCCCTGCAGTGAGACCCAACAACCCCCACTCAGCCAAATTTAACAGCAGTAAAGGAACATTTGTTTGGCCAAACAACACTGGAGAGAGAAGAGGTTAAGCACCAACCCACTCTGTTAACATCTAGCTACTGGCAGAGCACGAGCACACCCCAGGTCCCACCGCACCGTAGGAGGAGGCCGAGAAGACGAACGGCTGCCTGCAGTTAATGCAGACGTTGCCCAGGTTATTCAGCAGAGGGTTGTTGGTGGAGCACCTGTAACACAGGGGCACGAGCTCCTGAAAAGACAGATTGAGAGCATGGTAATCACAGACGGCACCTCCCCGGCTCTTTGTTTCCAATTGAACAGGGCCCCTTCGGCTGACAACACCGACACCACACCAGCGCCCGTCTGGAGCAGCACTGCTGTGAAAACAGATCCTTCAACATCTGAAAATGCTTTCCCTTTTTACCAAACCAGCAAGTTTTCCCATTAAAAATAGCTGTCTTCACCATTTTAACAATTAAATTTTCACCTTGCCTTTGCAGTAACAGAAGCAGAATTCTGCATCAAATACACAGGGATAAAAGAAGCTGAAGAGAAGTTTGTTGAAGCAAAGTTTTTTGCTCTAAGATTTGGTCAAATTTAGGTTCTCCAATTAATTCATCTCTTTTCAAAAGCAGAGTTATTTTAGGCAGTTCTTAAAGGGTGTGTTTCTATTATTTCAGGAGGCCGGGTGCATGTTCACTGGTACAATGCAATTTATTTTTAGTGAGTACTCCCTGAGACATGGCTTTATAGAACACTGCAGAAAGCCAGACTTCAGTGAAAGAAGAAAAGGTGTTAAAATAAGATTTACGGAAGGAAGGTCACTGAAGGGATGGATGGAGGAGGGAAAAAGTGTTAGGAGTGGGACAAATGAAAGTGACCTCCAGCTGGAGAGAGAGACAAAGACTGTACAACAATAGCATGTGAACTGGGGAGAAAAGGGCTTGGAAGAATTAATAGGCAGCGAGGAAGGTGACTGCAAGAGAGGAGAGGGAGGATGGAAGCTGCCCACAAAGACAGAGCTGATTTTAATTTGCTCTCAGGAGCAGAAGGAAGTCTGACTTGAAGAATAACAATAAAAGGACTGTGTTTCCAGCAGAAATATAATTATATCACAGAGCCATGCATAATGTATTTCAGATTGTTTTGTGCACACAGGAACTCGTATTCTAGGATTAGGCCACATATTAATGATTAACATGAAGCACATTACAACTTACTTCACTGTCATGGAATGGCTTGGACCGGATTGTCAGGCTGCCCAGCTCCACGGATTTCTGGAACCTCTCCGGGATCTGCAGGCCCTGCAGCTTGTCATAGGCATGACGAGCCAATTTATATGCACCAAGAGCTTTACTCTGCTTTGCCAGGGCCAATAATGTATTGCTATAATTTAATTAAGGAATAAAAATACATACAGCATTTAGGAAAACATGAAATACTCTGTCTAATCATAGAAGTTGGGGAAATGAAGCATATCCCACACTGAGACTTCAAACAGGCTTTTATCCAGAGAAATCTATTCACAGAACTTAATTTACAAACACGTGTGAAAGGACTATCAAAACATCTGTGGGAAATTACTAGCAAGGTAAGGAACTGACCCTACATAAATCCTGCCATGGTTAAATATTCTGACTCTATTTACAATATTTCAGTAATTTTGGGGTGCATGCATTTTCCCCCAGCCACAAAAAACCCCAAACCCCAACATTTTTTACAGCATAAGTAACCCACTGACACTGAGTAAATACACCTGATGTGATTGGAAATCGTGTGCCCCACGTTAGCAAGTCTTGTCCTTCCCTTTCACCAGAGTGAACCCCTAACTGCTGTTTACACCTTCTGACCACAAGGCCTGCTATCAAAGGCTTCATGATAAAGATTCTACATTTATAAGTGAGGAGGTTATGAAAAGGAAAGCTAACATCCCATCCAAAGCCAGAAATGAAGTGAAACCAAGAGGAGGCCTCCCTGTGGCATCCAGTGACCTTCTGGCTGTCTCTTAGGGAAAGGTGCATTATTTCACAGGGCTCACACAGCCTGAGAAACCCCCACCAGAGATTCACCAGGGACTAACAAAGCCATGCAGGTGTTGGCCTGACAGACCTCATGGCCACACCAGCCTCAAGGGAAGCGAAAGCTCCTGGGGTTCCCCATTCCTGCCTCAGTTCAGCCTCCTTGCAACAACGCTGTCAGGATTCAGAACCAACATCTTTCTGCAGTGACTGGTGTCCTCGGACTTGCTGCTCTGACACAGGTGACACGCCAGACTGGGCAGGTGTCCAAGGTGGCCTAACAGAGTTTTGTTAGTTGATTTGCACAGCTCTCCAAAACTGTAACTAATACCAAACTAGTGCAGCTCAGCACACAAGAGTTTGAAGATGCTGATTATTCCTGAGGGACAAAAGTCAGTTCCCATTAATGACAACCAACAGCTGACACTGACGATTCCCTGCAGGAGGTCCCTGCCTTGGACCAACAGCAGTTATTCCTTTCATGTATCACATGATAACTTCTAGATTTTGTACTGTATTGGAAGGATACACTTTTGAGATCCCCAAAGGAGTCTCCTTTGTTAAGCTGTGGAGCAGAAACCTGGAAATATTGAAGAGGGTTTCAGGCAAGTGGAAGCTGAAAGGCTCCTCCTGTGGTATGAAAAACACAGACACACATTTCTAAGCTGGAAAACCAACAACTTACATCAGTTAAGCATCACAACACAAGGCATCTCAAGCACTGTATTTCTTTCATCTGTTGAGAAAAGAGGTGTTGACAGAACATAGCAAGTGGATTTTGCATGTCTTTATTACCAAAGCTCATGCCTGATACACACAGGAAAGAGAGACAGAGAGATCAGTGTAGCTAAGACAGAACCTTTAACAGGTTATTTAAAAATGAGAGCAGTGTGCACAGCCACAGTGCAGGGTCTCTAGCACTGTGAGATCTAGAATAGTCTGACAGCAAAGACTCCACAGCACAGAGTCTTCTTTTGGGCAAGGGCACAGAGCAAGGGTTCTCAAATGTTTTACAAGAGATATTTGCACCAACAGTGATGGCAGCACGATTCCAATTGCTGGAATTAGCAGGAGCTCCTCACTCATGACTGCGTATTACCGACACCCTGTGGGAATGCCCAGGCTAAAGTGCCTTCTTCTGTTCTACCCTGGTCTCCAGTGACTACGGGAAAAGCTGACCCTGGCCTGTGCAGGAGCAGCGGCTCAGGTGCCATGGGACCAAACCAAGGCAAAAAGGGCCACGGGTGTGAGGCAGGTCAGGCATCGGCACAGCCCTGCCCCACCTGCAGCTGCAAGGAGCTGAGCAAGTGCTTGTACAGGACAGCTGGAGACTGTATAATAAAATAAAATAAAGTTCAACAAATAAAGTTACTGTACAGTACCACTGATGTACGTGCACTATTTGATTGCCTGAGAAGTCCTAGTTATTTCTGGACTCCCTAAGGAAAAAAGCTCAGGAAGCATAAATACACAATTCTAAAGCGAGTATCTTACAGTGTATCTTTGTATAAAGTGATAGACATGGTAAACTTCTGCCAAATGCTGGAAGTGATGAAACTTCTGCAACATTTCACTCTGCTGTCCTTCATTCTCTGCGGGAGGCAAAGGCATTGGTGTCAGTCTCAAACAGCAGCCTATGAGACTCAGCTGGAAGATAACAACCTGTTAGGATTTCAGCACTGCCAGAGGAGCTATGTACCAGGTCCAGTATGTCCCATCTACCCACGCAAATCATGTGTGTACAGAGTTGCTATTCTTCCCAGCAAACTTCTGGCCTGAAACACGCATGGTGAAACACAGAACAGTTGAGGCAGTGGTTTGACACAGCCAGAGGCTACAGCTGAGCTACAGGTAGAAAGCAGCAGGTGTGCATCCCTGGAAACCTCTTCCAGAATGCCAGAGTTCACATATAAAATTAGTTTTGAAAACTTTCACAAATACCAAATACACTACTGAACCGTTTGGAAAAACGTGCATCTCAAACATCTGAGGGGTGACAGATCAGAACTAAAACCAAAGGTACTTAGAGCACCAGGCAAAAGGCAGTATTCCCAACCTTCTGCATTCAGTAGCACTAAACTACACCTGTTAACTATTAACACCTGTCTCCCAGTGAAGTACATTTGGGAGACAAGATGACAGCTA
Organism: Platysteira castanea; assembly: GCA_013397175.1. NCBI lineage: Eukaryota > Metazoa > Chordata > Aves > Passeriformes > Platysteira > Platysteira castanea. Next base: position 150,716 of record VYXC01004595.1, read on the forward strand.
ACAAACAATCAGCTCTACCTGCTGGAAGTAATTTGTACCCTCCCTAACCTATGTTTGAACACTTGAGGTAACTTACTCTCCAACATCTTTTATTTACTAGCATTTTAACCCTCCAGGCAGTGGGTGTGGTGGGAAGGTGCAGGAGGTCCCATGGTCCCAGGAGGCACAATTTTCATCCCAGCCAGACTTCGGAAGGAGCCTTATGCCTGCTGATGTCGCTGGTTTGTTTATTTGTTTTAAATTAGCACGTGGGAAAACCAGAGGACTACAAAAATAGCACGAGCCTGAGATATGTACAGCATGAAAACACCCAAACCAAACCACCCAGCAGTGAAGCAGCTGCAGCAACGCTATCACGATGCAGAACTTGTTTGTCTACGTGCACAAAAAGGTAACAAACACCCGCTTCCTCCGGTGACTCACCTCGGGCTATGTCTAAGCACTGCATGGAAAGCATCCAGTAATAATAGGCTGCGTCGTTAAATCGGCTTTCAACCACGGCGTTGTGCGTTAACTGCTCCAGCACCCGCACAGCCTCCCTCTGCCTGCCAGCCTTGTGGAACGCTGCCGAGCCCAAAACAAAGCGGGGGTTACAGTGTGATTAGATCAATTAACGGAAATTAGTGTTTTTGAATTGAGAGCAGTCTATTCAGCCCGTATCAAATACTCTGTCCAGGGCAGGATAAAAGGGATTATACACTGGTATTTCCCCCTTGAAAGCAGTGACACTAATGGAACATGAGAAGAATCTGCAGGTATTTTGAAGCTTTTACAATGTCTCAGCAACTCTTGAGCTCAAGGAATATGTACAATACTGGTTGCTGGGGGTTTTTTAAATAGAAAAGAGGGAAGAACTGTGATGATTAGATCTCTGTACAAACAACAGTGATCTCCAAACACTGCAAATCACAACTTCACTCAAAACTACAATAAATTGTTTGAAGTCAGTGCTCTGGTGTGTACGAATACTTTAAAAATATTGTGCTGAGTACTTTAAAAGAGTACAGCACAGACTACACCCTGCTGTCAGTTACTAACAGCATCTCCTTTTCTGATGCACCAAGCAACACCCTCAATTCTCTCCTGGCAAACATGCCCTTGGCCAATGCAGTCCTCATATAAAGGAACGGGGCTGGGGGGGAACCAGCCCCCGAAAAACCCGACCCCAAAGCACCGCTGCTCCCTGAGGGAAGCCAGCTCAGCTTGAGCCAGACCTCACACGAGACCAGGACAGTGCCACGAGGGCCCCCAGCCCACGCAGCTCTGGGCACCTGCACCTGCTGAGCCCCAGCAGCACAGAGCTGTGTGGGGCAAACGGGCCCAAACCCTGCTCCAGGGAGGGCAAACTGCCCCCCTGCCCTACCCAGGGGCTCAGAGACTCGGTGCCAAGACACAGACACCCATCAGGCCCAGCTTGTTCCCCACCTGGGCCCTCCTAAGCCAGGCTTGGATCCGAGCTGGCCCAGGGAACAGCAGGTGCAGCTGCCCCAGGGATCTGCACCTGAGCCAAGGCACTGCACCCCAGCCCTCCTGGCTCCACACAGAGCTCACTTCAACAGCTCCTTCTCTCCGGAACAGTTTGTGCACTGAATTTTGAAGCCTTTCCATAGGATGGAAAGCTGACAGTTCAAATGTAATCTTATAAGCCAAACAAACCCCACAAAAACCTTAAAGAAACAGGAAAACTCTACTTGTGCAAACCCAGTATTACCTAAATACAAGGAAAAATTATGTTTTTCACTCAAGTTTATAAGATGGCTGCTGTATTTTGAATTTTTGTGGGATAAAAATATTAAAGACAGGATTATAGGCCAAATACCTCTTACATGCCACACTCAGATATATAAGATAGAAAACCTGGACCTATATTTAGATGCCATCATTTTTGATAGATCCATCACATTTTCCTATAAAATAAGGAGATTTCCAGTTACTTAAAAACCAGTAGGAAAACATGGATTATATTTGGTTTTGAATACCACTGATAAGAAATTCGCCAGGGCACAGTCTGCATATTCTGTAGTGGAGAACTATGGAGTAAATATGGAGTGAGCAGTGATCTGTCAGTGACATTCTCACCTTTTTGGGCTTCTTCAAATTGATCATTCTCTGCCAGCCACTGAGCATAAGGGACATAGACTTTATCTTTGAATTCAGGATGCTTTTCACTCAGAGCAAATGCCTGACATAAATAAAAAATTCATTCTTAGAATATTGTGTGGTTTAAACAGTTCAAGGGTTTAGAATATTCCATGGGATCAATCCTTCAGCTCTAAGAAAAATCATAATAAAACATATACACAGAATAGAGAGTGTAATCCATATTTTCTCCAGTATGAAACTTACATGTTTTAAAACAAAAAGCACTCAACAACAAAAGAAAAGAAGCTTAGCATAATAACAGACTGACTATTGAAACAGGAAGACTCAAAAGTGACTATCCAGGAAATTTAGTAGATTTCCCAGCAAGAGACAAAAAATATTTGTATTTTTACTGAATACATCTTCTAAAGAAATTGAAGTAACACCATAAATGCAGTTTGGATTCACTTTCAGAAAACCACACCACCACCAAACACATGCTGGCATGCACAATTAACTGAGACACTCTGCATCCTTCTGCAGAAGCCTCCCTCCCTCCCTGCCTGCCCCTCCCTCCCTGCAGTGCTGGGGGACCCAGGCGTTTGCCTCCCTTTTTTGTTACAACCACTGACAGTAAGAAGCAGTGGTTCTCAAAACAGAAATCAAGGGCACACTTACTTCTTCCCAGCGATGAGTCTCCACGTGGAGCTGGACCAATGCTTCCAGGTCACCAACCTTCATGTAGGTTTCTGCAGCATAGCCAGGGTTATCAAGTTGCTTAAAATAGAAGGCGCATTTGGCCAAAGGCTCCCGCTCAGCTTTATCCAGTTTTCGAGCAATTTCGATTAACCTGGACTCGGCAGAAAGAAGCCAGATGTTTCAGATTCTGCCTTGGTGCTTTGCCTTTTAATTATTGTCATAACTTCACCTTTAATCAGCTAACATTCAATAAACATCACAATAGTACCATGCAACACCCCTTAAACAGTTTCAGCAAACATTCCAAATAGCATTTCTCCTTCTGCAAACTCCAACCCCTTCCTTCCCTCTTTGCTCACACATCCAGCTCCGTGTCTCAGCCTCCCTGCAGAGCTGTGCAGACAGAGGGAGGGAACACGTCCTGCCTGACTCAGGGGCACAGGACACACTTCCCCAACCCTGACCTGAGCAATAGACTCCTGAATAAACATCACCCCCTGTGTCACACAGCAAAGCAGGGCAAGGGCAGGCTGAGGGGCCTGGCCAAGATCTTAAGGCAGCTCAGCAAATGACCCAAAGTGCCACCTACATTGATGAGAAATGACCAGCGACAGGAGCAGCCACAGAACTTCTAAAGACTCTGTGCTCCAGGTGACTTCTCTACCCTTTAGATGATTATCCCAAACAGCTGAGAACAGCAGCAATGGGCTACCCAGTACAATTACTGCTGTCATGATTACTCTGAAGGCATTCAAGCTATTTTAGACAATCTTACACTCTTCCCTGCTGTAATGCATTTGTTTTTGTAACATATTTATGACCCTACCCTCTAAACATATGCAACTTTTAAAACATTTTTAATCATAGATGTGTTTCAGATACTCAAGCTGATATAAAGGCAGATACCAAATACATATGGTCTTATTTTAAAATTATGCAGAATTCATAATATCTCATTCAAGCTTTTATTATATATTATCTCTGAGGTGACAAAAAACCTACATATCCACCCAGCCGTGGTCCCCGCTGATCTCAATGGCCTTCATGTGCTCGCCAGCAGAGAGGTACATCTCCACTGCTGCCTTTGGCTCATTGATATCCTTGGCCCAGTCTGCTTGCTTTTTTATCAGCATCTTTGTGTCTTTGGGATCTCCAGATCCCAGAAATTCCTGCAACAGTACAACACAAAAGTCTGCATTACCTTCTGGTCACAAACGTCATTACAGTCTAAACTCTAAAATACACAAAGGCTCTTCTCATGAATACTGTGATGCCTCCTAAGGACAGAAATACTCCATGGAGAGCAACATGGACTGAGCCAGCCTTCAGCAGCTCATCATCAAGGCCCCGGGTCTGGGAGGAAACAATGGCAAGTCTCCCATTTAGACAGTTTTCAATTAAAAAAAGAAGCAGGAGATTCTGGCCAGCCCCAGAGAAGGATGATGCAGGTGCCTCAGAGGCAACACTTACGTCCCCTCCTGCTCTCTGCTAAGCCTGGGTCAGTGGATGTGAGTTGTGATTTCTGCAAGCTTGCCAGCAACAGGCCTTCCCAGAACAAAATGGTACTAATCTAAAAACCCTAACAGATCGATTCCAAGTTTTGGATTTTCTCTTGCAAGGCAAGCAGGTATGGATTCATTCTCAAAGACGAGCCAGTCCCAGCCCACGCTCAGTTAACAACAGCACATCCACTTAATCATACGCTGGCCTCAGGATGCCCCACCACAAATCACCTGAAGGCTGAAATTATTACCAAGTCTCTTTGCAGAAAACAAGATATTTTAAAAAATACATTGATGAAGTTCTTCTATACGGACAGAACCATGGAAGTGAGAGTGCTCTGAAGCACTGCTTGGACTTGTGGAAGGAATGCAAACACCAAGCCTGGACCCTGTGTTGACAACCATTTTGGAAATATTTCTAATAGTTAGTTCAGCTTCTTCTGCCAATACTAAAGCTCTGGTACCATATGGTTCACATCTGCTGACATCATGTGCCAGGAAAAAAATATAAAACCCCCCTTCAACACCAGAAGATCGATTAAGCCCAATTTTGTCTGTTAACAGAACAGGCTACTGCCCATTAAACAGCTTCCATCAAAAGAAAAATCAGAACAGAGGAGAAATGACAGGTGGGAAAAGAGTGGAAAACTGTGCATCCTCTGTGTTTCTGGCAAATTCTGACTGAGGTTTAAAAAACCAAAACCAAAGCAACAAACGGGCAAAAACCTCTACAGGAAGCCCCCACACACCAGATCTGCTTTACCCCTGCAGTTCTGCAGCTCCCCACTCCAGCCAGAGCTGCTCCGAGCCCCAGGCCTGCCCCAGCAGCACAGCCCTGCCCCAGGGAGCAGCTCCACAGGCACCCCCAGAGCCCCGGAGCGCGGACACTGCGCTGAGGAGGGACGGCAAAAACCTCTTCAGCACGACTTGTTCTCCAGCTCAGGTCACCAAAATAAGCCCAAATCAAAAGCTAAGCTCAGCTTCTCGCAGTATAAAGAGGTTTTTTGTGAGTTGCCAGTAATTAGTGATCTGGTGCTGTGATAATGAGCCTGTGACCAGATATCAAAGGACTCCCAACCTCTGCCTCCAGTCTGGACCTTCTGTCCAGACCTCATCAAAGTCATGCACAAGAAACCAGGTTCTGTGGGTGCCTCTGAATCATTCCGGCAGCATCAGTGAAAATAACACCACAAACCCACACCCCTCCCCCATATATCTTTCCTTGGATAAATAACTGGCAAACAAGGGGGTGTTACATGTTCTTCCATGCCCTGTGCACTCCCTGCACAAGAAGATGCCTCATGAAGTACCTTCAATTTCTCTGCATGGAGTCACTCTCAAGTACAGGAGACATGAGACCTCTTGCTCTCTACTGGTTAAATATAGACATGACTACAGTCAAGAATTAAAAGATTCTTACAAAGACTTATGGGAACAGTTTTCTGTATGAATTACATTTATGTTCAAGCGGAGCCAAAACACTGAAGCTAACAAAGACTCATCAGCCAAAAATAGCGGAAGTCGGGCTTACATCAGCAAAGCCCCCAAATGTTTCCGCTGAGCTCTTGGAAGAAAAAGATCTCTCTGCAGCATGGCTTGGGGAATCTCTGCTAAAGAGCTTCTGTGCATGTCATGGTGAATTCTTTGTCCTGCACTGGGCAGAATAGGGCTCTGATGAGTGATGAATGAGACTAAACAGTGCATGCATTCTCAGGGATTTTGATAAGAAAACACCATAGAAGACTTAAAATGCTTCTTATCACCATATAAAAACATCGCTTTTTAGAATTAAATTCAATTTATTCCTACCTGGAAACAGAGTTAAAAAAAAGCCAAGACACTGAATCTTTTGAAAACATTCTGTAGTAAACAAAAATATTCTAGGTTAGCATATTATACAATTTTTAAAGTGTATCAATATAGAACTGACTTACTCTGACACAAATACATTTTTATTATAACATGGGCACTACCTTGTCATCTTTGCAGGACAAGCAAATAAAAAGGGACTCTCGAGTAAGATAATGGAGAAGAAGGAGTCATAACCCCAAAATTCTTAGTTTTGAAAGAAGGAAAATTACTATGGGTAATAGTGTGTAATCACAAGAGTCACTGGTGGTGTCCACCAAAAGAATCCACTGAAAACCCCTGAATTTCCACAGCCATATTTGAGACTCTACAAAACACAGCCTGCTGCCTTGGTACCAGACTGAAGGAAAATGCCACTGCTACACCCAGGCCAGAGACACTTTCCCCCTTATAAGCCAGATGAACTCCAAACAAATACCTGATAAAATAAAGCTGGAATTCAAAGCCCACATTTCTTCCAAACCTTTTGTAGGACCACACTTGGCAAACACCTACAGGTAAATCAGTATTTCTGCAGGTACATGCTGAGGTGCCAAGCCCTACCTTGGCATGGTCGAACATGCGCAGGTCCGAGTACATCTCCAGGGCCAGGTGCTCACGGCCACTCCTCTTGTACAGCCTCGCTGCCTCCTGGAACTTCCCCTGGTAGGCAAAAACATCTGCCAGGAACAGGTCCTTGCTGTTCTCCCCATGCTTCTTCCGGTCCTGGAAGAACAGAAAAACTGAAGAGAGGTGCAGAAAATATTCTAGATGATCAGGACCTAGGTGAGAAATAGCCTTTGAGGAATTACATCTTCAGGTTTAGATTTTTAACTGTTAATAATTAAAAACCTGTAACGGGATATCATAATTATGCCTCTCCTACATTTCTGGTGAATTTATAATTAAAGGATTAAATCCCTTCTTAATTAAAATTACGAAGAGCAAAATTAAATGTCACTATACAAACCAAAGTGATGAAAAATCATTTGTCTTGATTTCACACAGGAAAATGAACACATGCTAACATTATGCCAGTCTATTTTAAAAAAGGCACCTGATGGGCTCCTTATTTCCTCCCTACAAACTCACCAGCATATAATTTGGCTAAATTAACAATATGTGCAGGTGGGATGACAAACAGGAGGAGAACTGCCAGGAATGAATAGATTCAGAAAGTATGTTAGCCTGACTCTGAATGCAAACCAGTGACACCTCCACTGTGCCCACATCATTTGTTTGGGTCAGCATCAGACACTTCCAGGGCACCTGTACATGCTCTCCTGGTAACCAGAACTGCTTGCTCTGACTGCCTGGGAAAGGACCACGAGGAAGCGTGGGTGCAGAGCCATGCAGAAACCCTCCACGTGTGTGCAGAAACCCTCCACGTGTGTGCAGAGCCATGGAGAAACCATGTGTGTGCAGAACTCTCCATACGTGTGCAGAAACCCTCCACGTGTGTGCAGAACTCTCCACGTGTGTGCAGAGCCATGCAGAAACCCTTCACTGGATCAGACTGCAGCAGCACGCTGACTGTGAGGGGCCCAGCACCCAGGTCTGCACACCCGTGTGTGTTTTTGGTGTGTGGGCCTTATCCTGTGTGCTGGACACACTGCACTGCCCTGCCTGGCTCAGAATTATTGCTGCAGTCAGCCCCCATGGTACAGAAACACACAGCTGTGAACTGAATCCAAAGGAAACTGCGTGCAAGGGGAAAGCATTCCACAAGCATCCAAATTCAATCCTCTGCTGCCAAAGGGGCTCAGCCATCACCCCCTGGTCACAGTGACTAGGCTGACACTGAGCTGGTGTTCAAAGTTCCCTTCAAAAACTTGGTTAAATGAAAAACCAGAGGATGTGTTACGCTATTTTTTGAAGACTCCACAGAATCTTGCCAGATAGAGGTGGCAACTGTTTCTCTGTCATCAATTAGGAAAAAAAAGTGTCATTACTGAGAGAAAACCATCACATTAATGGAAGATGTGTGCTTAGTTACACCCCTGCAAGACTTAAAAGGAATCCAATCCACTGCAGGTGAGAGAAAGTGGGGATGTAGAACTCACTGCAGGAGCATTTTCAGGAAGTGTGAAAGTAAGTTTATGCCTATTTATAAGGGGAATCTTTCTTAAACAGAATATGACATGACAAATCCAGAATATCTTCAATAAAAGCAGATCTGGAGAAGCATATGTGGAAAAGAAAGGTTACTCCTGGTGAGAGAACACTCTCACCTACCTATACCCTTGAAAAGAAAAAAAAAAAAGAAAACCAACAGAAAAAGAGGCTCTTAATGCAGACCTTTGTCCTGTGTTAGAGAAAGTTCACTGCAACCAGCTGGCATTTTGACAGCAGCAGGCAGCTCTGCAGACATGAAGACAAGGAGTGTATCCTTTAAGAGAAGGTGTAAATCTAATTAACACAAGGGAGAGGAATTCCCTTTATGCCATCTCCATGCAGATCTTTAAGCATTATCTTGCCATCTCTGCAGAAGGACAAGGGTGATGTCTGTATTTTCAAGTGCTCATGACAGACAGTTATTGTTGAGTGAAATTCTATCAAGAAGTGTGAAAAGAATAGGAAGGAGTGATTAGAGCACAGTATGGAAGTATGGAATCCCAAATTCTATTTCCAGTTGCCACAGACTTGTCATGAACCTGAGTTTGTCATTTCTTTTCTCTGGGCCTGCTTCTGTCTCTGCAAGGAGGAGATAATAGTAATTACCTACCTCCAGGGGGTAGGGAAAGGCTTAATGAACTCATGTTTATGAAGTACCCTGTACTAAGCTCTGTCAGCACAGTAGTATTCTACCAACTATTAATTGAATATTGAACGTTTTTCCCGTTCTCCTGAAGACAGTTTCAGAAGTTCTCATCCCACACCCACATTCTGGTCCACGAAGTTCCAATCCTATGATTAGAACTTGAGTCACCTCTACTAATCAGGATTTTTCACTTCAAACACATCTCTAACAGTCAGAAGCACTATCCAAACAAAAGTCCTTCCAGAACAGAAAGTACTGATTTTGGCACATAGTAATAAGTTGAAGAAAATACACCATCTTCAACACTGGCTTACCTCTATGCTGCTGATCAGTTCTAAATATCGAAGGTCTCGTACCCTGGTAAAAGCCTATTGAAAATAATAAAAAATAAAAGGCATTAACTTGAAAACCCAGAAAAACCCAAATATTATTGTGCATGAATCAAGCTGTCTTCATGCAACAAGCAGGCAGGAGTCTGCTGGGTTTGGGTTTGTGTGGTCCCAAACCCAAAGGGCCCCTGAGCTGTTACAGCAGAGGAGGCAAGGGACAACCAGAACAGCTCAGCCCTGACACGAGCAGCAGGGCAGCAAATGGGAGCTGAGCCTATCAGTCCCCCAAGAAATACACAGTGCTAATTAAAATATTACATGCTTTTATTCTGGCTATTTTATAGCTTCTCCGTTTTGATGTGAGGTGTGACACAGACAAGGAAATTTCAGGGAACTCTTACAAGGAAGGGCACAGAACTGATGGTATTGTCAAAGCCTGCTGCATATGCTTCTAGTTTTTAAACCATTCCGAAAATCCAGCATGAAAGGAGCTCAGAGAGAGGAAGGGGAGTAAGAAGACGATAAGATAAAAGTACTGTAAGACAGTGTAATATCTTTGCAAATGGAGATAAATGTGCAACCCAAAGTCTCAAGTGGCAAAGTCACGTGCAAGTTGCAGCAGCTCAGCACTTATTCCTGACATGCATCACAAAACAGAAATTTAACTCTTTGGGCTGCACATTCAAGACTTCCAACCAAACTAATACTTAAGAGGGCACAGAATATTCTGCTTACATCGGATTGGACTAAGGAACTATGAGAGCCTTTAATGTCAAGAAGCTGCTTTTGTTGGAATTAATCCGCTCTAATTCTAAGAGGGCACTACTTTAAAATTCCAAGGAGGCACTGAAAACTTCTTTTTAAAAGTATCTATTTGCATAAAGCTATCCATGAGAGTGGAATTATTCTGATGCCTCCACTTAAGAAAAAAAAAAGAAAAATAAAGCATTTAATTTCCTTTTTTTAAAAAAAAATCTGTTATTAAAAGATGCCTATCATTACAGACCATTCTCAGTGTATTTTTAGAATGTTTTGTCTTCCATACAATATTCATGACACTGAACTCAGTTTGCCCTCACTTATTTGAGAAGAGGTGGTGAAAGAAAATAGGGAAGTATTTTATGTCCGAGAAAACTCAGTTCTTCAGTCTATGCCCGCTCATAGACCACTCCCCAAAGCAAGGCACGCCACACAGAAAGGGGCTGAAACGACACTGTCCCATCCCCACTGCCTCCACAGAACGTTACTGGGTAGATGACAAAGAACAGGAACTCTCCACATCTGTACCGGGGTCATATTAAGCATTTAGGGGGAGAGGGCAGGTTTGCAGCGCTGGGGAGGGGGGCAAAGCCCAGCCGAGCATCCTCTGCTGCCACCCGGTGGGAGCTGCTGAGCTTCCAGTCCCCTCCCCTCAACCCAGGAACGCCTCTGCCACCCAAACCATCCTCTTTCTATCCAACACTTTGATACAGAACATGGCATTCATCTAGAGAGATACATTAGACTTCATTCCAAAACCTCATCTCAAAATCCTGGGTACAGAACAAACGGCTGGTTTGTGGAACAAGACACACTAGGGACAAGCAAGACAGTAACCCAGGAACACCACTTGCATTCCAGTCATAAAACATGCATTATACACACACACATACACACATATATAAATATAAAACCCCAGGCTTTCGGCTAAACGAGTAAATAAATGCTTTACCTTTTTAGCAGTTTCAAACTCCAGCCCTTCCAAGGCTTCCATGGCCAGCTCTCTCCAGTCAGCATCAGTCACTCCTAAACAGGCAATTTGATAGGCTTCTTTAAACATTTTTCGTTCCAGATACTGATACATGGGTGCAGACTGAGGATTGCAATAGAAAAAAAACATGTATCAGAAAGCATAATACTGAGATATATTAATGAAATTCTCTACAAACATTGGGGGAAAAAAAGATATATTTTAATCACAACCATTACAAGCTGCCCAGAGAATAAACATCTGGGGTTCCTATACAGAACAACATTCTGGGGTGATCATTATTGTATCTTTAGACAAGCTGGGTTAATTACATTCCAAACTCATCCATTTTGAAATCTGCAGTTCCTTGCAATATTAGGAAGTAGTTAAGAATGTGAATTGTTCTGGGAATTGAACATACTGCACATGACATACACGGAGCTTTTTCAGTACCAGGGAAGCAGAGCCAAGGAGGGGCAGTGTGTCCCACAGGCCAGGAGCACGAGCAGTGGCACCACTGCCGGGTGTGACTGTCCCTGGAAACATCCAGGCACTCAGGAAGGGTGCCAGGGGAAGTTACCCCTCCTGCCCCAACCTCCAGGACAAAGCTGTTCTATCAGGACTGTGACTATACAGGCCCAAAAGACACTCAGGCTTTCGAGGGCCTGCCCCAAAGGAAATGGAAGCGGGGAACTGGCAGCTGCTGCAGGGTGACACACACAGACAGATGTGGGTCTGCAGCCACAGCTCGAGCCCTCGGAGGGAACAGGCAGCACCGCAACACCCGGGCCTTAACCTGGGTGTGCAACCCCAGCAGGATGCAGGTCCACTTCTGGGTTATTTTTATCCATTTATCTGGAAACTGTAGACCCTTTGGTACTCCCTCTCTCCAAAGCACAGCTTTGGAAAAGCTGCCTCTGTGGCAAATTGGTGCCTACAGCATGCCAAAGGCAGACAGGAGTGTTCAAGGCCTGGTGATCGTGCCTGTGGCTGCCAACCCCCCCGGAGAGCCCAGAGCCTCGCCAAGGCCCTGCCCAGGGCCTCGGGGGACAGAGGGGTTGTAGCACGGGTGTGCATCAGTCAGTGCAAGCACAGGGCATGCTGCCTCCTCCATCGGCTCTGAGGCAAAGCCTGCACACACTTGGATGCACGGAGTCACCATCTTTTTACTTTCTTTTTTTGCGTTGTTTTTTGGGACTTCCATTGCATCTCATGACACAGAAAACAGCATTTTATGGAAGGCAACCCCTAAATTCTGAATACGAAGACTGTACATGTACTATATATTCAGACAAAAATATACATTTTAAATGTTGCCTAACCACATCTAGATGAAGCAACAATAGAACAGTATTTGATGTATTCAAGAAAAGTGAAATTACAACTGGGGAAATGTTATATAGAGAGAACACAGTAAAAATACTGCAGGAGGTAAGGCCTGTATTATATTAGATTATGTGCATTTGCAAGTAGAAAGAGAGAATCAGAAGCAACAATTACCAGCAGCAAAAAGGAAGTTAGCTAATGCCAAAGAAATAAAAATAAAATAGATCACACAATAAATAACAACGAAGAAAGTGTGAACTGCAAATCATTTTAGTAATGAAATACAAGTAGATCTCAGAAAAGCTTCTTCACTTGTTAAACATTCATGTTTATGAGATATAAACCAACACTTAATGAGATTAAAGGATTACCTGCGGAACTTCAACTGCTGACATAGAGAAAACATGAAGGCAGAAGATCTTGGAGCCGTTGTAACCCACAACAAAGCCTTGCAGCTTTTGCTGGTGGACAGGGAAGTTGCTAGCTTTGATATTGAGGTAACCCCCTCCAGAAAAGCAAAGCATATCCTCGCACTGGGTATTCCAGGCCACGCTATTAGCATTGGGTTCCTAATGAGCAAAACAGCTCAGGATTACAACTGATGCAATCACACCTTTCCTAAGAAACATGCCTCCTTCAGCTACAGTGTTTGACCAATTACAGCCTGGTGTGTACACAAACTAATTATTCACATTTGCAATATCCTAAAGCCTAGAATATTCCTAAACACATTCATAGGGACGTATTTTACATTTTAATACACAGCTATAATTGTCTTGCCTTTTATATATATTTACTAGTGATCTTCACTACGAAACTGTGGAACATAATACCAAATTCCACAATAATACACTGTTTGTTAGCACATTTAATTGATCATTTCTCAGTCCATTACACAAAGGAAGTTACAGACCCTATCTTTGCAGTATTCCATCCTTGCTATCCAGTGTGTTCTGAAAACATTTAATCAACATTAATAAGTGACTGCTAAACTGCCAATGAAGAGAGCATTATCATGATTCCTTTTATAGCCTATGAATACCCGATGAACAAAGATGTTTAGGCTTTAATTCTGTTCGTACTAACGATAAAACTAAAATGCTCATTAACTGTAATGCTTCACAGGGAACCAGGGTGGAGTTCTAAATTAAACTGAAAAGGTCACATGTCTAAGTGCTCTTTATTCAGCTGTTGCTCACATAGATTTCCTGTCTTCTCATTCCTACTCCAACATCTCTGTAAGGGTGGTTTTGATAAACAGATCACAGTTAAATTCTGCAAGATGGGATTAATATCTTAAATGATTTAAACGAATTTTGGCACAGCAACACTTTTGGGATGTGCTGTGCTCCAAAGTACTTCCTGCCCTCCCGCCCCACCTTCTGAAAAAACCCCAACAGCTGTTAATTTTTACCTGAAACAGCAGCTCTTTGGTGTGGATGTCGTAGACGAGGCAGGTGTCGTTCTCATCCACCACGGCCAGCTTGCTGCGGGACGCGCTCATGTCCAGGCAGCGCACGGCCGTGGATTGCTTCAGCAGCACGATGGCCAGGGCGTTGTCCACAAAGATCTTCAGGATCTAGACAGATGCGAAACAAAGTCACTCCCGACATTTCTGTCCCTAGAACTGCAAACAGCACAGCAGGTGAAAACTCCAGTGCTGTTTGAAGTGTGAAATTGCAAGCTTTTTCAGAGACAAACTGCAATACAATTAGGGAAATGCTTCCAGTTTGAGGTTTCTTGAGCAGACTGGCTGCTACAACGTGCTCTAGGTCGCAAGCCTACACAGATAAATCAGATGCTGTGCATCCTGGATTCTCCACTAGTTACACAATTTCATTAATACAGGAATATAAAACGTGCAGAAGACACACAGCATCTCAACTTCCTTGCTATCAGTACCTCTGGGCTCCAGTTTGATGTTTCCAGCTGCCACCTGGCATGTGAAACATGCACCCACTCCTGGAGAACAGCCACACCCTCACAAGTGACCATCAGGAGACGTGTCCACACCTCCAACCCCCACTAAAGGCAAACCTGCTCTCAGTTCACCAAAAACTCAATTTTTGTCAGTTGATACTAACAACTTACAGACTTTTAGGCACAGTTAAACATATTTGTACCAATTTTACTGTCAGAGAATGTGAAAGACAAAGGTAATTAATTTTTAATCCCAAGATGAGATTGTCAAGTAAAATTCTAGGTTGTAAAAGAGCCTGCTGCTCCTAAGATCTCCCTCTAAGAGCACAGAACACATTTTATTTGCAGTGCAAAGACACATACCAGACACAATGTGTTACCTGACCATTCTTTAGACCAACTAAGAGGCCTTCCCTTCCCGGAGGCCCTCCAATTACTTTAATGTAGCGAATGAGAGATTCCATCAGCCACTCTCGTTCTTTCACACCACTAAATGAGAGGCACTGCAGTCTCTTCTCCTAAGGACACAGCAAGGTACAAAACACAGAATGGAGGTGAAGACAAAAATCTGTGTCTGATGTGTGATGTTTATACCTATACTAGCAGGTGTGTCTACTTTTACATTTAAAAATCGTAAAGTCAAATACTCAATTCAGTGGGTGAATTCTTTAGGATTTTCCAATCCTATGAACAAACAACACCCCCCATCTTTTGCTAGTAGTTCTCTGCCACCCAAAAGCACCCCTGGATTCTGTGCTCATTTATCAAACTCACTAGAGAGCCTGTTTTCCTGCACCAGAGTGACCTGAGCCATGGCACAGTGGTGGCCCAGCAGCGTGCCAGCCCTGCAGGGCACAGCAGGACTGCCTTGGCAGGAGCTGTGACACAGCCACAGGACACTCGTCCTGCCAGCCACTGACTGGGGCAGCTGCCTGCAACACCCAACACAGCCCAGGGCTACTCCAGCTTTTGAGGCACATACCTGGCATAAAATAATGTGATTTGAGCACACCACCAGCAAGTTACATTCAAATTTCTTTATGATCTTCTCCTTCACCCGATAGTACATATCTGCAGAGTCATCTGAGTACAACTCGTAGATCAGGATCTTCTCTGGCATTTGGATGGCTAATCTGTTTTTGTAGATTGCAATTTTCTTCACAAGCTCTCTGCCTTTTATCCTAACTAGAAAAACACCAAAATGATACAGTATAAGCAGACACAAAAATAACATACAGAAATCAGAAAATTAAAACTGAATCTCTCTAGAGTACCTCTAAAATTCAAAGCAATTCCTGCTCAGATATTTGCTGCTCTGCATCTACGTAATCTACTATCCCTGTCATAGTTTACCACCCTCTATGATTTGTCAACAGCACGTTCTGGAGCAGTACTTTGATTCCTTGCCATAAAAAGCCAGCAGAATCGAAGAAACAAAATAAGCACAAATGCTTGAGGTTATGAGTAAGGAAAATAAAAGCTAAATATAACACATACTATTTTTATCTCATTTTCAGAGATTAAAACCTTATTTTAAAAGCCCCTGACCCTCCCAGTATCTTTGCCAATCCCCACATCTTTCATTAAACTTGTCAGCACTGAACTTGCAAGCTCCAAGTTTGCGCTCTCCTCGTGCAAAGTGTGTTCCATGGTTTGACTGCCAAAGTAACAACAGCCTGTCAGGTACAGGCAGTGTGTGTTCCAAGTGTCCTGAGGGATAGTAATTAAAAGCCAAAACAAACTGCATGAGGCTCTGGCCTGCCTGCAAGTGTGGGATTACCTTTCTGTTCCGTGATGAGATGCTGGACAATAACATCGGTCATGCTGTCCCTGTAGGCATAGCGATCCTTATAGAGGCCGTGGACAGTGCTGAAAATCAGCTGGTAGAAGGAGATTGTTCCATCCTGACATCCTACTGCCTGAACACAAGAAGAGAATAATTTTAGTTAATTGGTACACACAGGTGAGAATTGGCAGGGTGCGTGGTGTTTGTATGAACACCATGTCCCTTTTCCTGCATAATGTACAGATGGACACCAGTCACAGCTGACTTATATTTAACCGTAGTTCAAATGCAATGCAGAATGAGGACTGACCTCCCCACAGACCATGGAGACCACCATGCTGGGTGGGGGCCTTGGGTTTATTTGGTTGGGGTTTTGGTCAGATTTTTTGTGGAGGGGGTGTGCTTGTTTGTTTATTCTTAAATTTGCTTTAATTATCTTCCCACTTGTACAGGACTCAGAGTGCAGCATTTTGGGCTGACAGTTGCCTGTACATATTTTCTTCACATCATGGAATTAGATTTGGTCAATTCCAGAAGCTATTAGCTGGTATTTTTAATTATTTTTCCCTCCTCTTTTTTAATCAAAATGCAGCAAATGCCTTACCGCTTGAGAGCAGGTGTTATGCTCCTCCCATCCTTCTTACAGCTCAGGTTTTACTTCTGCAGGATATTTGTAATTCCAGTGGCAGTCCTAGGACCTCCCTAGACACTGCTCAGGTTCTACTGCCTCGGTAGGAATATCTAAGCAACTAAGTTTGAAATGTATGATCTTACTTTAGGTGACAAATTCCCCACGAAAATGTCAGAAAAATGTCCCTACTCACCACATAGTTGGAGTCTGGTTTAACTTTGCAGGTCCACACCCAGCTGCTCTGCTCTCCCACAGTGCCCAGGCGTACCCCGTCCCTTGTGAAGAGAGAAACCTGCCTGTCTGAACCTCCCAGCAAGAGATACTCTCCTTTGGTGAAGTAGCTGATGCAGCATGGGTCAAAATTGAGCACTCTGTCCTTCCCAATCTACAAGGGAAAATAAAACAAAAAACCAATCAAAAACATTTAAAAAGGATCATTTCAACTTTTCTGAAAGCAACAAGTGCCATCACCTACACCATTCATCTCCTCCATGCATGGCTTTTCAATACCCAGAACCACTGGCTGTATTAGGATTCCCAAAGGCAGCTCTAAAATACGTCCAAGAATCCCTCCTGTCCCACACCATGCTGCTTAGAACGTAACAACTCACAAAACCCCTTTAACTAGCTGAAAAAAACGACAAAGATGTTCTCTATAAACCAGTGAACCATGTCACAGCAGAGTTACTGTAAGGGCTTTAATGGAAGAACTGCAGGACACCAGCTGAGCTGCTATGTCAGAAACAAGAGCTGAAGGAGAAAAGGTTAAAAAAACAGTAGACTCATAAAAGGCTGGGAAGGCAGAAGACATTTAATGTAACTAATAAAGCACCAGTATACAAACACTTTGACTGTAGGACACAAAACAGAACCAAAAATACCCTGTGACTACTGAATAAACTCTCTAAGACATACCTGCTTGCCACTCAGGTGGTAAAAGGAAAGCTTCTGACCCCAATCTGCCACAGCTAAAATGTCATTGCGTTCATCTCTGCCAAAAACAAATGAAAAAAGTAGTAATTCTACAGCAATTTATTAATAAATTTCTTAGAGCAACAGAACCAAGCAGACATGCAGAATTCACTTCATGTTATTCTTTCAAAGTCACAAACTGAAAGGACAGCAGTGTTCTCCTGTTTTTGCTAAAGCCTTCTATGTATAATATGGAGTCAGAATTCTTTCTCACACAGTTTCATGTAAACAATAGCCAGTGTTTACTTAATGGTATTTTCTGTTTCTCATTCCTTTTGTGATAAGAGAAACTTTGATGAGCACCTTTTTTCTCCAGTGGGATTGAGGAGGAAGTGACATGTCCTGCAATCCCTTGTGGAGTTGAGAATCCTATAAAACATGTCAACTGTAAATAAACTCTCTCTTTTCCCTCCTTTCTGCTGAACCTAGCAGGTGTGAGAGCATCTTTATTGTGTTTTCCCAGACACACACATTCTTGTCATTTAAACCTGTGGAAAACAGCTTGGGGACACAAAATCAAAACCAGTCTCCTGNTGTCTCAGAGGGCTCTTCCAACCTAAACAATCCCACGTCTCCAATATAACCTTGTTCCCAGGTTCTCCATTCGGCTGAAGACTGGCAGCAAAGCCAAAACCCAAATATATAATCACTTAAAAAAGGTAACACACAAGGCCTTAACCTGTTCCAGCTGGGATAGAAGTCAAGCCTTTCTGCAATCAATGAGCCAAGGACAATCTATTCAGCATGAAAAAAAGGAAGGATGAAATTATTTACCTGGAAGGATTCCAACAAATTGACCATATTGGAGAGGAAGAGCCCCCTGGCCGCTCTATTTTCACTTTCTCATCACCATTTTTGTTCCTGATGCTGACAATGCCATTGAACATCCCCAAAGCAAGGTACTGGCCATCATTTGTCCAGCTGAGAAAACACATAGATACTGAAGAGTAAGCTACTCCAAAGCAGCAGCAGGAAGGCAGGATGGTATGCAGCACACTCACACGGGAATGGCAGATTACAGCACATTTCTAGGAGGGAGTTCTGGGAGGTAGCTACTAATCCTACAGTCTCTTTATGCATCTAAACCCACATTTATAGCAACAGCACACACAGCTGAGAACATTTCATTACATACACAGAAGTAAAATAAGTTAAAGCTTGCAACATCTCGACCATGTGCTAAGTCACAGATACATTTTGGGGATGGCAGTCTGGGAGCAGACCAAAATGCTTTAAAAGCCACGTTTAGAACACGATCAGACAGAACTGTCTGGTGTCGGACAGAGGGGGCCTAGGGACTATTCTGGTCTCTTCTTCAGCCAGATGAATGACTTCAGTTAATGAATCCTTGCTTCAGGTCCCCACAATGGTAACACCTCCTTCAACTGAAAACACCAACCGTACAGGGAATTAACTACAAACAAAAATTGCAATTACTTTTCCTCTAACTTCATTTTATTGTTGTTGTACAAGATGGATGACCAGATGGAGAGAGAACCTGAGACACTTGCTCAAGACCAGAATACGTCTTTGATGCCTCCAGAAGGATTTGGTTATAAACAAGACCAAGCATAACCCAACACTTTGCTACTGAAAAAGAAGGAGGGAAAAGTCCTTTTTTTCAAAGCTTCCATCTTCCTTGAAATGGTTTGTATTGAAACTAACTTAAACGACACAGATAAACTTACCTACAGCAAGTAATCTTGCAGCTTGTTTTATGTTTAGAGACTGACTTCTGTTCAGGAGACCACAAGCCTTGATGAAAGAAAACAAAAAGCCAGTGACAAGTAAGTGCCAGTGTTCAGACTGGAAACTAATACTGTCAGAGAACTCAGCTGGGATTTTAGAGGCATCAAAGTCTTGTCCACTGTTAGAATGACATTTAAATACATATTATTTATTATTAAATGGGGGAAAAGTCCATCTAAAAAACAGAGGGTGTCTCTGCAAAAGATTCCAGTGACAGAGCAGCCCATTTTATCCTGAGACCCCTCACTACACTGCTCTTTCCCATTGAGTTTCAGTGATTTAAATCAGCATCCAATGTCATGGAACTTTAGGTAGCTTTGTGTCCCACCTCTTCTGGAGTTACAGAGCTGTACCTGTGGTTAGCTTAGCTCTCCAGGTGTATGGATGTCACTGGCTCAAGGGAAAAGTTCAGGGGAGAAGACGTACCAAAATCCCCGGAGGAGCAGGATGCCAGCTGATGAGTGACAGGGTTGTACGAAACGCACTGGATAGCATCGTTGTGCCTAGAATGAAGTTACAACCAGATTTCAGTAAATCATTCTTAAATGCCCCTTTTCTGACTCTCAGCAAACGAGCCGAAAGCTTTAGCAGATGCCAAAATAATTGGATTGGTTTATAGTACATCAAGTAAATCTGCTGTTACTGTAAAGTAAACCAGTAATAAACCTTATAAAAACTGTCTCCAAGTCACAGGATTCACTGTATTTCATCAAGATTAGCTAAAGCTGTGCAGCAATTGTGGTTTGTGAAATATGACTGAAGGTTGTCAAATTCTAAACCAAGTGTGCTCATGCAGGCTCTGTGCAGTGACAGCCAACACAAACCAGCTCCTGATAAATGTGCAGTCAGGAAACAGAACATGAAGTTGCTGCTTCAGAGGGCTGATTGAAATATACCAAAAGTGCCAAACCCATCTTTAATTTGATCTTTGAACCAGAATTACAGTTTATTATAGAAGACTGGTCATATTATGTTTCATTTTATTCTGACCTATTCTGAGTTTCCCTAGTTCTCTGTCAGCCCTCTAACTTCAGATTTCTCTGGATTCCCCACTGCCTTTTATGCCTTTAATTGCTCATTCAGATACTTCAGCTGTTCTTTTCCTCCTCCCTCCCCTACCACCCCTTTTCTCTGAACCTTCTCCCAAATCTAACAGCTCGTGCTCTTTAACTGCAGCAGTGCATAATCAAAATCGACTTTTGAGGCACAGAACTGAATGGCATCACTTACGTGTACTTCAGAATTCCTTCTAACTTTGAAGTCCAAATTATCACACTTTTATCAGCAGAGCCAGATGCGAAACGCTTGCCTAAGAATTAGAGATAATTTAAATCCCACACATACAAGAATCACTTTCACTCCAAATACTCAATCAAAGAGAGAGCAAGAAGTTCTTGAACTTGACAAGACTTAAGTAATAAAGGGGCTGACACGGAGTGCCTGGACGTGCTGGTGCTTCCTCAGCCACATGGAGTTCCAGGGGCTGTACTGCACCATTTCCACAGCCTTGCCAGTAACCAGTCCCTCCAGTGCTGTCCAGCCCCAGGCTGGAGGTTGGTGGGAACAGTGACAAGTTAAACTGGTACACTGTCACAGGAACTCCCATCACTCAAACAGCAGCAGCTCCAGCAGGCCCCCAAGCCCACAGAGGGAGTCCCACTGAGTGAGAGTCGCAGACCACGAGAGAACTGGAAGCAGAGTGCAGGGAGCAGGTAACATATGAAGGACTGGGAGATCAAGAAGCTCTGGGACAGAGGAACTACAGGAATAAAACTCAGAGGCAGATGAGCAGCAGAAACAGGAATCTCTGAGGTGAGCCTTCTCCTCACATCACCCATGGATGTACTCTTACCCAGTGCTAAACCTGACACTGAGGTCAAAGGGGAGGGGCAGTGGGACCACAGCTCCTGGGTTCACAGGTGACCTTACAGGGACTTGTGCAGGTAGCACCTGTACAGCAGATCCAACCCTCCACTGGACAACAAACCCCAGCACCTGCTAAAGAACAAAGCCCCAGCACTCACATGCTGTGACTGAAACAACCCCATTTCTCCCTTTTCAATGGGCAATCACAAATGGGAGAGATGCACTTCACACCCCAGGCTAACAACGCCCCAAAAAGCTGTTTACCATCTTTGGCGTAAGCCACGCAGTACACAGTGTCTTTATGTCCTTTCAAAGGCTGAATTAGGGTTCCATCAGAAGTATCATACACCTGTTCAAATGGGGAGAAAAAAAAGCAATCCAAACATACAAACAAAATAACTTACACAAAAATCTTCCAGCGAATCACAGAACCACATTTGGGTGGGAAGGGACTTTAAAGCTCACCCAGCTCACACTCTTGCCATGGGGCAGTGAGACCTGCCACTATCCCAGGTTGCTCCAAGCCCCATCCAACCTGGCCTTAAACACCTCCAGTGCGAGGGCTGGGATACAGAATTACTGAAGGCCAACAGATTATACACTTCCTTTTGTGTCTGCTTTTTGAACTGTATACAGTTCATACAAGGCAAAACATTTTCTAGCATAGAAACAGCTTTCTGTAATGTGATAATTCTTAGAAAGAAAGAGTCAGTACTAGAAAATAACACACACAAAAAACATTTTTCAACAGCTTGTTTGGCAGCTTCTTTCTACATCCTACAGGTTTTTTTATATTTTATTTTTATATTTTACATCTTACTGTTAAAACATCTTTCTCCGCATTTGATGTTTAAACATAATAAATTACTGCAAAGGAGCAGCACTAAATGCATGATTCTGTTAGCCCTGAAAATAACACCTGCTGACCAGCAGTGCTGAACTCCAGCTCTACAATCCAAACATCCATTCACCCATCATCCCTGCACGCCATCCATCCCTTCCTGCAAGCTTTGCAAGACCTGTGAGCAGCTGTCCTGAGCTGCTCTTGCAGCAGCCCCAAGGACCCACAGACAGCTTGAGCTGAAGGTTCCCACACCGTTCCTACCACTGCAATGCCAGGACATGGGCTTGAGTCCCTCCCCTTGTCACAGCGATTTTAATGGAACTTGCAGGAGCACAGCCCCTGCACTCTGAGCCAGGACTGGGGGCAGGTTCTTCTCAAACCTCGGGCAAGGCACAAGAGCACGAGATGACGCAAATAACTTAAATCTCATTACTTTTGGAAATAGAGCTTAACACTTGGTAAGAAATATTAAAAAGCTTCAAAACACTTTAGAATTGGCCTGCATTAATATGTGTGTTGCTGTGAGGCTGCACTGACAGAGATAAGCGGATTTCGGATAGGTTATATTCATAAGTTAATGTGAAAGAAATCATGCTCATACAGCTGTAAAGGAGAGAGGACAGGAAGGTTTCCCTACCAGCAACCTGTTTCCAGCAGCAATTATCAGCTGGGTCCCATCCGGCTTGAACGCGAGGTCGTAAATACTGAGGGAAACAAACAAACCAAGAACCGCGCGTCAGGAGACAGAGAACAATCCCTGCCCGTCAGCTGTGCCACACCGGCACTCTGAGCGTGGCTGTGATTCCCAACAAACTCCTCCAGCAGAAGGAACCTCCGGGACCGACCCCGTGCTGGGAAACCCCCCCTCCGCCCCGGAGCCCCGCACAGCCGCTCGGAGCGGAACGGGCCGAACCCCGGCTGTCCCCGGGCCGCTCACCACTGCTCGGCCCTGTCGCGCCAGGTGAGCGCGGCCCGCATCCCCCGGACCCGGCACGGCTCAGAATCCCCTGGCACGGCTCGGCACCGCGCGGCACCGCTCAGAACCCCCTGGCACCGCTCGGCACCGCTCGGGACCCCCCGGCACCGCTCGGGACCGCTCGGCACCGCTCGGCACCGCTCGGGACCCCCCGGCACCGCNGCAGCAGGACCTTACCCGGGCTCTTCTTCCCCTGCAGCCCCGGGGGCGGCAGTCCCGGCGCGGCGGCGGAACGGCCCCGCTCCGGCTCCGGCTCCGGCCCCAGCGCCGTGCCCCGCGGGTGGCAGCGGGTGAGCAACCGCAGGCGGGCGGGCAGGACGGCCGGGAGGATCGACGTGTACTTCATAAGGTGAGGCCGGGGGCTGTCAGCGAGCGCCGTGTGGCCTTTCTTGGCAGAGCCACGGAAATGTGCCCAGACATCGCCCTGAAAACTTTTCGTCCTTTGTTTTGGGGTTGTTTTATGTATTACCGAAGATTTTTAAGCGAAGAGCAGCAGAGTGAGAAAGTCATTGCTAATTTACTTTCCTTTCCTACCACAGTCCTGAAGGGAAGAAGCTGAGGTCAAAACGAGCACTTGTGGAGTATTTACAGAAGACTGGGGAGACAACACTGAAAGCAGCAGATTTTGATTTCACAGCTCCTCGAGGGAACACACGCTCAGGGTCGAGGGGATATGGCACAGGAGCTGTGAAGACTGACCTGGAAAAGGAGGCTTGTCAGAGCAAAGTGCAGGAGCTCCATGCACAGAATGGTGCTGAGGTTGGAATTCAGAACATCCAGGCTGGGAATGGACACCTGGAAGATGTTGCATCTACTGTGGAAAGCACAGATTTAGTAACGGAAGACACAAACCTAGAGGAGGGTTTGAAAACCAAAAGAAAGGGGGTAAATGGGAAAAGTGTCCAAATTAGGAAACCCAGGAAGGGCTCAGAAAGGAAGAACCAAGGTGACCCCAAGAGCAAGAGGCAGAGAAGAATCTCTAACACACGGGAGACCGAGCGTGTTCAGAACAAGAGGGTCCGCAGACAGACAGGCACACGTGGAGCTGACAGCCAGGGTGACCCAGGTGCTGACCCTGTGGGTGCAGGGACAGCTCTGTCAGCTCTGTCCAGGGCACGGCTGAGGTCAGTGGCTGGCTCACAGAGGGAGCTGGGTCAGCTGTCAAAGGAGGGGCCAGGCTCCAGTGACACTCCTGCAGCAACGTCTGAAGAGAAATCCAACGGACTGGAGACAGGGGAAATGCCGGATCGGGGGGATCTGGGTAAGCAGAATGTGAAATCTGACAGCGAGGTGGATGCTGAGCTGTGGGACAGGACAGGCTGCACAGCAGTCAGAATGTCACCAGGTGCGTGTGTGAGTGCAGGATGTGATGCCAATCCTCACGTTCTGCCTGGGCCTCTCCGGACTACTGAGGCCACACGTTCTGCTTCAGATCACGCTGACCTGACATCCAAATCTCTCATTTTTATCCAACAACGTTTAAATTAATGCAGACTTATTCAAAACGGAAACTTACTGTACCAAGCTCTTAAGATGTACATGTCAGACAATAATCTGGGGGAGATTAAGGCACGTTTGAGTTCTGTACATGAGAAGAATTCCTTTTGTTTCCATCACAGCATAAAGCAGAAATGGCATGTGAAACATGACAGCAAAATCTTGCTAATGCTGAAGTTTTATTTCTTTACAGAAGAGTCTGTCCCACGAACACAAGTGGAGAGAAGGAAAACGAGTCCCTATTTTTCCAGTAAATACAGCAAGGAAGGTATTGTGTTTAGGGAAATACATTTTTTTAATGGGGAAGGGATAGGATGGCTCAGGATCAAGTGATGATGTGGAAAATTCCTTGCAGTTTGGCACTGGCTGCAGCTGTGCCAGTGGGACACAGTCCCCTGCAGCCCTGTCAAGGCTGTGTGGGAACTGCCGTGGCTCCACCTACACACAGTGCCTCCATAAAGATAAATCTGCTGCAGAGGTCTTCATTTTAATTATTTTTTTTCACCAAATAGGTAAAGGCATCCTTTCCTGTCTAATGAATGTTCGTGTGTTGCCCCTGTGCAGCCCCCAGCGCACCCAGAAGGAAGGCCCTCAGGAAATGGACTCCTCCACGTTCTCCTTTCAATCTTATCCAAGAAACACTCTTCCATGATCCATGGAAGCTTCTCATTGCCACCATATTTCTCAATAAAACTTCAGGTAAGTAGAGTAACATGAGTTGGTGTGTAAATGTTGGGAGGTGTTACAGGGCTGAAACGCTGCCAGTTTTAATGGCATTACTGGAAGAATTGATGAATATTAATTTGTGTCACTGTGAAACAATAATCCTTAGCTGGTAACTTGCCTTGGAAGAGCTCACTTGAGAAAGCATATGATAGTGCAGAAGGACAACTCCTGTCCCAGCCTCCTGCTCACGGGATTCTTTCACCAGGCAAAATGGCCATTCCAATGCTGTGGGAGTTCCTGAAGAAGTATCCTTCTCCTGAGGTAGCCAGGGCTGCAGACTGGAAAGAGATGTCAGAGCTGCTCAAGCCTCTCGGCCTCTACGAACTCAGAGCCAAAACCATCATCAGGTTCTCGGGTGGGTTTTCCTGACATCGGGAACAATCTTGGTTATGCTGGCAAAAGGCAAACAGCTTTGGTCCAAATGCTGCTCTGTGGCTTCTCCTCTGTTTGGTGGGTTGGTGGGTTATTTTGTGCAGCATTTGGGATCCACTGGTGTCACACAGGCAAAGCTGCTGATCCCAGTCTGAGCTGGAAAAGAAATGCCAGCCGCAGGGTGTTCTGCAGGAGACCAGGAAACTTCCTGGAGCAGAGGAGACCCAAGCACCCGCAGCACTGCTGCTGTGTTTGCAGCACTGTTACAGGGTGGCTCTGCTCAGGGTTGCTCTGGTGACCCACAGAAAGCCTTTCCAGCTGGGATTTCTCTGATTCTGGTATTTTCTATACTCAGAACCTGCAGAGGAGTGTTTTGTTCTGAGGAGAGAGAGTTGATTAAAACTCCCATGGTGGTTTGTTGAGTGTTTAAGATTAACCCATAGGGATTCATGGCCTGCATTCACCAGGAAACACCTAAAACCTGTGATTTTCATTTGAAATGTGCCAAAGTGAAGACGTAGCAGTGGCAGAGGGTCCTGCCCGGTTGCTCCTTGTGTCCAGCAGCGAGGGCAGGGGCCGTGTGTGCAGGTGCTGAGTGCTGTGACCTGCCCCGCAGGCGAGTACCTGAGCAAGGCCTGGCGGTACCCGATCGAGCTGCACGGCATCGGCAAGTACGGGAATGACTCCTACAGAATCTTCTGTGTCAACGAATGGAAGGAGGTGGGTGGTGCCCTTCGGGTCCTTCAGCATCCCACTTGTGCCCACGGACCCCCTGGCATTGCAAAACCAGCAATCACAATGTTGGAGCGATGTTTTAAGGTGTTTTAGTAAATGTTCGACATTTTCCCTGTGTCTCAGGTGCAGCCACAGGACCACAAGTTGAACGTGTACCACACGTGGCTGTGGGAGAACCGGGAGAGGCTGAGCATCGACTGAGCTGAGCCGGAGGGGACCTGGCCCTGCCACCTCCCCTCGGGTGCCCTCACAGTTCTTGGTGTAAATATTTGTGTGATGTCATGGCTGGGGTAATCGCTATTTTTTTAATAAACATGTCCCTGTTTTGTAGTGCCTGTCCCTTCCTGCAGTGCAGGTCCGTGCACGCAGCCGCCTCCCCGGGCTGGGGCTCGCTGGGTGCAGCCATCCAGGGCACTCCGCTGCCTTCCGCGGGCCCGGAGGAGCCGGGATCTGATCTCCGTGCTCCGGGACACGGACTGAGGGCCAGAGCCCGCTCGGCGCCCGCTGCCCGGCCCTGGCACTTTCCCCGGTGCCGCGGGGTGCTGGTTCCGTCCCGGTCTCATCCAGGGACGGGCCCCGTGTCTCCGGCAGGAGAGGGGCCGCGGTGGGTTCTGGCTCCCCGGAGCCGGGGCCGCTCTCGGGGGCCCTCGGGCAGTGCTCAGGGCCGGCACAGTCCCCGCCCGCGCTGTTCCGGGCCCGGGCCGGTTCTGCCGCTGGTGCCGAGCCCGGCGGCGGGGCAGGGGCAGGGCTCGGGGCCGCGCTGCCGCTGCGACCCGCCGCCAGCGGGTCCGCCACGCCGCCAGGTGGCGCCTGCCCCTCGTACTAGCGGAAGTAGCTGGCGGACACAGCCTGCCGGAAGTGATGCCGCAGGTCCTGTCAGCCTCATAGCAGGCGCGCCGTTCGTGGCGGTGGGCGGGAAGCACCGATCCGCTCCCTCGGGGCGTCCCTGCCGGACTGAACCCGCCCGGCGTCGCCTCGCGGCGGCGGCGGCCCGGCCTCCGCGCGGTCTCGCCGGTGCCTGGTGCCCTGTCTGCGCGGACGCCGCGCCACACGCACCTGCCAGGACCGCCCTCGTGTCCCATAAGCGCTTGCGCGCGGGGCACCGCCCTCTCTCAGCCGGGCCCGCGGTGGACGCGCCATCGGCACTGGTGAGTCCCGGCCGCGCCATCCGGCGCCATCCGGCCCCCGGCGCTTCTGGCACGGACCGGTTCCCTCCCTTTCTCTTTACCTCCGCCGCATCTTTTTGCCGGGGCGCGGGAAGCGGCCCCCGCGGGCCGGAACCGGTCCTCTGCCTGCAGGGGCGACCCCGGATGAGCGGCGCTGAGGCCTCACCCGTGCCCCTTCCCGGGCGGCGGGGCCGCCTTGGCCGCGCTCTCGGGGCAGCGCTCGGTCACGAGCCGGGTCCGGTCCTCTGGAGCTCGGGCGGGCGGGGCTGTCGGGTCGGAGCCCGCGCCGGCCGCGGCGCGTCCGGGCCAGGGGGTCTCGGTCGCTGTTCATCCTCAGGGTGCGCGGCGCCGGGCTCCGGGCGGGAGGATCGCGGGGCCGCGGGGATGACACCGCGGCACCTCCCAGGATCGCATCTGGAGAGCTCTCAGTGCTCTGCCAGCTTCGGAGGCGGGAGGCAGAGCCCCAGCAGATGAAGACCCATTCCCTCACCGGCCGGCCGTGGCCCGCGAGGGAAGACAGTCTGCGACACGCGTGGCCCGGGGACCTGCACCGCACCTCGGCCATGCCCCTCGCTCACCCCACTCTGTCCTGCAGCCACCATGCCTGCTCTCAGGCCTCTCGTGAAACCCAAGATCGTCAAGAAGAGAACCAAGAAGTTCATCCGGCACCAGTCTGACCGCTATGTCAAGATCAAGGTGAGTTGTTGTTGCAGGTTCCCAAGGACAGGAACTTTGGGGATGCCTTTCGCATTGGTGGTGAAGGAAAGCCCAGCAGGATGGTGCCAAGCTGCAGCAGCTGGGCAGGGGGAATCTGTGGAGGCCGGTGTATGCAGCCTTCAGGCCAGGTGTGTTCAGGGTGATCTCATTTTGTAACTGTTCCCTGCATTTCTGCAGCGCAACTGGCGCAAACCGAGAGGCATTGACAACAGAGTGCGCCGGCGCTTCAAGGGGCAGATCCTGATGCCCAACATCGGCTATGGCAGCAATAAGAAGACAAAACACATGCTGCCCACGGGCTTCAGAAAGTTCCTGGTCCACAATGTGAAAGAGCTGGAAGTGCTGATGATGAGCAACAAGTGAGTGTGTAGGGCCTGTCCTCCCACCTGGGAGAGGTGGCACAGTTGGGGTGAAAGAGGGGAAGTCACTGCTTTTGAGAGCAGAGGTGCTGTCGTGATTCCCTCAGTGCCACTGGAGGGTGGGGGCACAGAGAGGCCTCGGGGCCGGCAACCTCATCCCCGTGGCAGAAATACACAGCGGTGGCAAGCGAGGCTGTGCTGTGTCACTGGTAACCACGGTCAGAACTGGGTACTGCTCTACTTACGGGCTTGTTTTTGCTACAAAGTAGTAAGAACAGTAGTTAATGACTACCTCTGACTGAGACATTAACAAGCAGAGCTGAGCTGTTCTGGAGGGGAGCTCCTGCTTCAGGCCAGATGGGTCAGCCTTGGTGAGGGGTGGCAGTTGTGGTTCAGTGCCCACGCAGTGATGCCCCCATGCTCAGCTGTGTCTGAGTACTGCTGGCAGGACAGCTCCAGCTGCTCTCCCATGCTGGGATGGCTCCAGAGGGCTTTTCCTTGGCCCTCGGTGCTGCTGAAGCCAAGCCCAGGACACTGTCTGTCCCCAACAGGTCGTACTGTGCAGAGATTGCCCACAACGTGTCCTCCAAGAACAGGAAGGTGATCGTGGAGAGAGCCGCACAGCTCGCCATCAAGATCACCAACCCCAATGCCAGACTGCGCAGCGAGGAGAACGAGTAACAGCCCAGGTGTATTTAATAAAGCGTCAGTCCAACCCGGGTGCTGTTTTGCATGGGCACGGGAGGGGCAGCAGCCTGTGTTTGGCTCCAGGGCTCCAGCAGCCCCAGCTCTGCTGCTGGGGCACTCAAGGAGCAGTGTCATGGTGATGGTCAGGGAACTCAGGGCACACAGCTTCACAAGAGTATTTTATTTTCTATACCACCTGGACAACAGCTGTCCTTTCACACGGCACTATAAATACTATTCACATCAACCACTCTGTCAAAAGAGAAAAGAAGGCACAGAGCAGTTCATGGCTAGAGCAGTGTGTCATGATGGCCTCATCTTCTAGTTGGCTGTTAGAACCTTTGTCTCTTAAGGCATTTTCTCCTGCACAAAGCAGGATTTGAGCACAGCAGCCACTATGGGCAGTGTGCTTGCACCCCTGGCTCCTGCCTGCCACCTCTGACCCCCGTGACACTAAGACTGACCACCAGCGTTCCTGCAGATGCCTGCTGCTGGTCCGTGACAGGACCAGTAGACCCTTGTGGCTGGTGACACCAACACCGAGGTGCTCCAAGGGGAGAGAGAAGCCAGTGTTGGTGCAAAGTGAAGCTTTAAGCAGGGTTTGTCACTGAAACAGTAACTAATCATCCCTTGGGGAAGACAGTAGAGGTATTTTGCAGTCTAAACCATAAATATGGAAGCCAAGCAACAAAGCTTTGTGTTGCCCAAATGCCAAACTGTGAAGCCCCAGGAGGAGGGTGGGGGTGTCAGGTAACCCCCTGCCCCGTGCAGCCTCTGCAGCTTGGTAGGTGCAAGTCTCCTTTCCCAAAAGGCCTGTGGGATGAACCCATTCATAAAGACATGGCTTCCAGTTTTTAGCCATGTTATTTAGTGAAACACTATAAATACATTCTTGGGTAATTTAAGGTAGAAAGTGCATGTGCAGTGATTAAAAGACCTTTGTACTGCAGTAAGGACAATTTGAGGAAGTAGTTTCCGTTGTTCATGGAACGACACCTGCGCTTGCTTTGTGCACCCCTTTGAACTTACTAAAAAGTGGGAATATTCATCTTCCAGCCCCTCCCCTACATGAGGCTGAATTCCCCTGATCTCAGGGCTCATTCCAATTCTGTGAGGTGCCTGATGTGAGCGCAGCGGGATCAAGCCAGTCACGTCCAGCTGTCACATTTCACACACCATCCCCAGTTTCTCCTGTGGCTGCCCAGGGACTTGGACTTGGCTGTGGCAGGAGAGCAGCTCAATGGCATTTGTTCCCTGCCCAGCTGGTGTCTGGCTGGGGCATCCCGAGGGCAGGAGGGTGGGGGAAAACACACCTTAGCTCATGTCCATTGACTCCGAGGTGGGGAGGGAAGCAGAATCTTTCTGAATGCTCTCAAAAAGTGATGCCATTTCAGGACTGGATCTGATCTGAGATGAAAACTCAGCCATTGCTGGGCTTTTCTCCACCTCAGGGATGGTCAGGAGAGCGGCCACTGCCCGCATGGCCGAGCGCTTCAGCTCATCCTGCTTCTCAAACTCCTGCTTCACCGAACCGGCTTTCACCTGCAAATCCAAAGCCCTGTATTCAGCTGGCATTCAGAAAGGCCCATACCGGCACAGAACCAACACAGCAGCAAAGACCAGCAGAGTATTTTCCAGTCGGGAAGTGAGAGAAGCGGGTGGCTCAGCAGCACTGGGGAGAAGGCCAGGAGCAGAGGCAGCTTCGGGCAGGACCCACCCCAGGCCCTTGCAGGATCCTGCTCTTACCTTTGTGGAGCAGGTGGCCCGGAGGGGCTCGATCAGCCGCTCGAGCCGCTGCAGCACTGCGCTGGGGCAGAGGACCGAGAGCCGCGCCAGCATGATGAACGTCAGCATCTGGGCAGGAGGGGAGGCAAACTGGTGTTGGTTTTCTGTGGCCCCAGGCTCAGAGCTGGGCCCGCTCTGACAGGCCAGGCTGTACCCGCACCATGGTTGTGCAAGGGCTCTGGTAAGAGCTTTGGTGGTACTGGAAGCGCACCCCTGGCAGCCAGTGGGCTGGAGCTGCAGCTGGCCCAGGTGTCCACGGTGCTGCAGGTGTCTGCAAAGGGCTGACAGTGCTGGGGACGCTGCACTGCCCAGCCTGGGGTCATGGGGATACACAGCCTGATGGCAGCCCAGGGAAAATTACATCAGTTCAGGCACAGCACCTACCCGAATGTCATAGTGATCCTTCAGCCCATCCTCCACATGGTTCAGGTAGTCATAGATGTCCAGCCGGTCCAGGCAGCTTTCCAGCAGGGTGTACATGCACTCGAAAGCAGCTTTCCTCACATCAAGGCCATCGTCCACTGTGTGCTTGAATGGCCCCATCTCCACCTGAACCAAGACAAACAGTACAACTGTCAGCAAAGAGCAGACCAAGCAACAGCTCCATCCCAGCTTCACAGGCCGCTGCAGTGTGACACAGCCGAGCCCAGTTACCTCCCGGATGAGCTCCCTTCGGACTTTGGTTTCATTGTACAGGCTGGGTAGGACTGTGTGCAGTAAATCCCGGATTAAAGAAGGCTTGTTGTGAGCAGCAGAATTAAACAGGGCTAAAGCCACACGGCGAACGTTCAGGTCTGGATCCTGCAGGGTTTGTAAGAAGTCACCTGTGGGATAAGAACACATCAGTCAGTCCTGCAGCCCAGAGGCTGCAATGTTATTGCAGCATTTTAAAAGTATATTGAGGTGTATTTCAAGGAGGTTGGTTATGAAAGCCATATTATTTATGGTAAAATAACTAGTGTCACGGTCTATCAGAGCCATTTGAGATGCTTTCTCTCCCTCCATTTGGGATATAGTAAAGAAACATGACTATCCTCCATTTGGGCATAAAAACAAACAGTGTGACTTTAGCTACCTCACCCTAAAGTCAAATCAGAAGCTTTCTTATTCAAGGAAGTTGTGGGGGATTTTTCCTGCTCAGATCCCATCTGATCAAACTTCTCTGAAACAGAAAGCCCAGTTCTACAGAGCAGATCCATGTATGGGCTTCCTGGACATCAAACGCTTCTCATGTAGGTTATACTTTTCAAGATCCTTTTTGTGTGGTGCTGGAATTCTAAGTTTAAATGCAGAAGGAATTTAAGCACTCAAAAAAACAATGGAACATGCCCAAGAGCAAGGCATTAGTGCATTTAGCAAGGACTCACAGTACGGTGTTGCTCTTTAATCCCAAAAGCTGAGAAACACAAGATAAAAACTAACTGGACTAGATGAGGTTCATAAGGAGTGGAAAATCCCAGAGCCACTAACAACACCCAGCCTCTCATGCCCCCAGCTCACACCCTGTCCACACCAGCCTACCTATGCAGCCTTTCAGGAGAGCATCGATGGGCTGAGGCTGGTCTGTGATCGTGAACTTGATGGCAGTAACCACAGTGCTCCTGGCATGTGGGGAGCCTGCAGTGAAGAGGTGAAGAAAAACAGTGAAAAATCAAGAGAGAAAATCACCGTTGTAACTCTCTAGTACATATTCTGCCCTTGGCTCTGTTATACGTGTTATAGAGATAAGGGAGTAGAGGATTCTTCTTACCAACTCTGTGTTTGAATCTGCTCCTGCACAATCCTTGCGTAGTCCCTGCTCCCAGCACCCTCCCACTCTTGTGCAAACCAGTGCTCCTCTGATCCCCCTTGCAGAGAGATCCATCTTGTTACCTGCTCTCCTCTCAACTGGCTTTGCTCCCTGTTGTACCCACAAGCAGTTTACAAGACAAATTTCGACCAAAAGGCAGCATTTCCCCGCTCTGGCCATTGCTCTGCCCATTACCTGCTGACAGCTGTTTCCTCAGCCGGGGCAGCAGCTCAGCAGGGTTCACCAGAGTCAGCTTCCCCAGGCATTCCGCCACCACGTTGCGCGTGCCCTCCTCCGTGCACTCACAGTGCTTGAAGAGCAGAGCCCAGATATCCTCCACGTAAGGCGTGAGGCTGTCGGCTGGGGAGGAGCTGATGACTTCCTTCAGGGAGTGCAGCAGCAGGTACTGTCGCTTGGGCTGGCTTCCGATCTCCTTCAGCATGAAGGGCAGATACTCCTTCAGGTTCCCAACGCTGACGTTCCCCAGCGCGTAGGAGGCGGCGGATTTCACCTCTTCGCTGGGGGAAGCGAACGCTTCCAGGATGACGGCTCTGAGCTCCCTCTGAGCACTGAGGTTCGTGGTGCGGCCCACCTCTGCCAGGAAGAGGAAAGCCAGCACTTGAATAGCAGGGCTGGACTTGGGACTTTTCACATCCTGGACAAACTGGTTCACTGTCGCAGGGGCTTCCTTTGGGCAGGCTGAGGACAGGGCTGCCACGCACTTTGCGATGGAGTGATACGCCTGTTTGTGCAACGTCAGCGAGGC
The DNA here is from genome assembly GCA_013397175.1 of Platysteira castanea. Taxonomy (NCBI): domain Eukaryota; kingdom Metazoa; phylum Chordata; class Aves; order Passeriformes; genus Platysteira; species Platysteira castanea. The sequence goes on from VYXC01004595.1 coordinate 184,335, forward strand.
CCCGGCTGAACCTGAGGAGTAAACGGGTGCCGTCAGCTGCTTCATCAGCTCTGGGTAACCCATGGCAGCCGTCTTTGTTAGGACCAGTGCCTGGAAGAAGTCGATGATGGCGTTCAGGGCCCCTCCTTGAAGCAAAGGTGAGTGGACAAGCTGAAAGATTTCAGCAAGGACAGAGCCACTGATCTTGGAGAGGCAGGATGGATAGACCTTGGCCAAAGTTGTGAGGAACATGATGGTCACCTGGGACACGTGCATGTCGTTCTCAGTAATTAGGACAGGGAGCTCTGTTAGCACAGCCTCAATCATGGCAGGCTTGAGGCTGTCGCTGTAGTTCTTCACCAGGATGTCCAGAGCATTTAGAGTGCTCAGTTTCAAGGCACGTTGATTCTTTCTCAAGAAGGAAGCTAGAATGGGGAGACCTTCCCCTAGGATGGGTCTCAAATCTATTTTAAGTGGAGAACTAGCAATTAAGGTTAACGCTTTAACTGTTGTTAGTCTGGTGATTTCATTTTTGAGCCTCTCCAGAAATATCTTCAAAGTTGGCTGGAGGTCAGCGCTTAAATGATCTCCCAAGTTGTAAATGATTTGTCCCATGCAGGAGATGGCACGTTCCTTCACCTCCTGGTCGATGTCAGCTGCCTTCAGCCGCTTCAGAGTACCAGGGAAAAGGTCCTTCACATAGGGCTTGGCATCAAAGGTGTAAGGTTTGTCCAAAGGCCTGATAACTTTCACAAGCTGCTGAGTCACCAGCAGAGCTTCTGATGTGATCTTATAAAAGGGATCTCCAATACAAGTCACAATAGAAGGCAGCAGGGTTTTGACATGAGGGTGGAATACCTCTGGCTGGTGGTTGCAGAGAAGGACGTGGAGGAAGGACAGCGTGTCAATCCGCATGTTGGAGGAGCTGGATTTATCCGCCAAGGAGAAAACAATACCTGTGCAGAAGAAAATATGATGATGTCATATTTTTCCCAAAGAAGGAGGTTCATGGATTCAGCCAGGGACAATCACAGGAGACTTTTCTCATATTCACTATACAGTCACACCAAAAGCAAAGGCGGCACCTGAGCCATCCAGCAGTGGGATGCTTCGTAAGCCCACATGCCAGAGAGCTCAGAGAAAAATGTGGTGGTGCAAATAAAAGAATCAGTCAATATATATAATTTTTTAAAATGCCACTGCATTTTGCCAAAGGAAATGGCATTTGTATTTCTGATCTCAGTGTGGTAACAGCACAATTCCAGCTGTTTTCAGAGGAGGCTGAAAAAGGAACAGGCCCTCCTAAAAGATCTTGTCAGGGGACTGTGGAAATGAACTTGACGTTCTTATCCTGGCTTTCAGAGTGGAGGCCAGAATTAATCTGGGAGCTGTTCAGCACATCAGCACAGAGCAGAACTTCAGTGTATGTCCTAACGCTGAGCAGAATAACTCACAGGAATAAAACTGGAACATGCAGGCAAGGAACACGTGTTCAGAATGGATTTTGCCAACCCTGCTCCTTCACCCCAGACCATGGACAAGCTTACCTGGGATAAGTGCAGGTATATGATCTGCCAGGCAGCCAGGAAGAACACTGGCCAGTTCTGTCAGGAGGCTGAAACAACCCTGTCTTGATTTGATGCTCTTTTCTTTGAGCTGCTTGTGCAAGGCCTTGATGATGTTGGGAACCTGCAGTTTGGAGAAGCAAATGAGAAGGGGACACCTCAGTCATCCCAGCTGCTCTGAGGCTCACTCTGGTACATTTCTACCACAGTTTATTCAACAAGTTTCCTGAGCAACAGCTGCAGTAAGGCACCAGCCAGACACTTCCCCCAGCAGCCACCCTGCCTCAGCCTGCACACGTGCCAGTGGCTGGTGGAGGGGCAGTGCTGGCTGTACCCCAACACTCCTGTGCTGTGCCAGCACTCTTCCCCTGGGAATGGCAGGAGACCAACAGTAAACAGACAGCCCTCTGGATATGGTGCCCTCTAGATGCCTGCCCCAGGGCTCCTTCAGCTAGGCACATCCTCAGTGTACCTACTTCTCACTGCTTTGTGATTTAACCCAGCCACCATCTGCTCACACACCTGGTTCTGAAGCATCGTCAGGGGAACATCATCCTTGCCAGAGGCATCGGAAGAGTGCAGCCAGCTCTGGGTGGGCAGTGTTTGCTTCAGCAAGGAGATGTAAGCATTGAAGATGTCAGCTTTGACATTCTCCTCCCTCTCTTTGAACCTGCTTATCAAGGCTGGGGAGAGAGTTCTGTAGAAGTCCTGCAGGAGATCGTGCCTGCTGCTGACAATGGCCTCCAGGCACTTGGCTGCAGCCCTGCGGACCTTCCAGCTGATGTCGTCGTCGTCACTGTACTCATCGTCGCTTTCTAGAAACAACACAAGGGAAAACAAGGTCCAGCATTATGAGAAAACTGGAGCTAAAGGATCACTTGATCCTCAGAGCTGCCCTCTCCAGGAGGAGAAAGCAGGAAGGGGAGAAATGTTAACCCCGTGTTCTGCTGAGCACAGCCATCCTCACAAGCAGGCACCTTGCTCTTCATCCTCCCCATTTTCAGTTTCCATCATCTCTTCCTCTTCCTCGTCATTATCATAGTTGTAATTTGGGTCAAAGGTAATGTACTTCAAACACAGTGCCATCACGCTCGAGATGTGAGGGTCCATTTCCTTTGGGCACCTATCATAAATGAAAACCCTAAGAGTTAATCAGAGACTAAGCTGTTTTAAATATCCAAATAATATTATTAATCTCAAAAGGATCCCAAGGACTTCACAGACCATGTGAACATCTTGATAACATGAGTTAAACCAAAGATGCTCCTTCCTGCTGTGCATGAAGCAAGGTCACATCCCCCTATGGGGAGGATGCAATAATTTTTATAAGGACAAATAAATAAATCAATTGCCTTCACCCTGTTGGGAGGAATGAGTTAAAACCAGAAGATCTGGTGAGGAGGAGGGAATAGTTTTGCTCAAAGTGACCTTGCAGCTGGGAATGCTAAAGATGTCAGTGTGGGAAAACTCCATTTATTATACCTCATGTTGTTCATCCTCTGCATGTTTTCAGAAGTACAATTCCTGTGGAGAGGTAAAACACTCTGACAAACATGCATGAAGCCTTTTGTTCGAGTGAGGCAGGCAGAGAGCCCCCTTGCCCCTCTCGCAGCTCGGATGGACGAAGCCAAACAGAGCCTGTGTCCCCACGTGTCCCTGTGGGCCGGCGTTATTAGCGAGGTAGTGAAATAAACCTGCTGTTGGCATTTCAGCTGGGGTTTGATGGTTGCCCGTGGTTACCTGTGTGTGTCAGTGCACACATACACACCCTGCCTGAATCCTCCCTTCCTGGGAGAACACCTCAGGAGCTCTGCAGGGCTCCTTCTCCAAGCAGCAAATGTTTGACCAGAAAACAGGAGAGCTGCAGCTCAGCAGCGCTTCTGCCCAACCCCCTTGCCTGCCTCCAGCTCCGTCCATGCACCAGGAGTGAGGCAGTTCCCTCTGGCTAAGGAACACCCCAAGGACAAGGAAAACTCCCTCTCCTGCAAAACCAACATAGGACAGCCTCACATGCCCAGGTAAAGCAGCTCATAATTCCAGTCCAACTCTGCATGTGCAGAAGACGTTTCATATGTGAACTGTCTTCCTAACAGGAATGCATGCAGGAAGGCCCTCCTTCGACGATGCCGAACGTATGGATATTTACACCAGGAGGACACGGATGCACTGGATGGTGCAGAGGCATTCTCCAAGGGCACACACCTTCTCACAAAGGACTCGAAGGCCTGGAAGCAGTACTCTCGCAGCTCATCATCATCCACGTTACTGTACTGAACAATCAGAGGAATTATCTTCTCCAGGTGTTCTCCTGGGAAAGACAAAGCAAGCAGCAGTGAAAAACCATCCCAGCCTTCATTTACCTGGGCAGCTGACAGCTCAGCCACCTGCCACTTCCTTCCTGTGCCTGCCTGGTACAGCATTCCTGCCCCAGACCTCATGGGCAAGGAGCCTACAGCCCACCAAAACCAGCTGTGCTGGTTTTTGATCCCTGCTCCCTGTCTGCAGCCCCTTGATGGCATCTCAGTCACGGGAAGAGCTATGATTACAGATCTCTTCGCACCTAATCTCAACTCTGGCAGATCTTTTAGACAAGTAATACAATATGCTGCCATCTACTTCTCCTGTCATTTGAAAGGGGATGAATCCACTGACCTAGTTCATAGAGGTGTTAATTCAAACCAGGGAAGTGCTGCAAGATCTTGAGGAGAAGTCACTAGCGAAGGGCAGCCAGAGAGATACTCTGGTGTCTCCTCCCTTCCAAGTGGAGATCAGAGAACCAGGCCAGAACCACAGAGGGGATCACAAGCACAAGCCACTAATACATTAAGAACAGTGAGCACTCTTCTTTTACCACTAAGAGGAGCTGCTCTAAACTCCATGAACATTTCCCAGCATCATTTCAAGCTGCTCATCCTACCTATGCGGTGCCCAGCCTGCCTGCTGATGCCAGCCACACACTGAATGTACGTCCTGGTGGTAGACGTAGACTCGTTCCTCTTCAGCTCTGCCAGCAGATGCTCTGTAAGCTCTGAGAAGATGTTTCCGCTGCAGGTCAAGACCAGGTGCCCCAAGGCAATGATGGCCCGTTTACGCACTGCCAGCCTGGGGCTTGTCAGCTGGGGCAGCAGGCAGGTCAGGATGGAGGAATGGAATGAGTAGAGTGTTCCTCCCAACCTGCAGCCAACAGAACAAGGCAGAACGTGAAAGCCAAAGGCTCAGAAAAAAGCCCTCTTGGCAGCAACAAATCTAAAAATCCTTCAGCTATGGAGACTTCATGTGCGTTGTGGGGAGGGGGAGGACAAGGGTGTGTTTGTCATTTTGGTCTGAACACTGACTTGGTCTGTAACACACAGGGAGAGGTTATTTGTCTCCATTACAGAGGAGCTTTTGACCGTGTCCTTCTGGATGACCCAAGGGTGTGCTAATAATTTCCTGCATGCAGATGACATACGACACTGTCACTCTGACTTACGCAACAAGAGGCAGCCAGGAAAAAAAAAAGCATGTGTGATGGGCTCATAGGGCTAAAATAAACCTCTCTGCTTTGCCCTCACCCTTCCACGTTTGTGTGAGCTAAGCTTCTGTGGGATCCATCACCAGAGGCATGGCCATTCCCTAGCACAGAAAGGCTTGGCATGTTATCTCTCATCCCTGCTGGGGACCTGCTCTACTCAGATATTCCCTAGGAGCAGCCAACCAAATCCTGTGTTTTTAAGTCCCAGTAATAGGATTAGGGAAATAAAGAAATCAAAGGCAGACGCATCCTTGCAGCCCCCTACCATGCACAGCAGCCAGAAGGAAATCCTCTGGTACCTGCTCAGCATATCTGACAGGATGTCAAGAGCTTCCAACTGCACGGACACATCCTCCTGCTTGCCAATGGCTCCTGTCAGCTGGGCTGTGATCTTTTTGCACACATTTGCTGTCATGGTGGAACCTGCAAGAGAGATATTTTTCCCTGCTGTCAGTTAACAAGGAGTCTTTTTGCTGCTAGGAACCATTCCTTCCCTTTTTGAAAAAAGAAATCACCACTGGGAGAACTAATCAGGACAGATTCATGAGATGGCTGCAGAGGAAAATCCTATCGCTGGGAGCCTCAGGCATCCCCTGAGAAGCTGATGAATTTTTGGGATACACAGTTCCAAATACAGCCCAAGTTTTCATTTCATTCCATCTTTCATCACACTGGTATCTCAGCTCTATTGTCTCTCCTCCCGATTTCACTAATTGTCCTCTGGCAGGTGAGTAAAGAATTGGTAACTTTTAGGCTCTGAACTCTACATTTTCCCCCATTTGCCAAAGGCTGGAACTCCCCATTCCTCAGTGACAAACGGGGACAGACAGTGTACCTGTGGAGGCTGGTGGCAGCTCAGAAATGACTGTTTTGAGGCCGATGCTGGAGATATCTCGCAGCTGCTCCTTGTCCGACAGCATGTTCGTACAGAGCGTGTCCACGATGGTCTCCACCTGGTACTCCTTCACTTTGCCAACCAGCGGGCCCAGGCTGCGGGAGGAGAAGCCTGTCAGGATAAAGGGCCTAATCCCACTGCCCAATCCAACTTGGAACCGTCACATTGCTCCTTCTTAGAGATCCTGGCCATCTATCTGCGGATGGCTGACATTCCGCTCTAAGCACCTCCTTAAGCACGGAAAGGAAATATTCCTGGTTCCCTTTTGAGGCCTCCTCATTATCACACTCTGGATGGATGAGAGATTGCAATGAGTATGGACTTACTGCAGATACAACCAGAGATAAACAGGCAAAGAAGTTAAGAAGTTGGTCCTCTGCTCAGTGCCCAACTGTTTTGCTTTAAAACCCAGAGTAAACCAACCCAAAGCAGGCAGAGACAGGAGCAAGGCCAAAAAAAATCAGGACAGTGGGAATCAAAAAGAAAGGGCAAAAGTTAACAGGGAAAGAACAGGGATAGAAGCAGCATGTGGTTGAAAAGAAGAAAATATGAATAGGTTCCACAGCAGGAAAAAATAGAGGAACCCAAAGTTGTCTTTAAATGGCCCACCCTTCTGGAGCCCTGGGGTGAACTGAGCCATTCAATGGCATTTCTAGACTGAACACTCCCACTTAGCCATGGTGAGGAAAGAGGTGGGAAAGAACATGTCAGCAGCAGGATCCCTTTATCAGAGGATTCACTAATAGAGGAACCTTCTGCTTTTGTTCATTTGGATTAAAAAAAATATGGGAATGGTCAAAGGCAAAGCAACAGCACAGGCTGCACTCAGAGTCAAGGCAGGGAAAAATCCAAGGGCATTATAAAGTTCAATGAAAACGCCCTTGAAGAGAAGGATTTGGACCTGAAATTGAAACGCCATAAGGGCTGTACATGTTTAGTACCATTGCTATCAAAGACAGAACCATGAAGAAATTCAGCACTGGATTTCAAAGCCTGAGAGGGCCAAGAGCTTGATGACCAAAATTTTAAATTGTGCTTCTCCCTGAAGAAATAAAATCTTAGGAATGCGCTTTCCATGTGCTAAAGTTTATAACAGGAACACTGAAGTACTTCCAAAATCATCTCTTGCTGCTACAAAGGTATCTGTGTGCTCCCCCTTGTGAGTGTCTACAGAGAGAGAAAGTGCAGTGCCTGGCAAGAGAGGGCAAAGTCCCTTGCAAAGGAGGTTTGAGGGAGGTGTCAAGGGCCAGGCTCCGCTCTCACACACTCTCTGCAGTCTGTGATGGCTTTATTAGTGCCAGGGAACATGGCTATTACTGTCCAGGCTCTTACCATTTGACAGCAAGGTTCTGTACTTCCCCATTTTTGTCCTCCAGCAATTTCAAAAGCATTTTCACAACTTTTTTCTCACTGTCTTCATCTAGTTTTATTGAATCTTTCTGCAGTTCCATCATCAGGTCGTTGGTGGCCATAAACCTGAAAGGACACAGGGAAAAAGTGGATTGGCTGATGTACAGACACAAATGCATCACCTTTGCATCAGCTGGGACAGAACGTGGCAACTGGTGCTTGTATGAAAACACACTACGAAAGAGCAACTTACAACACTGTCCTGAGGAAAAAGGAAAATCACAACTATCTTACAAGTAGATAAGTACCTAACAGGGGTCAGGTAAACAAAAACTCTAAAAGTGTCACTCAGCATGTGTATTTTTTCACAGCGACTAAATGAAGATGGTTAACTATGCCAGAAAAAAAAATCATGATGGGTTTTTTCACCAATTGCCTGGCCTAGGAAAAGCAGTCTGGGGTCTAAGAATGCACCTAGCTCTGTTCTTTCTGGCTAACTTAGCACTGATAGTATGACTCCACACATGGACAAGGCCTATCATTTTCAAAAATGAAAAGTAAAGTCATGACTTCATGCAAACTACACCTCAGAAGTGCACTAGGCGTTATTCAGATTGCTGGGAGCAAAACCAATCAAGTATTTATCACTCCAGATAAGAAAGAAAAACAAAGACCCAACTGACAGTCAGTTTTCTAACAGGGACAAAATGAATATTGAGAAATTCTGGAATCTATTTTCCCGGGAGCAGGAAGTGCAAAAGGTGCTGGTATAGGAGTCTGAGGTTCTAAGAAATCTCAGTGTGGCTATCGTGCATTAGCTGCTTTCTAATGTTAGCCCTGCACAGAATGGGTGTCTAACAGGAACCACAAAGTCCTTCTCTCTTGTTACCAAATGACAGCTCCTTTTTAAATTAGGCTCTGATGTCACTCATTAAGCACATAAGAGCTCTCATGTACAGGTCATCGTTCAATCTGCAAGCCCATTCCTGAGCAGCAGTGAGGTACATCTGGAATGCGGGACTGCTGTGGTGTTCCATAGCCAGCCTGAAATCCAGAGGGAGAAAACACCAGTAATGTGCCCTAAGATGTTAACGTGCAATCTATTTCTGATTCTGCAAGAGCTCTTCAGCCGCACTCTGCAGTTCAATGTCTGCAGGGAACCAGCATGACCAATTATGGCCACAGGCTGAACAGAGCCTTCCGCGGCAACACATCCAGCTTTGGACTTGCTGCCTGCTGCCATCCTGCCCCAGGGCCTTGGGATCTCACAAACAGATCCATCTGTGAGGGGGGAGCAAGAGAAACTTGGTCCTATAACAGGTCATGTTTGGCCATGTGCTGGGAGGAAATGGCCGTGCAATACCTCTGTGACATGGCATGTGCCCGGTGTTGGGCACATCTACTTTGGACTGTTAACTGTAAATTCTTTGAACAAACTGTTTGTACAACTACTCCATCACTGACTTCTTTATAAAGTACCTATTTTGACATCTGAGAACATCAGCAGCTTCTACAAAAATCAACCTACTTTTAAGCTGTTACTAACCCCCCTCTTAGACCTCGAAATACCAAGTCTGGCCCAAACATTACCTTCCAGGCTGGTACTGAGAGAACAATATGCTCAGCAGTGAAACCTTTCATACATGTCAGTTTTAATTACTTTTTATAGACTGCCTTACATATTGAGCCACCCACCTAATCCTAAAACGATGTCAACATTCTGCCGACATAAACAAAGAAATAAAAGCATCTCAGTCCTGTTAGAGAGGCACATTCTCCCACCACACAAAGTTCTCAAAGCAGCCTGAGCAGAGCCAGCATGTGCAGCATCCATCACCCAGGGACACGGGGGTCTATTCAACCCTTTTAATGTACTGACTATCTCAAAAATTATCAGAACAAATTAGAAGCATTTCTGCTACTATGTTCTTTATTCACAAAACAAATAACAACTTGAAGTCCACCTGTCAAGACTCTTATTCCCCTTCCACTTTCATCAAGCAGCAATCTAGGCAAGGAGGGGAACACCGTTGGCTTCTCTACCTCCCTCCCTCAGCTAGGACACAGTCGGCTTGAAACCCTGTAGATAAAACTGATCCAAATCTCAGGGCTCCTGCACACCTGCTCCTGGCGCGGAGGGACCCCCGGAGGGAAGGGACCCCTCTCTGGGCAGCCCCCTCCTCCCAGGGCCCCGAGGCGCCGTTCGCGGGTGGCTGCCGCCCGCAGGGCCCGTCCCGTGCCGCGGTGCCACACCTGAAGTCCTTGTCGGTGGAGGTCATCTTCTCCAGCAGGCTGGAGATGTGGTAGGAGACGCTGGCCATGGCGGAGGGCTCTGCGGGGCCCGGGGTCGCCGCCCGCTCCGTTCCGTGCCGGGCGGCCCCAAGGCGGCGGGAGGAGCCGGGCGAGACGGCTTTGGGGGCCGGGGCGGCGGCGGCCCCTGCCGACGAAGGGTTCTGTCCGGTGCCTCTGCCCGCTCGCCGGGCTGGGCTCGGGGTGCCCGGGGCAGGACAGGTCAATCCCCGCTCCCGCCCCTCGCCCTCTCCCTGCCCGGCGAAGGCACTGGCCGCCCCCGGAACCCGGCACGAGCGGAACGTCGTCGCAGGCGGGCGGGGCGCGGCGGGACCGGTTGTGCGCGGGACCGCCGTGCCACGTCTGAGCGCGGGCAGAGGCCGGGCCGGGAGCACCGCGGGGCCGCCGCCGCCATGGTGAGGCGGGGGTGAACGGGGACAGGCCCGGGGCCAGAGCCGGGGGGTCCGGAGCAAGAGAGAGCGGGGGCGGGGAACCGGCGGCGTTCCGGTGTGGGGCCCGAGCGCAGCTGGGTGCGGCCTCCCGTCGCGGCCCGGACAGCCCGGGGCACGGCACACGGGGCACCGGGCACGGCACAGGGTACACCGGGCCCAGCTGCTGCCCCTGGCTGGGCGGCCGGAGATGGACTGCGGCTCCAGGGGCCGCGGCCGCGCCTTGGTGCCCTGAGCTTGTTGTGTTCCTTCTCCCCGCAGGTCTCGGTCATTAACACCGTGGACACGTCCCACGAGGACATGATCGTAAGTGTGCTGGGGAGCTGCTCCGCCTGGTCCGGTGGCTGCTGCAACAGAGCTGCTCTGGGGCTCTCTGTGAGCAGTGAGGGCGGCATGTATGTGCCCGTGTAAGAGGACACTCGTGGGGTGTTGGATGCAGAATGCTGTCTGAAGTCCTGATCTTGGCGTCTTATACTGGTTGGAGAGGAAAACTTGGCTCAGAAGAAAGGGGAATTTATTTAAAATCTTAATTTTCGTGTGCGGGCTTGTTTCTGTCCGTTTCTGTGAAATAATAGATACATGTGTATATTTACTGGTACAGAACTTCAACTGATAAAACTGGTTTTCCTTTACATGGGTCTTTCTGGGAGCAGATGTATTAGTGTGGGTAGGAAGAAAAGTTTCAAAGTAATTTGTAGAAGGAAGGAGCCCAGTTAGGTGAGCCTAGTTCTTCAGGAAGAATTTCTTCACAGAAAAGGCTATCAGCCTCCAAAGCGTTGGAAGGGGCTGCCTAGGGAGCTGCTGGAGTCACCATCCCTGAAGGTGTTCAGGAAATGACTGGCTGTGGTACTCAGTGCTCTGGTCTAGTGACAAGCTATAATCGGTCAAAGGTGGGACTCAATGACCTTGGAGGTCTTTTCCAACCTTAAAGATTCTGTGGTTCGGTGATGATGAAGTTTCAAACATAATTAAGAGCCGTATTCATCCACCCACTTTACATTTTAAGAAACAAAAATGTATAACTGGTCACTACTTTGTAGTCAGCAGACTGAATTCCCTCTCATGAAAATGCTGTGGGTTGCTGCTCGGAGTTCCCTCGATTCCTTCTGTGTAACATTTGTATAGTGATTGAAGAAGTAGTTGGGGAAACAAATTGTTTATGTGGCATGTCTGGATTGTTTAAAACCGTTCTTTTGACCCTGCCATGTGGGGCCTGGGGTGGCTGTGCTGCAGTGGGGTCACTCACCAGGCCGAGCTCGCCGTGCTGAGCGCAGCTCTCCCTGCTCTCCTTGCAGCACGATGCACAGATGGATTACTACGGCACGCGCCTGGCGACCTGCTCCTCGGACCGATCCGTGAAGATCTTCGACGTCCGGAACGGAGGGCAGATCCTCATTGCAGACCTGAGGGGGTGAGATGTCACAACAGGAGAGGTTAATCAGGGCAAACTCTTAATGCTTTGTCCTTTTGCCCTTGGGGAGCACAAAGTGCAGGTTGAACTCCAGGGTGAACTCCTCCAAGATTGTACTGAACAACTTCTCAGAGCTGGGGCGGGGACAGAGCCCCAGTAGGAAACACAGTGGGGATTGGTCATTCATTTGGTACATTACATCTGTGATTTTCAAGAAGTAAAATACACTAATGCAAGAATAAACATTTGGAATTGGTTTCTATGACAGTGAGAGCCCTGTGTCAGGGCACTAACATTGCCATCTTAGCATTACCCATTCCTCATGTCAGGGTTCTAATCCCTCCCAGAACAGTGAATCACAGCAGTGATGCTGTGAGGCAGTCGCAGCTGGAAGGGGTTTTTCTTGGCTTTTCCAAATGATGGTGTTTCTTGCAGGCACGAAGGTCCCGTGTGGCAGGTTGCCTGGGCTCATCCTATGTATGGGAATATCTTGGCTTCCTGTTCCTATGACAGGAAGGTTATTATCTGGAAGGAAGAAAATGGCACTTGGGAAAAGACCTACGAGTACACAGGACATGATTCTTCAGGTATGGAGTGTGGGGCTGGGAAGGGAGACTGGGGAGATGAGGGGATTGGGTAAAGTTGGAATAAATCTGTTAGTGTTAAGGAAGAAAGCCTCTGTCAAACAGAAAAGGATAAAAACTGAAGAGAGTAAATCTGTTTAGCACTAACAGGACATTTCCCTAAGGTCGTATTGCTGGATAAACCTCTGTACCAATTCACACTGTGTTTCCACAGGTGGTGTTATACAAATAAGTCAGCTTTCAGATAAAGATGGCAGGGAGCTGAATTCTTGAGGAAAATACTTTCTGTTTCCAGTAAGAAAAACTGCATTTATCATGCTGTATTTTGTTTTAAAATGGAAACTGTTGTGTTCAGATGATTTGCCCTCCCAGTGCAGATCTGAAGTCTCCAGCTTTGCTGAGTTACTGATCTGTACTTTAAATCCTCTGCCTCCCATTCAGCTCTTGTTCTAATCAGCGATGCTCCTTGCTGTTGTCAAGAGTTTTTAACCTCGTTGAAAGTGCTAGGTTGGTGGTCTCGTTCGAATAGGGTGCCAAAAAATAAAGGCAGTTCTCTGTCTTTCAGTAAACAATGCTAATTGGCTGGCTTTTGCTGAAATTTGGTGCATTCTCAGCCAATTGCTTTTGGTGACTATGCCACTGATACTAGTCAGTGAATTAGTCAGTTTTAGGTAGTCCCTGTGCTGTAATCTGGTCTGTCTCGCCCTTCCTAGTGAATTCTGTCTGCTGGGCACCACACGATTACGGACTGATCCTGGCCTGTGGGAGCTCTGATGGGGCCATTTCCTTGTTGAGCTACACGGGTGATGGACAGTGGGAAGTCAAAAAGATCAGCAATGCACACACGGTGAGTCTGGTCCTTTGGAGCAGCCCAGAGTTCCCAGAGCTACAGATAACACTGAGGTGATGCCTCAGAGAGTTGACTAGATAAATACTGAAATGCAGTGAAATGATGTGAAGCATCCAGAACCAAGAATAGTTTAAGTTCATCCAGAGTAGGCAGGTATACTTCGCAGTCACTAAAATGAAGTGGAAATAAGATGAAGTTCACTAAACAGCACTGGCGATGCCTGTCTTTTGGGCATTATTGTTAAACACAGTGCTGAAAGTTACATGGTAGGAAATGACCTTGGTCCTAAGAATACCTGCACCAGCTGAATAAACAAGCAGGAAAAACTGCAGGACTCCTGTTTTTCCCAAAATTGTGGAGATTTTTGTTTAAGAAGAACATAATATGCTAATGGCAGTGGCCCCCAGTAGGAGGAAATTTGTCATAGGTTCCTTCTACTCCTGTATTCCTAAATACTAGCAACTGTGTGGCCTTGTGTCTTTGCAGTTTCCGTCTCTGTCTCTCCTATTTACACATCCAAGATGAACTATTTTGTGTGCAAATACCTTTAGCTACCTCAGGCTTTCTGAGTAAGTGCTTTAGTGAGACTAGGCTGGGTCTGGATTTCTTATTCATCTGATACTCATCCAGCATGGTGCAAGACCTCAGTTTTTCTGAGATGGGCTTATTCTCCACTCCCGATAGAGAGGATACTACGTGTTCTTCCCTCCCTCAGCAGCCTCCATCTATTTATTTAGTTAATTAAAGTAAGCAGCTTTCAACAGTGATGTTTTTTGTTAACTAGATTGGATGTAACGCAGTTAGCTGGGCTCCTGCTGTTGTACCAGGGAGTCTTATAGAACAACCTTCCGGTCAAAAGCCAAACTACATCAAGAGATTTGCATCTGGTGGCTGTGACAACCTGGTCAAGATCTGGAAGTAAGTGCTCTGTTGCCAGATAAAACCTGACACTCTAGGCTATGAGTGTCCCTGTTAGTATCTCAATATTTTCAGCATCCCTATTGTATCACCTTTGAATTACTGTTTTAGAGAAGTGTTTTAAAAATGGAAACTTAGTGATGCACAGTATCTCCCATGGTTCTTGCAGTTTATGCCAGCCCTGTGTGATCTTGTCTCCAAGGGTGGCTTTCTCATGGTCTTTGGTTACCACTGTCACTTGGGCAATAGCAGATTTCTGACAGTATCTGAAGGTCAGAAGCTCTTTGTCTGTGCTGCTTTCTGTCCCCTGGAAGGGATTTTGTCAGTTAAAACCATAGGGATTTTTGGAGAAGTGGGGAACATTTGTGCTTTGTATTGTCTGGATGAACAAGGAGTCTGAAAACTACAATCCAAAGCCTTCCCAAGCAGGGGATGAGAAATGCTGCTGTTACCCTTCTGACCGTACAGTTGTGTTTTCAGGGAAGAAGATGGTCAGTGGAAAGAAGAGCAGAAGCTGGAGGCTCACAGTGACTGGGTGCGAGACGTGGCCTGGGCTCCATCCATAGGTTTGCCAACCAGCACCATTGCTAGCTGCTCACAGGTGAGGGTTCTTTGGAGTGACAGCGGCAGGCATTTGCTGCGCTCACTTCCATCTGCTTCCTTCCGTTTCTCTAGCAAGGGAATTGTAAGGATAGAGCTGCTGTAACAGGTCCTCTCGGCAGTCCGTAGCTATATCTCGGTCTCTGCATAAGAGCCTTTGATTCCTGTTCCTCCCAAACTGAGAAGCCCAATTAGAAGCACTTCCAGACAAAGGTTTATGTGTGTGTGTGTGTGCTTCTGTACCAAAGACTGGCTTCTGTTTTGAAAATCGTGAGTAGGATGGTCTCACTAGGAGGAAGACCTTCCAACTAATGTCATATTTTAGTGTTTCAGGATCAAATTCACTGAGCTTCCTTCTAAAAATACTGTCTGCTAATAACTAGCATTCTTAATCATCTCTGATATCCTCAGCCTTCATATTGACTGCTGTGTTCTTGCTGCTAATCTGTAAATGCCTTTTTATTTTAATATCAAGAAGACTCCTTAGTGAGCTCCTGCCATGTGACTGGAAAACAAGATCTAATTTTGGGAAAGTATTTCAGCTGATACGTGTATTTTGGGGGCTCTTCTCTGGTATTTGCAAGTCATTGTTTGTTGGTAGTTTTTTTCATCAGAGCTGTACTCCTGCCTTGCTCTTGTATCTAGCAAGGAAACGGCCCCCTTACTGTGCTGAGCACAAATCCATGCAGACACATCAAGGGGTGGTATCTGAGCTGTGGTTTGGAAGTGTAGCTCTGAGGGCGAATTAGGGTTATGATTCCTGTGCCAAACCAACTTGGTCTCTGTGCTTTTGCAGGATGGCCGAGTGTTTATCTGGACGTGTGATGATGCCTCTGGAAACTCCTGGTCGCCAAAACTGCTGCACAAGTTCAATGATGTTGTCTGGCACGTGAGCTGGTCCATCACTGCCAATATCCTTGCGGTGTCTGGAGGAGACAACAAAGTGAGTACTGCTGCCTTGGCTTTTACTGCTGTGTGCCCTGTTTCCGGAGGAGCTGAGATGAAACAGGCTGTTGTCACTTGTTTAACACAAGGCTGTCATAGAGTCTCCTTTGCTGCAATGGGGACATTTTTTCTTCTGATTGATCAAGAAGGCAGGAAGACTGTAACCTTTGGAAAACTACTTGCACTGCATTTTGAGTCCTTACTGGAGCGCAGAAATGCAGGCTGAACTTGATTTTGTGGGGTACTGACAATTCACATACTCTCCTCTATGACTGCAGGCTATCACCAAATTGGTGCTGTGGTAGCTACAAGAAAAGGTGAAACAGGATGTGTTTAAAGCTGAAAGCTGTTCCTCCTCTGTTTTTGAGGTGACACTGTGGAAGGAGTCGGTGGACGGACTGTGGGCGTGTATCAGCGACGTGAACAAGGGCCAAGGAGGGGTGTCTGCTGTGACAGAAGGGCAGCAGAATGAGCAGTGATGCACAGCGGGATGCTCCAACTGCAACAAGTGATCACTGTCCCTGATTTGCAATGTGTCTTTAGCTGGATGAGAACTGATTTTATCTAAACTGGACATGAACATGGAGAACAATTATTCAATTTTATGAGCACTCTAAAACTATTACTGGGAGGCTACAATATGTTGATAATCAGCCTTAATTGACATTCCCATAAATTGAAAGTAAATAGTATAGCCAAGTACTGTGCCTGATACTACTCCTTGATACTGTAAGAATTGTTCCCTGCTTTTCTGGTTCAGGGGTCAAATTTGATTGGATGTGCTATGGTCAGAGTTCAAGCACTTGAACGGGGGAAGCTGTTAAAACGATGAGGTGTGAACTCCTTTATGCAAGGGAACAAATACTCTGTGCCCTCAAAGGCCAGAACTTTGTTTCAAGTGAGGGAAAGGGCTGGTGGAGTTCTCGGGTTAGCTGGTAGTGTGCTAGCTAGCCCTGCTGGTAACAGTGACATTGTACTTGTGTCTTTCTGAAAATAATGTGCTTGGCCACATGAAAGTCTCTTTGCTTTCTTGAAGATGAAAAGGAGTAGTGGAATGCATATGTCTTCTGCTTTACAATAATTTCAAACTTGGTTATTTAACAACATCAATAAATCAAACCGTGGTTTGAAGGTTTACTTTTTTTAGTCACACTTCTGTACTGTACCTCAGTTTGGATTTTTTTTTGTTGAGATACCAACAGAATAAAGTCCTATTGGTTAAGACCTGGTGTGCTGTACTAAATAATCTTTTCACAGGGACCTGATCAAGGCAGGCTACAGTCTGTCTTCAGCCAAGCCACAGTCACATCTTCCCATCCATGGAATTAGCTTGCAAGAGCTTGGGTTTTTTGGTGTTTTTTTTTTTTTTCCTGTAATGGTACATCGTGAGACTAGGCTTTACAAAGCCATGGCTCTTCCTTTGGTCTTGGCAATTCCCAGGGAGAACGTAAGCAGTGCCAGCTTCCCTTTTCTGCTCTTACAACTTTACTCGTCATAAGGGAAGAAAGAAGGACGTGAACCCATTCTCACACTTTGAAGTTATTTTTAAAACCAACGTTAGCCGGTGTTCTGTGAGAAGCGCTGGAAAAGCGACAGCCGCGCGTTTATTTCCAGCCCCTCAGGCCCCAGCCCCGCCCCGGGCCGGGGCCTTGGCGCTGATTGGGCGGCGGCGGCGGCGGCGGCGGCGATTGGCTGTATTGGGAAGGGCGGGAAGGGCGCCGCGCCCGCTCCCCTCAGCCCCGGCCCGCCTGTACCTCAGAAATCTTTGTAATTAATTTTACGGTGAAATTTTTCTCTAGAGACATCAAAAAGGAAAAAAAAAGTCAGCAATTTATCAGTGAATGAAGACTGAATAAACATGTTTGTACTAATAATTACTACTAAGAGCAAAGATACTTTGAGCTGCTTCCTTGCAAACGCAGATTTGCCCAAATAGGGTGGAACGAGACACATTTTCTGTGCCATATATCATGAAAAAACAGGCTAGAAAGAAAGGCATTTTTCAGGTTTTTTATTCACAAAGCTATTAGTAAGTGGTAATGCATAAACTGGCTTCTGAATTGCCAAGTTACATAACTGTTAATGTAAGACCACACAGTGTCTTATGTATGTTATGTTAAATATTCAGGTAACTCTGTGAGACCACCTATATCACCTCAGAATATTTTAAAACTATCAGGGTACAAGGTAAAGAATAACAGTTCCATTTGGTGACTACAGGAGAACAAAACCTCTGAAGCACTTTTGTGAAACAGAACTGTACAAATTACACTTCTCAGTTTAAAACTCTCATGTTTCCCGTTCAGCTCTGCAGTGTATCCATGTGCATTTCTTTCTGGAGAAGACATGAGGTTTTTACCATGGGTCTCCCAGAATATACCCATGAAAACCAATGAATATTACATTTTTAGCACCATAAAGTATATCAATTAAATCTCCTGTAGAATTAAGCGGTTATTGACCAATCTGAATATACAATGCTTCTTATGCCAGTACTAATCTTATCTTGGCTTGATTCTGGTAAAATAAAAAAAATGACACTGGTAAACACATAGACATTATCCAAGGCACTTATAATTAAGGTATTTTACCAGTTTTTACTGTAGAGAATATTTTGAGAAAGGTGTAGATAATTCCAGTACTCAGGTCTTTAGTTAAAATATTTTTACGTGCTCATAATAGCTACAATGAACTAGGTACTGTACAAAAAGAGGTGTGAGGCCTTTGTGTAAAGCTAGGATAATATACTATTACACAATTCCAATTAAAATAATTACATATAATTTTTTTTTGATTCCTGAACTGCAGTGTGAATTGCAGCCATTTCTGCACATCAGGCCCTGTTCCCTGTGCTCAGGAGACAGCTCACCTGTCTGTAAGCTGAGCTTCATACTCTGGCAATTCTTTTGGTTTATAACAAACCTATATTTCCCTAGACTGCACATGAGTGGAATATGCCAGCAATAGTACAAATAATAAATATCATAAAAACAAAAGTGATACTTTCTTAAGCGGGTTTCACTTGATCATAAATACACCAGCATACAAGTTTCTATTTTCTATTTTGCATGTGATCCCTGGGGCTGAGACCGAGGCTCCTACTGCTGGGTGAACCAAGGGACACCCACAAGGATTCCTCTGAGAACACCTGATGAGCGTGGAACCACCAACAAGTCCCCTTATTAGCTTATATTTGACCCATTGCCAAAATAAATACAACAAATTAAATTTCAAGTGTCCTATAAAAGAAACAAAGCTATTTTAAATTAAAATCTTTTCCATAATCCAAAATATACAACAGTTACCATGTGAAACACAGTGAGAAACATTAACATGTAACGGACGCTGAGAAAAAAATAATTCCCAAAAATTCTCCTATGAAGTACTAAACACCGTCTAAGAGCTCCCAACAATGAACTGAAAGGTTGGACTTAAATGGTGTCACATGTGTATGTGAGAGAGAAGCTCAGGGAGTAGAGGAATGTGGCTGAAGTTATTTACTTACACCTGTGGCCAGTGCAATTCAAACCAAGATGAAGCCATGTACAACATTCTGAGAACTTGCATAAAAACCCCCCTCTCTGGTAACGCAGTGCTTTTGAGTATGTGGACCAAGATTATGTGGAATAGGAGAGTCACTGGAAAACCTCCGCAGTGACTCTGAGGATTCCTGTCTGCTGTACGCAGTGGGATAACAACACAGGGTATTGCTGCCTGGCCACTGGTCAGTGTTTGCTCTGTAACTCCTGGGACTGCTTTAATGAGACGAACAGATGCTTCCTGAAACACACTGCAAATGAATCATAAATTACTTTGGCACTTGTGTTTGCCATTCTTTTCACACTGCAGACGAAAAGGTGAAAGGCATTTCTGTGTACAGAGTGGGACTGTGCTTCAATCTGCTATAGAACAGGTATTTTCTGCTGCTTCTCCATGTGGTACTTTTGTTTCCTTCAGTCAGGGCTAATGTTCCTGATCCAAATCTGCTACCTAATCTTACGTGAAAGGTACACTTTTACCATCTTTCTAATGAGGAGACAGTCCTTACTTCTTCTTCTGAGCTGGCAACTCCTAATAAATCCATCCAGTTTATGATTCAAAAAGTTCAGAACTGTTTAACTTCTCTTCTTCATACAGCAAAATATTTTCCATGAGCTTCTTTTTTTGATCATTTATCTGTATTTTCCAAGATGTCTCTCTGGCTAAGACAGAAAAACAAAAGCACAAATACTGAGGGAAAAAAAATCCATCTATTGTCTAAGAAATAGATGATAATCTTAAATTTTAAAAAAAGCAAGCAATCAACCAACCAAACAACAAAACTGGCTTAGGAAAAAAAGGTGATAGAAAACCTCTAAACGTTTTGTAGATTTATTTGTAAATTCATAACCAAGGAGAAAAGATTTACTGGTATGTGTTTAAAAGTAGGAAGAGGAACCTAAGCAGCTCTGGAGAAGAGAGTAATTTGTCCCTAGTATTGTAAGACCAGGGCACTTTTACCTTGTGAAGCACATGAAGAGTCCAGGTCTGTGTTTCCCTGTGGGCAGGCGCCCTGTGCTGCAGCTGCTGTCTCCAAGATGCCATCACCTCTGGCGCACGCCACGTTTCTCTCCTGCAGTCCATGGGCAGGCTTTTCCTGCTTGACCCCAGAATCACAGGCTTCCACTTTTCCTGAATTGGTACAGTTGTGGCTAGGTAAGTCGTCTGTGGATTTTTCTGGAGGATTCCATATGAAACTACTGGACTCATCTGATTCACATGGGACCCGTGACATGTAGTCGCCATACGTGTCGGGTGCCACAGCTCCCATGAAAGGGGCGCAGGGGCTGCCACTGGTCAGGATTGCTGCCTGGGTGCTCTCCTCTTTATTCCCCACTGCAGAAGGCACATCCACGCTCAGACTGGCTGTCTCATCATCAGTTTCTTCTGGAGTGTTCATGGAGAATCCGGAAGTGCTGCTTCCACAGATGTAATGCTCTTTTAATTTGTTTTCAGCCATTTCCATAATTTCAAGTACCTGTTTTTAACAATCAAATCTGTGAGTGCATAATAATTCCTATACCTCTGCTTACACATATTCTCTTATGTCAACACTCACAAAAATAAGCAAGACATGAACGTTGTAGCTTTGCACCTTGATGCTAAGGAGACTTGGCCATGTATTTAAAATATTACCTCTGCTATGTTTGAATTTTTCTTTCTCAGGCAAAGGCAGACGGCTGATGCAAAGTCAACAGCCACCTCTTCCAGCAAGTGCCCTGCTTTTCTGTCTAGGTATTTGCAGCAGATTTCCTTGGCAGCCAGTTTTTCCAAATTTTTTACTTTGGAGTGTGAGCTTTCTTTTGCTGTTTGAATTTCGTCAGCAATCATATCTTTCTGTTCAAAGGAAGGAGATGCATTAGTGAAGGCAAAATGAACACAAGCATTTATTTTTGTCTGAATCTTTGAGAATCACTATTGCTGTGTATTTGTCATTAGTGCTTCTCAGTGTCTGGTTCACGGACTGAAAAGCTTTAATAAAGTTCATGCAACTGACTGAAATATTTGTTTTCACAGGAGAGAAAAAGGCCAGTGGCTTTCTCTGCATGTGTGCAATGTCAAATTCCGTAAAGCAGAGCCAGCTCTTCTTGCCTTGTGCTCATTTATACGGGAATGAAAAAGTGCCAACACTGTGAAGAGCAGCATTCTTACACAGACCTTTATAACACGTGTTAACGAAATCGGGAACGCAGGATCTTTGATCTTCTGAACCCCTCTGAACATTTCTGAATTGCTTGCAAATAATGAGAATAATGTTGTTCTCCCCTGCAAGGCTTCAGCCAGATGAGGAATGAGGAACACATCCCACAGAAGAAATGCAGGTGGAGGCTGCTTTCTACAGATGGTTTTAATCAATTCAGTGAGTTTGGCTGCTCTAATTGCTTGAGAAAGTGGTTTGTGTAGCTCTAACCTCAGCTTGGGAAACTGGCGGGGATATCAGTTCCAGGCATGAGCAGAAGACAAACACCTGATAAACATGATGTGAGCATCTGCAGTTCCCGCCTACCCAGGTTTCCCCACTCACTGTGGCTCATACCACCTCTTCCTGGCACACAGAAAACATGCAGCAGCACTTCAGCACAAAGCCTTGTCTCTTAAATATTTATTTATTTTGGAGTCTCCCCTAATACAATTCAGGCATGAGTGTGGTATGTGAAATGGGAATATCTATTGTGCTTCTGGTTCTAATGGCAGGCAGACTACTGACATTAATGGAACCAGGATATGGCTTCTAAACATCCCTTCTGCAGGACATGTACAGCAGACAGCAAGTATCAAGTTGTATTTAAATAAAATTAAAATTATTTTTTATGACAGCAACCCCATTCATTTATATTGGTGTTCATTACTGCTGCTTTTTCTTACCAGGTAAATTGGGTGTCTGTCTTCATCCAGTGCCTTAATCCCTGTCAGTATCTCTGCTAAGACCTAGAAAGTGTATTTGAAAGATAAAATCATTTGTTCAGAACGAACTATAATTTTAAAAAATAAGCTTTTAACTAAAGAAATATTGAACTTTCAATGCATTTTGACATTATATTTTTGCTTCAGATGGCTCAACAATGCCATCTCAGGGCATTTATGAGACTTTAGATCTACCTCCAGAGCCAAGCCCAGATTTTATAGTACCTAAGCTATTGCTGAAAAAAAGAATGAGAAGAAAGTAAAGCTAAATGTAGATAAGAAATCGCACTGAACAGAGTAACTTCCTGCTTAAATGGAAACACCTGGAGATGGGTGACATCATAACTATCAATTATTTTAGCTGCAATTACAAATGAACAAACAATGTTTGTAGCAGTTCTTGTGGTGAGTCTGCAAGAATTTTTGAGCCACCAGCTGTAATATTTTATTTACAATAAGAAACACTTTTGTTTCCCTTGTTCGAAAGATTCACCTCATTTTGCCACAAACTGAGATATATTCCACATATCATAGAGCCAGCAACTATAATATGAAATTGCCAACAAAACAACCGTATGAGGTACTTGTTCTTATATTCAATTTCTTGTCTAGAAGCACCAAAAAATGCAACAAAGCATGGGAAAAAGGCAACATACCACACCACAGCTGAATATATCCACTTTTTCTGTTAACTGCCCATGTCTGACGAAATCTTCTGGCAGGTAAGTAAGAGACGCTTGTAGGACTTTGGTTTTCATCGTGGCATATTCTGATTTTTTATCAGAAGAGTGCAATCGCAGGCCAGAATGCCCAAGCTTTGGTGTAAAGTTTTCATCCAACAAGACATTTGAGCTGTGATAATGACAGACAAATAACAATATTGGTCACATCACTACTTTATCTTGAGGCAAAGAATTAGTTTTATACTTTTAAAGTTAAGCACTGAAAGTGTCCAGCATTTGGCCTGCTGTAAAGGACTGAAAGGATTAAGAATGTTAGAAAGCAAGAAGGGAAAAAACAAGCACTCAGAAATTACTTCAAAAGAATATACTTCCATCATTTAGGAAAAAGAGACAGGTTAAACAAAAAAGGGTAAAGGCCCTACAGAACAAGGGACAGCAGAAAATACTGCAAATGCATTTCCAAATTGCATAAACTTTAGCCATGATTGTTAAAGAAATCCTTGAATTACCAGGTGACCAAGGAAGTGCTGATATGCCAAAGCTCTCACCTCTTGATATTCCCATGAAGAATTCCAAAATTATGCAAATACTCCACTGCTCTGAGGACTCCTATAGAAATGCTAATTCGCATCTCCCAGGTCAGTGGAGCAGAATCATCCTGCAAGGAAAGGAGGAAAAATTGGTAATTTCTTGGAATGAAACATTCTAAGACATTAGCAGTTCAGAAAACCAAAGGCTTAGCCTGAGTCCCAATCAAACTCCAGAAGAAGAGCTGCTGCCTTTCTGGTGCTTGCAGCCAAGGCACTCGGGCACCTTTTTTTCTGGCTGTTTCTCACAAATCAAAGAGATGCAATTGTTTTCCCAGCAATTCCAGGAGAGAACTTGCAATCACAAGTAGATGGCAGACCCAGATTATTGCTTACGTGGCACTGGAGCTTGTTTTGCAGGGAGCCATTGGGCAGGTACGGATAAATCAGACAGTGCAATCCAGCTTCCACCGAGAACCCCAGCAGCTGCAGAATGTTTACGTGACAACACCTGCAGGCACAGATCAGCAGCGATTTGCAAATGATGAAAGAACACAGAAAAATACATTCCTGAGCTGGAATAACTTCCTAAATTCAAGGCAACTGGAATGGTGTGCTGCAGCTGGAAGCACAACATGGTCCCAGGCAGGAGACGGCAGAAAGCTGACTGAGCAGCAGGGGTACAAGGTGGGCACTGTGTCCTCCCCATCCCAAGGCTGCAGAGTGGCTGTGCCAGCTCAGCCAGGACCAGCAGTAGCCCCGGACACTGTGCTGCTTGCCCAGGGCTCCCGCACAGGCCCCTTGTCCCCAGCCCAGAACAGTGCCTGGAGCGGACACCCCAGTGTGGATGGAACACCCAGCACAGGCCACGAGCAGGACATGCATCACTGCGTCTGAAAGCCAACCACCCACCGAAAGCAAATCTGCACTTCTGTATGAAAGAACCTCTGCGTGGAATTTGGGCTTGTGCATTCCAGCTGAAAAATGAAAACATGCAAGAGAATGTCATTAGTAATTACTAGGACTTTGCATTTATACAGATCTGGTGTATAATAGGTGCATTTATACAGATCTGGTGTATAATATAATATAAGCTGATGTAAAAAACAGGCAAGTACCACAGATGGCAACGTTAAATCAAAGGGAACAATTAATTGAGAATTAGAACAAAAACTAGTGTAGAGACACCCCCGATCCAATCATCAATGCAGGCAGCTATACTGCAGGCTACTCCTATGTACAGAGTTAATGGAACTACTCACATGAGTAAACTATCCATCACGTGTGCTTTCTGAATCCAGGTTTACTTATTTACATCATTTAATTTTCACCTCTCCTCTTGTGTAGCTCTTCTGGTTCCTCGCCCACACAATATTAAACAACAATTGCTAATGGGCAAGAGATGCTAATAACATACCCTCTTCTAGAAAAAGGTGCAGTACTTGCCTCTTTGAGTCTTTTGATGACATACACCATGTTGTTCCTCTGACCTTTGTAGACGTCTGCGAAAGTACCTTCACAGATTCTGTTCTTGTCACTGAAACTGTCTGTGGCATTAGCAATTTCCCTCTGGGTCCACAGGAGACTCCCGCTAGGGAGATCAGCCATCGTCTCCTGCTGAGGAGTAGAAGAGCTGCAAGGCTACACATTTGTAGAAGAAACAAGTTTATCTCATGATAATCCATACGCTTTCTCCTTCTTTCAGTGTCATATTCTCCTTTCCATGCTTTAAGCAACCACTGTGATTGCTGAATGAAACTGTGAAAGGTACTATGCAATCACTCCTTAGGGTGTAGGTAATTCCTGCATTGATGTGTTGGGATGATGTAAAACTTTTGCATAGTAGAAGCAACTTGTATTTCCACCTTTCCCAGGAAACAGACTTAGTTTTGTTTAAAAGTCCATATATTTATGTGAACTGATGTTAGTCTGACTTACAAAAGATATTAATCTTTATAGTTGGGTTATATATTAAGAAACAGTTGGATGAGAAAGTGGGGTCCCTCATAATGTAATTATGCTCTGGTAGAAACTTCTTATCTACTTTAGAAGCATCTGGTGTCAGTTGCACAATAATTTGTTGCTTCCAATGTGGTAAGCCCTAATACCAACTATAATTACAGTCCCACTGTAGCCTAATCATGCAGCTTTCACAACCCTAACGTGCACCCAGCTTGAGGAAACAAAGCACTAACTTCTTCTCGAGAAACTCTGAAACTACTGCACTCTGAGCCAATCTTCTCTCCTGGCTGGTACTCCTGGATCACGTTATTGTGGAAGAGCTTAAAGCCTAAGACGAAATAAACCAAAGAAAACAGGCCAAGAACAACCATGATGGGACTAAGGTGTGCCCACAGATCTGGGAAACATTCTGAGGACAGGACAGATCTAGCTAGTTTGTATGAAACATGACAGAACTGTGGGGAGGAAGGAACTGTGGGGAGGAGACTTCATGCTGAAACCATTAGGGACATGAGGAGAATTTTTCCCACTGTCATGGTTAAGCACTGGAACAGGGGCTCAGAGAGGTGATGGAACCTTTATCCTGGGAGATTTTCAATTGTCAGCTACACAAGGGTATGGACAACAAGACTTAAATTCAATACTAGCCCAGTTTTGAGCAGAAACCACATTTTAAGTATAAAATGAAAATAAAACAGCTATGTGGTTCTGACTGATCAGTGGTATATACTGTCCTGTCCTGCAATCACAGAAATGTAAGTCCTATATAAAATCTACACATTGAGAGTTCTTCAAACTCAATTGCTGTTTGTGGCTACGTTATCCCTTCTGAGCTATGTAGGATGTAAGACTGTAAACTTTTCCCTCACTGGTCCTTCACTGGCAAAAAAAGTGATGTAAACCATAAGCAATCTAACTGAAGCATTAGTACTGTATTCAGTCCAAACCCTTTGTAATCGAGCCCAACGTTTTCACTACATCAATGGCTTTTGTACAAGTAGAGGGATAAACTTTAACTGAAAAAACACGGAACACCATAAAGGCAATTTTTCTTGTTATAGTCAGTGAGTACTAAGGGGATTTACCTTCACACTTGATAAAACGGGAGGATTGGACTGTAGGGAACTCAAAAGGTCTCTCGGGGGAGGTGGAGGAGCAGGGAGGGAATACAAGGCTCCTTCAGAAACAGCACCTGAAACTGACATGAAATAAAAGCATTGAAAACATACCTTATTTTTGTAATACCACCACCTGTGACTAACTACAAAGGTCTAGGAATTATGAAGATCTGGGGTATTTTTTTTAATTTTCTGACCAGGGATAATCTGTGACAAGCTGTCAAATGGAAATTCTGTGTGAAGGCAGGGAGCTCTCTCCCTGGTTCTTGTTTGCAGGATGACTGCACAGCCCTCTCCAGCCCTGGCTGGGGACATGGAGCTCCCTGTGTCTGTGCTGTTGCAGATGCTCTCCCCAGTATGCGCTGGGATTCTCTCCCTCCCTCTCCCAGCACAGGGGCTGCTGACCCCTGCCTGGCTCCCTGCTGGCCTAGATTTATTGTGCATGAAGAGAGGGACATGGGGCAGGAAATGCATGCACTGATGTAGTCTTGGTATGGAGCCAGGATGGGACCAAGGCATTCAGAGACCCGGGAGTTGTCCTGAGATCCCAGAGGATAGATGCAGCCAGCATCTCTGAAGGTCAAGGGGGCTAAAGGAAGGATGACCAGGAGGTTGCGTGCTAAAGTCAGGAATAAGCAGGAGACAGCAGTGCTAGGAAAAAAGCAAACGCTCAACTGTGCCCATCTGGGAGGTCAGTGTCTTCACTGTACTACCCCGACCACAAATGCACAGCAGCCTTGGCTATGCAGTCCTTTCACGCCAGAGCAAATTCGGAGTACTGTACTTACTGCCTGCTGGGGCTGCTCCCAGGTGTGAGGAGTCTGGGGATGGCAACAAAGTTATCTCATTTTCTTTCTCTCTCCTTTTGCCTTCTGTGGAAGGTACAGATATGATCTGTTTGGGTGGCTCTGGCTCTTCCTTCTTAGGGCTGGTGACGTCAGAGGCCGATGTCCCTTCAAAACAGAGCAAAGGGAACGTGAGGATAACCAGGGAAAATAGAGTCTGACTCTAATCAGTGACCAGAAGAAAATATATCCTAGTCAGGACAACAGGCTTCAAATCAACCTCAACATTAAAACGAACATTCAAGCAATTTAGATGGTATTTAAATTTAGACCATACCCATGACACTAACTTCTACTGAAAATTAACAGGAACTGACGGCTTCAAACAAGTACCAGCAATGACTATTCAAGAGATGCAGAGTCTGCAGAAGAAGAGAAGAGTCTGCAGCAATAATAGATATTTATCATTTTTTATAGCATCCTTCAGGTAATGATCTCAAACCACAAATATCTCCCAGCCTAAGGAAGGCATTTAGTTCTCTGTCAGTTATTGTGGGACTGAAGGGAAGATGGACAGAACTGTGTTGGGTTTAGTCAGTTAAACATTTTAGGACTATTTTCAATTGTGTGATTTTAGTGGCATGACTAGGTTCATTCCCAGGAAACATTTTCATATACAGGACTATTTGTAAGACTCATACTTTTACTTAGCAACAGAAAGAAACAAACCAAAGGGTTTGTTTGGGAAAACAAAAACATGGTCAAAGCTCAAAATTTATTGATATATTAGGAAAGCTT
Source organism: Platysteira castanea (assembly GCA_013397175.1). Taxonomy (NCBI): domain Eukaryota; kingdom Metazoa; phylum Chordata; class Aves; order Passeriformes; genus Platysteira; species Platysteira castanea. Next base: position 212,001 of record VYXC01004595.1, read on the forward strand.
AAAGACTGAATTATCGATTCACTACAGCTTTAATAGATCCTGTGCTGTACACGGCTTGGCAAAACCTCAGAGTCAGGCCTGAAAAAGCAACATGAAGTTTGATTAAAAGAAGTACAAAGACACAGTGCACAGGAACTTAAAACTATGTACAGCTGAGGGGGAATTACTCAGACGAGATTAGGCTACAGTTAGGATGGGAAGAAATAAAGTACAAAAGTTCAAGATACTATGATATATGAGATTGTCAAAATCTCCGAAGCAGATGAATCCTTATCTGTAAATACATTTAAAATTGAGGTTGAAAAGGAGCCTGGAAATGCTCAGTGTGGGGTGATATAAGGGCTTTCTACTCCCTGATAACATTTTCCTGGTTGTAGTTCTAAACTTCTGTTTCTATCTAGCATCTTTTATCAGTAATACATTTAGCATTTTCTTAAAAATCCAAATTAATGTTTTATTTTTACACAGAAAAAACGTAAGTCCAAATATTATTACATGGTGGTTCTTGTCCTGCTGTTCTGCCAGCTTTGTATCTCATCTGGTGATCTCAGAATCAAATGCACCAGGCCTCTGTTTGCTTCTGAAATCAGACAACAGCTTTGTGTTCTTTCACTTGCACAAAGAAAGGCCAGGGAAGTACCTGCAACAAGCAGGAAGCCCAGTGTTTCTTGTGTAATCTGTGCTACTTGTGTGAACCCTGGGTCAGCGAACTGTGGGAGAGAAGCCAAGCCACGGCACATTCAGGCACTGAGGCTGAACAGCAGCAGTACACAAAGAGCAGGAAGGGCAGAAATGGGCGTGCTCTCTTTGAGGCTTCTATCCACTTTCTTCAATGCCACCTATGAATTCAGGTCTGAATGAAACCAGGTCTGAAAATCAAAACTCAGAACACTCAGGTATTTTTGTGACTGTGTCAGAATGCTATGAAATCCCAAATTTTACAGGGTTTTAAAACTAGCTATCAAACAGTCTGCAAGCTTTTAGTCAAAACTGACAGCCCCAGCATTCTGCAGGCAAGTCCCTGTGTTCTGTTTTTTTCCACACATAGTTTAACCTAGAAGTCTCAGAACTTAGAATCACTTCCTTTATTCAGCCTACTTTTCAGGGTTTTTCATGACTTGTGCAACTTCCTGCATGTCAGACAAACAGGACAGCACTGCAGCTAAAGAAGTGACCTAGAAAACATTATTATGGACATTCAGAAGTAGGACTAGAGAGTGCAAGTAACGGTTGAATGGAGGTAGAACTCTTTGGAAAGTAATGTGCCAGCAAAAGATCTCCCTTTGTGCTGTGTCTGATTCCTTTAAACAGGAACAAATTGAATTATGGTGATGTAAGGACTGCTTAGTTTTCTGAAGTGCCCAACTGAACAAGCAAGCCATCCTCTTTATCTGCCCAAGAGGGATCACCTGAGTAAGCATATTCAGATACAAAAGACAGAAAAAAGCAGAAGTAGAAGGTAAAGACCTCAAAGATTTGTCTAAACCTCTAGAAATCACTTCTGCTTATGAATGAGCACACAGTGGAATGTCCGTATTGAGTTAATTCCAGAAAAAAAAATCAGCTACTTCCACGTGGCAGAACCACCAAATAATCCAGCCTTTCTGCTGCTTTCATGAAGTTTTGCTATATAAAAGACAATGATAACATTTTCTAAAATATAGTTTCATTGTAATTTTGAAATTTGTTGCATTTGAATTGATCTGGGACAAAATTAATATTGATCATCCAGAAGAATAACTAAAACGTGAACACCCCACAGGATTTGTCACTTCCAGTCTCTTTGAAACCCCCTTTATCAAGCCTTCAGGTTGCTTTACACAGTCCAGCCTAATACCACAGCTTGCTCAGTGTCTCACCGGTCTGTTATCACAGCAGTTCAGGGGCTTGGTGAGCTGGATGGAGGTTGCCCATTTCTTGCCATGATCTCTCAGTATTTACTCTAGGGATGTGATCCACTGCCACAGGACCAGGCCTGAAGGGCAGGGACCCTTTGTGCAGCCTCTGTGTTCTGAAACCCTGTCTGATGTATAAAAGCACCAGCCCTGGTTTGGCCACAGCCCGTCTTCCTGGCACTTCTTGAAGGGTCCAAGATGGGCACTACAAAGATGGGGTGATGAGCTGTGGGGACCGGTGTGCCCGCCTGTGTCACCTCTTCCCTCCCACCACCCATTTTACTTGAGTGAGCAGAAAATCACAATCAATGGAGACATTTTAGAATTTGACACAGGATGTGACTCCTAACAAAAATCTTCTTCAGCTAGCAAGGGAGATGTCCTAGGAGGGGCCTGCCTGGGTGCTGTGAGGAGCAGCACAGACCCGCGGGAGGAAGGGGAGGTACTCACAGTCCAGGATGACCTGAGCCGCTCGGTAAAGCTGCAGCCCTTGCAGCAGGTCCAGGAGCTGCTGCACCGTCGCCAGCCTCACTCCCCACCACCACATGAGCTCCCTCGTGATGCTGATCCCTGTCTTCTCCATGCACTTGATTTTCCGTAGCTCTGTTTGATCAGTGATCACATAGGAGGCTGGTGGGAGAGAATCGGTATTTCTGTTTAAAATTAGAAAAAACAGGCAAGGGCAAGCAGGGCAGGCTAAGGTGTGAGACACAGTTTGCTTTTGCATTTGCGTATCTTTAAAAGGAAGGATCACAATAAATTACTTATGCAGACATGAAGAAAATTCTGTTCCTAAAGTAAGATAGCCCTTTTCTTCCTTCAGTTATCCTGGAAAAAAATTTGTTTTATCAGAGACACTTGAAAAGAAGACCCACTTACACTTTTCAGCATATTTTCCCTGTAGACTTTCTCCTTAATACCTTGTACCAAAGTAAGGTTAGATTAAATTCCTGGGGTGATTCTCCCCCAAAAAGGTGACAGCAGTGAGTGGAGTGGCTGCACTCCCTCTTGCATTCCTGAATCCCTGTACTGTGGTGAGCCAAACAATAACTGAATCACCCGGGTGTTAGTAACACTCCGATAACGCTTTCAGGGAAATGCAGCTATTTTTAGATCCTGTGCCAAAGCTGACCCTGCACAATGTGTGCCAACTCCTGACCATGCTGGTCAGCCTGCTGCATCCTTCCCAGCTCACTTACCCATACAAAATCCACCTGCCCTCACGTTGCCCCAGCTCCACCCCACACACCTAGACACAGCCTCAGAGATGGAGTCTCAGAGGGTCTGTGCCTGAAGGAAAAAGGCTGGGGGCTGGGGTGTTTGAGTGGAGACAAAGATTCCTGAGTTCTCACCACGGCTGGCTTTGGAAGGACGTCAGAAATACAGTTTCATGCATCTGAAGGTAGTGGAGATGAATCCCACCCTCCATCAGGAAGTTTAACTGAGGTAAAAGCTTATTCAGCACACAGTTAGGGAAGTCATGCCAAATACAGGAAGGTAGGCACTAAGAAAAGACTCAGGTTAGAATTGTTTGCACTGGGATACAGAGAAAAGAGTAAATAACACAGGGACTACATTTTCTGTACTTACTGACTGTACACAGCAGGATCGAGAAAAACGGGCAGAAAGTATGAGGGAAGATACACGAAGAGAAGGAGGAAAGAAAAAAATAGAACATCTGAGCAGATGTGAGGGACGTTGTGAAAACAGGCAGTGAGACGTGGCAGGACAAACAGTGTGACTGGAGAGGGAAGTGCGAAACACTGCGGGGAGTGAGGGGAAGGAGCCTGGCTGCCCGGGAAGAGCCAAGGGACCACAGAAGTTTGGCATTCCACCTGTGTTTGAAAAACAAAACCAGACTGGTGCCCGGGAATTCCCTGCTTACAGGATGTGCTCTGCCGAGCGCTGAGAAGCGTGAGGGACAGCGCGAAGCCCGCCCGAAGCTCGCGCCCTTCCAGCACGTCCCGACCCCGCTGCTGTCCCTGTGCCCGCACGGCCCCGCCACCGCTCGGGGAGCGCCAGCCCCGTCGCCACCCCACCTGCCCCATGTCCCCCTCACCGAATCGCATCCAGTCGTAGTCGCTCAAGCAGTCCATCTTCTGGCAGAAGTCCTCCAGCACCCAGGCGGGCATGCTATGGATGTACAGCACCGGGCCCGAGCCCCCTCTGAGGGCGAGGGGCGGCTGCTGCAGGGCCATGGCTCCGCGGTCCCTCTCCGGACCGCCCTTTGTCCCCACCGCGGCCATCAGCAGCGGCTGCGCATGGTGCGCGCCTGGGGCAGGCCAGCCACGCTCACCGGCCTCTCCTCTCTTCTCCCAGAGCTTCCTCTTCTCTGAGGGGCTGCCCTCACAGCCTGCCCCCGCCCAGCGGGCGGGCTCGCTGCCGGGGAGAGAGCCCGCGGCACCGCAAGCGATCCCGGGCAGGCTCCGAAGCGCTGCTTCCTGCTCCGGCTGACGTCAGGCTCCGGCCCCAGATGCAACTCAGATTTTCCTTTCCATGACTGGTTATTGCTCCAGCCTGGTTGCCAAATTACGAGTTTCACGTGCCGGAAGCGAGAAGTGTTTTCCCGGGTGTTGCGCACAGCTGGCAGGGCGGCGGTAGGGGTCGGGAGCCGAGCCCGGCACAGCCACGGCCCCCGGGCACTCAGCTGGCGGCTCCTTCACCCGTGTGACCACAGAGAGGGGGTGTGAACATGGACCCCCAACAGCTCCACGGCCCCCGGGCACTCAGCTGGCGGCTCCTTCACCCGTGTGACCACAGAGAGGGGGTGTGAACATGGACCCCCCAACAGCTCCAGCAGCCACGCTCCCCGGGGTGCTGCGGCCGTACCTCTGGGCAGCGAGACACAGATCTCACAGTGCTTGAGAAAGCAACAAGCACCACCAGAGAAGGCACTGAAAATGCCGCCAAGTGATCCCGCGCAGGGATCCTCCGGCCAGGGTTTGGCATCACGGCAGCACGCAGGCGCTCACTCATTACAATATGTGGTACGGTAGGATAGGCAGGGAGCGAGAACTAAAGAACATCAGAAGTGGTCACAGGGCCAGATCTCGCTTGTCAAGGATTAGGTTTAAAACAAGTTCTTGAAGTCAACAATCTTCTCTGACTTTTTTTTTTAAAATTTAACCTGATTTTGATAAAAATGTATGGTTAATTAATTTGCGTGTGTAGATGCTACAAATACTTCTGGCAAAAAGGAGTGCCTTCCTGCCATACTCCTGCTCTTGTTCATATTTAGCCCTAGGTCTAAATTTGTATGAATTGCAAGAAGTGCTGTAAGTTTTGACAGCTTTTAATTCATTGTTTCTTTGTACTCTGCATGTATGTTACAGTACAGCTAACTCTTGTTTTCAGTATCAAACTTTCAAACTTTTGCAGTTTTCTGCACTCCTGGCCTCAGAAATCATGAACCTCTCAAATGAACTACTTAGCTCTGCTCTGACAAGGAAAAGCTGAAAAATGCAGTATTATTGTAGCTATAAGATCAAAGGACAGGAAAAAATAAATAAAACTATCCAAAGTGTATTTAAAATATGACAACTCAAAGACTTCCTTGGGATAAGCTGTTTTATCAGTAGCACTAGTTCAACAATAATAGTTGCATTTGTGGGGTTTCCCCCTCCCTGCTTACTGTCCCTCTGACACATACCTAAATGCTTTCATGGGAAGATGATGAGAACATCTCTGAAAGTGATGTAAGATGAGATTGAAATTGTGTTGCAAAGAATTACATAAAAGTAGGAAGAAGACTTCTTCCCCTTGGGTACTGGAAAAACTTGTGAAACCATTTAAGCTATTTGCCTCGGGGGGAAACAAGGGGAAAGAACACAACTGTGTGTATGGCTTCAGTTCTGCTTTGAATGTTGCAGGTAATGCAGGGTCTTACTGGGGAACTGGAATTGACTGAATGGAGACTGGAACAATCCTGTATATTCCGGCTGTTCGGCCTTCCCTTTCCAACGGGGTGTGGGCAGGACTCTGCGCTGCTGTGTGCTCTCCTCGAGCCCCTGGACACTGCACGATGTCAAAACCATTTATTTCTCCGGGGTTTCTCCTGTTCAGCTGTGCCCTGGTGCTTCTCACGCAGCAGGTTCCCGGCACACCGTGCTCCCTCGGGCTGGCCCTGGCCTGCTGTCACTGCTGCTCCCGAGATGGCCAAAGAGGCTGTGCCGGGACTGACTGCAACCACCCAGTGCTAACGCAGCTGCCACAAGCAAATGACGACTTTCACTCATCACTAACCCATCTGAGTAACTAGACTGCATTTCCCAATGTTCATGCGTTAGAGCCAGCTGGAGTTTCTCCAGTCTTTTATTCTGATCCAAAGGACCCCTCCAGAACAGAAAAATACACTCTTACAAGAAACACAAGAAATCACAGACCCCACCCAACTCAGAAATACCCAGAACATGTGTGCTGTGTACAGACTGTTAAACCCAACACCTAATACCAACTACCTTACAGGGAAAACTGCAGCCAAGCAGGCCAGCTTTCTGCCATGGCAGAGCTGCCATGCTAATTGCCGTGCACAGCCTGACAGACATCAGGAGGGAACCTCCTCTCAGGTACGGTCAGGAGCAGAGAACAGCACCCTCTGACCCTCAGGCTCCCTAGGGCACTGACCCATGTCTGCTCCCAAGGCCTGCAGGGGCTCGCTTTCCCCCCAGAGATCTGTGAGAGGTGGTAAGAGCAGAACTTGCCAGTAGCCCCATTCCTGCCCTGACACTGCCTGAAGCTGTGCTGATGGTTCATGAGAGCCACAACACAGCCCTGCAGCAACGGGCTGGGCAGGCTGTACAGTCCCATGTGTCTGATCAACCACGACTGTCAGAATATCACAGGCATACAACACGCAGGCACTGGGGAGTTACTTGACAGAATTACAGTCAGAAAGCTAGCACGCATTTCCATTTTTATGTCAAACATCCAATTTCTTCAAATACGTAAGAAAAACAAGTTTACAAATAGGGAGACATTCCATACTTACAAAATACACTGAGACTCTCGGTTTCACAGCTGCCCCCAGAATGTACAGCTGGAAGGAAACGTATTCACAGAAATAACCTGCTGTAATCAATCTCCTACCAATCTGCTTCTAACGTGAGCTGCACCACACCTTGCTCGGCGGACAATTCATGTAACACTGGACTACACTGCTTTGAACTCTGTGTGTGCAGTCACACAAGAGCACATTCCACTGAGATGTGGGGGAACAGAATACAGGCAAAGAAATGTTATCTCTGCTTCTCCAGCCTGCTGCTAAGCATGGCTGTGTTTGTGAACTGGCTGCGTGAGCCGATACAGCTCCCATTGGTCCTGAGAAGACACAGGCAGCTCGAGAGGCCCATGCTCCCTGAAAAGGCCTCTACTACAACCTGGACTACAGCATTGTGAGGGGAAAAGACAGAACTTGAAGCATCTACCTCCTGTGAACCCTGTACAGGCTGCTGGGGAAGCAGCTGTGGGGGACAAGGGTGTCCCAAAACTAGGATCTGGTCTGTGTGGCTGAGATCAGCCAGGCAATAATCCTATAACAAAGGCAAATAAGGCATTTGAGGTTTGATGAAAGTAAAAACATGTCAGACCTAGAGTGGATACGACATGGCTTTGTTTGTGGAAAGGTAAGACGCAGAATAACCTCCAAGCATTTACACGTTATCTTTCCACCAACGTAATGTTTGTCAGACTCTCAAGTGGTGCTGGAAACCCTCCTGTACAAACCCCCCACGCTCTGTGACCCACAGGCACATTGAGGCTACACGTGAAAGGGAAATTCCATCAAAACAAATTACTCAAACAAAACTGATGACACTTACAACCCTTAGTCTGGGCTAAATTAATCCTCAGTGTAATTCACTTTCTAATACAATGAAAGTTACTTTGTATGGACATTTTCCATATTGCTGCCCTGATCTTACCTTACAGTTTGCAACACATGTAATGAAGAAATGAACTGAACCATCAAAACCTGGCATGCCTCCAGGTGCTGTTCAGTCTTTGGGATGTGACTTACTATCACCGTTACTGAGTTTATGTTTCCAAACTCTAAACGGAGGCATCAGTTCTTGGCGTGTTTCCTGGTGACTCTCGCTGCTCAGACTCAGGAGTTTGCTACTGAGGAGTCTGAAGTGAGTAATCATGTTATTCCAAAATTTTGTTCCTCAGTGTTCATTCCTCTCCAGAGAAAGCCGTTGAAGATCCTTCCAAATATCAGGATGATCCTCCAGGTCTTCATATAACGACTGAACAATGTCCAGTTTCCTGTAGTCCATTGGGCTGACCAAACTGCGCACAACCTGCAGACATCTATCCTTCAGGGTGAACACTGCAGATAAACACAAACACAACACAACCTTGTCACAAGGGCTCTCAGCTGCTGCTCCAAAGCCGACGATGCTGCTCTGAGCGTGTGAACACTGAGTACAGCCCGCAGCAGTGCCCCGCGACAGGCTGGGCTCTCCAGAGAGCAGACAAATGTGGTTTCTGCCAAGAGGCATCTCTTCCAGTGTCTGAGCAGGTTTAATTTCATGAAGATCTGACTTCTCACTAATCGTAACAGGTCCATAGAGACCAAGTTCAGAATTCCCTAGTGCACATACGGTCCTGTCCCTTACCTGGCAGTGTGATGTCAGCTTTGGTCACATTGGGGGCTGCCACGAACAGCTCCTGCTGGTTGACGAGCAGCCCGTCGTTGGTCCCTGCATCCCGGAACAGCCAGAGGTGCCCTGGCAGGGAACAAGGTGGGAATACACCAATTATGGCACCTTTTAATGAGTTTAATGGCTCTGAGGGGCATCTGCTCACAAAGGAGCAAGCACAGGGAACTGAGCACAGGCCACTACCATGGCCCCAGTCACTGGTATGAATCGGGAAGAGAAAGGAAAAAGGGTAAAATGAGAGGAAAAAAAAAAGAAAAGGAAAAAGAAAAGGGCAAAAGGAAATGGGAAAAGGAGAGGAGAAAAGAAAGAGGAGGAGCAAAGAAAATTGAGAGAGAAAAAGGGAAAAGGAAGGTTAAAGTGGAAGAAGGAAAAATGGAAGAGAAAGGAAAAAGGCGAGGGGGGCAAGGCAAAAGGGTAAATTCCACCGCCACCACCTCA
>VYXC01004595.1:221035-251442 GCA_013397175.1 Platysteira castanea
GTCCCGTCCCGCCGCACCCACCCCGGTAGCTGCGCATGACGCGCCCGGTGCGCGGCTGCAGGACCGGGTAGCAGCGCGGCCGGCCCTCGAAGTCCAGCCAGACGGGCAGCACGCAGCGGGGGCTGTGGTTGTTAAAGACGACCTCAGAGNGGCCGAGGCGGCACCGCCCCCTGGCGCCTGCGCGCGGCGCTGCTGGGCGAGGGCGGGGCTTGCTGTGAGGGGAGCCCGCGGCGGCGGGAACGGCGCTGGCCCGCACAGGGACCCGCCGAGCCCTTTTAACAAATAGACGGAAAACAGCAACAGGCGTTTGGCACACAAGTCGTCACCCACCAGCCTCAGTTCACAGCTCGTGTGACTAGGGCACTGGGTTCACCAGGGCCGCCACAAACACCAGTAACAGATACGCTTCCTCTGCCAGTAACAGTTGAGCTGCCAATTCCCTCATCTCCCGGTCTCTGGATGCCAAAAGACCATTCGTTTATCCTTGAGCTGTAGATTCCCAAACACTGTATTATCTTTCTCACACACACATGAAAACACTAAAATTTGAGAAAAATTAACTAGATACTGGGAAGAAAGCCTTCCCTGTGAGGGTGGGGAGGCACAGGGTGCCCAGAGAAGCTGTGGACGCCCCATCCCTGGCAGTGCCCAAGGCCAGGTTGGACAGGGCTTGGAACAACCTGGGATAGTGGAAGGTGTCCCTGCCCATGGCAAGAGGTGGGACTGGATGATCTACAAGGTCCCTTCCAACCTAAACCACTCATTTTGCTTTTTCAAGTGTGTGGTAACAGATACCCCTCCAAACACAGCATTTTACAGAATCACAAAATGGGTTGGGTTGGAAAGGGCCTTAAATATCATCTCTTTCCAACTCCTCCATCCTGGGCAGTAATGAAGTATGTGAAGGCAGTTTAAGTGTACTTTTCTCCACAGTGATTGCAAATTACAGTACTAAAAGCATAACAATAGTGCATTTTCCTTGTATGTCTCAACACCTTTTACCACCTTTTTCTTTTAAAATACTCAGCATTCTTCAACAATACTTCGAGATCCTTTCCTGATTTCTGTCCCTCTAGCAGCCTGTGAGGGAGAAGTGTATAAACTGGTAGAGAATGATGCCAGAGAAACCATCACCTGTCAGTGACATTTTCCCCCAAACAGCTAGAGGGATAAGAACTGCTGGCCACACTTGTTTGCTGACCCTTGCGCAAAAGGAGTCACTTTCCCCGTGTTCCTTCTATGAGCAGAAAACAGTAAATTCACACTACAGAACGTAGTTCAGATCCTGGTACTGTAAAGAAGCTGTGAGCACCACTATGGGATTACATGGCATATATAAACAGTGAGGCTGATTGTCTTAACTGAAAAAAAGCTGCTATTCCTCAGTGTCTGGTGCAAATCTTCCGTAAAAAGAGAACTTCCAGCTTTAACAGCAACTGCTTCAAACAGTACAACTCAGAGCACAAATTGACACTTGTAAGAGAGCAGAACTATACAGACATTACTGTACCTCATCTCCTTCCTGCATTCTTCAATGTGGACATGAACCAGAAAAAGAACACAATTAAGACTCATTGCTTTATGCAAAACTTCCGAAACTTTAATACTTGTTAATTCACCTCTGAACAGTTACACATACTTAGCATGAACACTATAATGAGAACGGCAAACTGGCAATGTGTTTTCAGCCTCTGATGAGCAGAGTAAGAGGCTTGAGAAATCATAGTATGGTTACAGAAGAAAAATATATTTGCAACAATATTTCTGTGAATACTGTGGCAGCATAACTGCGGTAGTTAAATCACCCAGAAACTCAAATTGCCACCCTGATGTGCCCATGGTAGACACCAAAAGCATGAGCTTTTTAATAGAACTGCTAAAAGAATCTCTGTCCTCAAATAGTAACTACAGACTGTTTTCTAAGGCTATGTGTTATCCCCTCACTCATGGCAATGGAACACTAAAATATGGATTAGACATTTACGGGTAATTAGCACTACGGTGAGGTAACAGGGAAGAGAACCAGCAGCACAGCATGTTTGCCGACTGGAATTTACTTATCAGACCACAAAAACCAGATACTGGTTTATTATTAGTTTACATTTGCGCAATGGTATAAATTAGAAAACTACATTAGAGATACTACCTCTGAACCCTTTAAGGTGAATGTCTTAGTAGTACTGTTAGTCATTTGAAGATACAGCTTGGTAAATAAATTACTGTTACCCCCAGAGCTGCCTCAACATGTTTTCTACTGTAAGCAGAAGAAATAAACATCTAACTGAAAAATACAAGAGAAGATTCGGGCCAGGGAAAGAATTACTAATTCCACTAACGAATTTCAGTTTGGGTTGCAGGGAGCAGAGGTGATTTAAATAATAAGGTTTCAGAACACACAGTAGAACTGGCAGCTCTCAAGTTGATCCCTGGTTTAATACTTGTGTGACAATTTCTGCATAGGTTGTTTGGTTGTGAAACTGACAGACCTATGCTCTTGGGTGTCTGCTTTACCAGAGGGCTATTCAACAAAGTCTGGAGGTGTCTCTTGTCTTCTTCCACGCAGTTTACCAGAAGGATCTTCTCTCTTCTGCTCTCTCCCAGGTGCGCCTCAGCAGATAGACTGCAGCATGGAGTCCCCCCACGTTCACCCACACGGTCTGAGCTCTGCGCCAGATGTGTCCCACGCGGGACAAGGCCTGCAAGCCAAAACCAGCCAAAGAATGGCATTAAGACAATAACATTATTTTTTATTATTCTGTAACCCATCTGATGACAACATTAAGGAACTTTTCAGGTCCAAAATTGCATTTAAGTGTTACTAATTATTGCTCTGTAAGTGGAGTATCTTTTGTAATGATGAGGGCTTACAATTTTTCCCTCAGTGTATTTTCAAGTGCATATAGGTTTGATTTTCTCTCACAGAACAAACCTTGGCAAAGCATTTCTTGTCCTGAGTAAGCAGCACAGCCCTGCCTGTCCCTGGGGTGCAGATCCGGCCCATCTCCATCAGGCAAGCTGGGTAGAGATCCCAGTTCTTCTTCTTCGACCCTATCCTGCAAGATACATTCAGATCCTCATTGTGATCACTGACACCAGTTCAGTCATCCCAGACATCAATCTGCTCATTCAGGACCCCGGTTACTGTTACTTTCAAGCTTCATTTTCAACACAGGGTTCATGACTCCTTCCCAACCAGGCCCAGTAAGTGCCTAACGGAGGAGAAGGCCAGCCCTGGACGAGGACAGCGTGCACAGCCGCAGCAGTGAGGTGCAGCACCTTTCCAGCACATCTCACCTCTTCCCAAAGGGCATGTCTGTCACTACGATGTCCACGGAGCCCGTCCGCAGAGGAAGGTTGCAGATGTCCCACTGGATGATGTCCAAGGGAACGCCCAGGGCAGTGCTGCTGCAAGAGCAAAGGCAGTTACGGACGTGAGCACTCGGAAGGTTTTTACACTGGGGAGGTCTAGAACTTTGGCAACAAAATAAATGAGCAAATATGAACCAGACACTCAAATGCATCAATGCAAAGCGGATTTCTGTGCATACAACTCTGCAGGAAAGGAAAATCCCTCATGCCCCTCTCACCTGTCCTTACTCTCGTTTTTCCTCAGTAAGGAGCAGATGTTGTTTGCTGCTCTCTTCACTGCCTGAGGGCTGTTATCCCCTGCAATGTGGTAGCAGTAGGGCCATTCTGCAGCTCCCTGGGGGGGGAATGATAATAAGCAACATTAGCATCAACACTGCTTGAATGAAAACACCCCAGAATAATTTCTCAAACATGACAGAATACAATAAAGTGACTGCAAGTGGATGGCAGGGAATTTAGAATTCTGTAACAGACAGCTGTATTATGCACCTTTAAAGATCACAATACTTTTGGATTTAGCTTCTTCCTGCTATGTTCTAGGGAAGGAAAATTAGGTCATTTACAAAAAGTGTATTTTTATCTGTTCAAAAATTGGTGAGACTGGAGCTTACTATTCAGTCATTACCAAGAAGACTTACACATATTATTCAGCTGCAGATACAGACACATTTAATTAAGTTTAAAAAATCAAGGAAGAATCACCTCTATTGGTATCGCCCCTGTACCACACATGGGATCAACTATGATATCTGTGGGCTGGGGATCACAGAGTCTGAGGAACAGAAGAAAAGATATGATGAGAAATGTCTTAAAAACCTGAATTTCTGTAAAGAAAGGAAAGTGAACTATTTTAATCACTCTGATTCTACCCTTCTAACAAAAAACTTTATGTGATTATTTTTTCCACTAGTTAATTACTATTTTATAATCAGCAATGCAGTGATAGCCTTTCAAGAATGTGATACACTACTTTGAAACTTGGCTAATACAGCAAATGTTTACTTTCCCTGGCTGGGAAACACCCACTGTTATTACAAGGCACATGGTGTCAGCAACTCCAGGTTGTTGTAATTTATTTTTCTTTAAGAATTAACAGAAATGGTTTCTGAGGAAGCAGCGGGGGAGATAAAAGGTTTAATTTCTGAAACAAAATGACTTGTTATCCGAGCATGATACAACGCAACTGCCCTGACCTGAGCATGCCGTAAGCCAGAGTCGAACGCAGCGTCGTGGGTCCAAAGTGTGTGATATTCCGTCTGTGGAGGCTCTCCTCAGTTAATGCAATCCCCACCACGACTTCATTGTTGTGGATATTCAGAAGAACCTAAAGAAAAAACTTGAAGTGAATTTCAGGAGTAACAGAAGCTTTCCACAGAATTCCTAGTAAATACTTATAGGAATCTTAGATGGTAATTTAAAATCCAGGAATGATGTATAAAAAGCTCTTCTTCTTGGAAGTAAAGCAAAGCACCATTTTAATAGGACAGAATTCAGGACAGCATTCACACACTCTCTCATTCACACTGAATCTGTTGCACAAGAGTTCTCTAAGTGCTATAACCATTGCACTGGCTTCTTAAAAGGTTTGGTTTGTAAGTCTGGGGGAGAAGCCCAGTAAGTCCTGCAAGACACAGTGAAGCATCTGCAAAGCAGCAATAAAAATCGTATCTGAAGTGGGGACTACATTAACTAGAAAGGTGAAATCTCACTCCAGGGCAGCGGCCAGCCCTTAGCAAACCTGCAAGAAAAACTCAAGTCTTTCTGCCCCTCAAAAATGGTGATTTCTCACCATCAACAGGCCAGGGGTGCTGGTTGTATTTTCCCAGCCTCTGCTCTCCCCTGACAGGAAATTAACACCAGTTATTGTCAACTCTTTCTGTCCCCTTCACCCCAAAACCAGCTTCCATTTGGAGCATTCCTTGGTAACTTAGACTGGTATTAAACAACGCATCAGAAGAAAGATTTATTAAAGGTGAAAGCAAGGCAAGTGCGTGGATCAGAGGACACACGTAATGTGCCAGGGAAATGAACACTTCAGAGGCCGATTTCAGCATCACCAGTTTTCAGTTCCAGAGTCTCTGGAAGGCAGTTTGGGGATCTCTAAGCACTAGAAATAAGAACTAAAAATTTGTACACCAGAAATGTAGGTATTTCCAAGGCACACCACTATACCTCCACATCAAAATTAGTCATGTCGGCTTTCCACTGGAAGTGCTCTTGCACAGCTCCACCGAAGTCTCTTGCGGCCTCATTCGATGTGAAGCTGTGCTTGTCTCCAGCTCTGCTGCACGTCACTCGGAACCTCAGCACCTTCGCCTCTGCTTCGCCTGTCTGACTGTCACCAGCCTTGGTCCCACTCTCAGAATTCGCCTGCGCTTCAACTTTCACATCTGATTGCTCGTTATCTTCCTCCTCCTCCACCCCATTTCTGGACGTCGCTCCTTGGGGCTTCTCTGTATCCTGGCCACCAGTGGGTTCCACAGCCACAGGGTTTTTGGCACAGTCCTCCTGGTCATTAGTGTTATTTTGGTCTGCTCCTCCCTCTTCTCCACCATCATCCAACTTCTCTCTGCTTGCAGGACCCTGCAGATTGTGTTTTTTGCGTTTTGTCTTTTTCTTTTTCAAGCTGTTGTTCAACTCCCAAATTTTCAATGGATTGATCCAGGGCAGATTTTTAACCAAATCTTCCAAATCCTTCAGAGCATCTTCCTTTAACAGACAGATAAAGTTGTGCTTTGAAGTAATTTCATACTTTTAAAAGTTACACTTCATTGTTAGGTCTCTCAAAGTAGTTTCTTAAACATTAATCCACTACGTGTTTAAACAAAGCTTACAGGTTTTTGTCATAACGGAACAGAATTACACTGAAAATCACAAGACCCACAGGACTTCATCATTTATCTTGTAAAATAGAAAACTAACACTGTATTAAGTGACCAAAGTGACACTTCTCTGTCCTATGCCTGTGACCTACAAACGTGGCATCAGCTCTTATCCCAGATTTTGCCAATGCAAAGTATTTAACTGGAGAAATTATGTTAAACTACATGGTCACACTTCCATTTACAAACCAGAAAAAGGGAACTGGAATAATATCACAATTGAAACACTTGTTAAACAGTGTACTTTGATACTAGTCTTAAATTAAAAACTTCAAACAACACTCCAAATCCCAGAACTGACTGGAAAATGAGGAGTAACTCACCTTATTCTCTTTAAACTGATAGTCTTTGAACTCCTGAACGACAACAAATAGATTATCCACTGACCTCAGACGATGGACCTACAAGAGATGAAAAGGCACGGCAACACATTACTAAGCGTATGCCGTGGGGACTGTGTTTACTGTCACTAGAACTTTGCCATCTTATGTCGAGGTTTCAGAGATGACAGTTTTCCACCTTTAGTCCCCACAGGAGTTATAAGTTTACGTCTTTGCACTGATTTAACGTCCCCATCTATCATTTCATCTCCCTTCAAACCCCGGTAAGGCGGATACAGCTGCTGCAACCAGGCCGGCCGTGGCCGGCTGCGGAACGCTGTCCCTACCGGAGGCCTGCGACACCGCAGCGTCCCGCTCGGGGGCTGGGACCCACCGAGCCGCCCCGCGCACACCGGGAACGGCGGCGGCGGCGCGGGGAGCGGGGCGGGCAGCCCGCACGGACCTGAGGCAGGCTCCGGGCCGGCACCTCGAAGTAGATCTTGCCCCGATCCCTGCTGATCCTGGATGCCGAGCCCAGCTTCTCCTGCACCTCCTCGGCCGCCGTTTGCTCGAACCCCGTGGGCACGGTGGCGCCGATAACGGCCGCGAGCTCCGCGCCCTCCTGGGCCGGGGCCGGGGCCGGACCNCTCGCGCGGCTCCGGGCCTGTTCCCGCCCTGTGACACGGGCGTGCGTTCTCTTCGAGGAGCGCTGGCGGGCCCGCGGCTCACTGCCCGGCTCACTGCCCGGCTCCAGGCCCAGCACCCCGGGAGTGTGGGTGTCCCCGCGCCCGTCGGCTCCCGAGCTGGGCTGCGGGGTCCTGGCCCCCGAGCACCCACGCAGCCGCCGCTGCTGCCAGAACCCCTATGCCGTGGGTGGCAAACCATGGGGGGGCCATTTCTCTTTTCGTTCCTTGTTACTCAGTTGTCTCGATGGTTCGGCTGTTTTCTTCGATGTGTTTCCAGAATTAGAATTATTTTTTAAGGAAAAATCTAGTGGCTAAGTGTTTTTTTCAGGAGAGACAGAAAGAGAGGCCACTCTAACTCTCTGCTGTGGCCCCCTGTCACCGTGACCAAGTGTGAGCTGCATGAAGCTGAACAGGCACTATTTTCCCTCCTCTTTTCAGGTCCTGGAGTCTTTACACCCAGCACTGGATTGATAAATGTTAACACAGCTTGTCCCTGCAGCTTCTACCTCTGCAGGTGCAGCATGTACTGTCAGCAGCACTGTTTGTGTTCATTTCCCCATGTGTGCTCTGGTTCTGCTGTCACTTTTAATGTTGAACAGGCCTGAGGCACTGCTCCTGCTGTTGAACCTTCCGAAGCATTGCTTTGCTTTCAGATTAGAAGGATGAGGGAAGATGTGGGTTGACTTGTGATTCAAGTCTGAAAATATACAATGAAAACCGTGTAATTTGGGTCATAAACATGCTGGAGAAAGTTTGTGAAATGGCTTCAATGAGAATTTAAGCTAAAGCAGAGGTAGTCACAGATTTTGCTCAGCTTTATCCTGCAGCAACACCTGTAGCAAGGCAGAACGTTGTGGTTCAAGTGGGACAACAAGCTCAGATTGCTGAGCTACTTTCACTAGCAGAATTTTCAGTATCTTTGGTGAAGTTGTTTGTCAGACACTTAGATGAATTCCATGTGTCTGGCCTAGCACCAGCAGCTCTGACGGTCCCAGCTGGCCTCACACTGGAAGGTGAGAAGCGGGGATCAGCTCGCTCTGCTGCAGCTCTTGGAATCTGTCCAGGCACCACTTGCAGAACAGTTTCTGACTGGTGGCAGGTCCTGTAGCAGCTCTCCTACCTGTGTTTTGGAAGGAGAGAAAATACGACAAACTTTCTTCAGGACCAAACCAGAGCTGTGTTTTGTGTCCATTACAAACCTCTTCCTAGAGCCAAGGAACCAGGCAGGCTCCCAGGGTCAGCAGCGTTCAGTTAAAGTGAGCAGGTGCCTATTGGGCGTGTCTGGGAGCCCTGTTTACAGGGAATATTGGTTCCTGATGAGCCAGCAGCATCGCTTTCGTCGCTGGCTTAGTGCACACCTGAGGAGGAGCATTGCTGTCCACTTGTCTGGAAGGGTTTGTGCTCCAGCTCTGTCTGTTTGGAATCTGTATCAATAGCAGGCTGGATCCCAGAGGATGCTGAGTGTTTCTGCACAACCCTGCTCCTCAGGGTTGTCAACAGAATGATGGAAATAGCAATTGTCCAGCTAACCAAGAGGTCCTAATATTATCCTGGAGTCATCATTATTTGTCTCACAGTATTGGCACACAACTGAAGAACATTTGCCATACACTTAACTTATTGAAACCAGTAACTTACCCTGTAATTAGGACCAGACCAGGTTTCTCCAAGCCCCATCCAACCAGGCCTTGAACACTTCCAGGGGTGCAGCAGCCACAGCTTCTCTGGGCAACCTGGTGGCCTCACCACCCTTACAGGAAAGAATTGCTTCCCAATAGCTAATCTCGTTACCTAATTTTTCTTAAGTTTTACTATTTTCATGTGTGTGAGAAAGTTAATATAGTCTGGTGTTTAGGAATCTACAGCTGAAGGATAAAGAAATGTTATTTTGACACCAAGAGAGTAGGAGAGAAGTGAATTAGCTGCTTAACCGTTACTGGATGAGAAAGAATTAGTCAGTGTTTGTAGCAGCTCTGGTGAGCCCAATGCCTTAGTCACAAGAGCTGTGAACTGAGGCTGGTGGGTGATAAGACATGATAAAGAGTTCACAAGTCTAAGTGAGGAATAGTGTGTCAAACCCTTGTTGCTTGGAGGTGTTTGGTTAACAGGGGACTGCCCTGCCTTTCCTGTCCCCAACAGATTTTGCACAAATAACAATAAACCACAACTAGCAGCTTGTGCTGGGGCAGTGTGGGTGGCTGCTCTGGGTGGTCAGAGTAGTGATAAGGCCACAGAGGATGAGCAGCTCATTCTACAGAATGTGAGAGGTGTGCTGAGAATGTCAGACTGGTCAGCCCAGCTGTACTGGGCATACACCTGTGTCCAGGGACTGAGCTTTGTCACCTGTGAGACCTGTGAAATGGAAACTGCTGAGGGAGCCTCATCAGCGAGGAACTCAGTGCACACACAAAACCTCACAACTCTGAGTTTTGTGAAAACAGTGAGAGGTGTTCCAAGGCCTTGCTTAATTTTTACCAGGATAACTGAAATTAACTTCTTGGATTGGTTTAATTAATTTTTTAGGGCATAAACAAATTTACAAAATAGAATTTCCAGTACTGAAGTGCCAAGTTATGTCTGCACCTGCCTTGCCTGGAAACCTGCTTGGTTTGAGTTCAGAGTTAATTTGGTGTGAACTGATCTGGTTTGTCCTGCAGTGACAGGCATGTGTTGTATAAATTTCATCCAGCACTTGAGTTTGCAAGGGTTCTTGGAGCAAGGAAATACATTTTCTTCCAAATCAGCCCCTCAGCACTCAGAGGCAAAGCCTGTGCCTCCTGGGACATACCTACACAGGACCTTGGGCATCAGCAGCAGAAAAACACAAGTGGTGCTCCTTGTAGCAGCCCAGGTTTTTAAAGTATTAAGGACATGCAAGGCCATCATGAAAAAACTGGAGGATAGGAAGATCTCATATCCAGGATATGTCATCCTAAGAAATGCACATCGAAGGAAGCATTTAAAGTGAGACAGTTGATCTTTTTCAGTGTCTGGATTTTGCTTCAGGCCATCTCAATTTTTACTTTGGACTGAAATGCATCACAATCCAAATTAAACATTGTGACTTGGCAGCATAGCAGAATCCTGTGTGAGCTGCCACATGTCACTCCAGATGTGTTGGTTCTGTCAGCAACAGCCTGTCTGCATCACTGATGTGCAGCCAGGGCCTCTCTGATGTCCCTCACCCAAACACCATCGGGGCTTTAGGCCACAGCAGCAGCATCCCACCAGCACAGTGTTGGGTCCAGTGGAGTGAGCCGGGTGTTTCAGTTTCCATGGGCTCTGGGTTCCCTGTCCTCAAGTGCCATCATGCCTTGCAGGCTGATGGGAAGGATGAGGCTGTTCAGGGTGTTCAGGGTCCTGCCAGCAGAAAGCCCAGAGTGCCAGGTGGAAAAAGCAAGTGTCCTCTGTTCCAGACATCCTGTACCTACTTCCTTAGGAGAGAAACTGTTACCTTCACTCATTTGTTTGAGGTGGTTTGTGGAGACTTTGAGTTAAACCTCAAGGCAAACAGAGTCGATTACCTGAAATGTCCTTGGATAGAAGGAAGCATTTCAGCCATCCCGGAGGTGCTGCTTTGGAATGGCTGAGAAGGAACCACAGCAATGCTGCCAAGTCAGACCGTGGGGGGAGAAAGCACAAATGGATCAGCAGTCCTGACTTCAGGTAGCATCAGGACTCTGAGAACAGTCAGCATGCTGGTTTTTCTGGTAAGTGCCAGACAACTGCAAATGACATTTTTGTACCCTGAAGCAGCAGCCTGCTGCACCACGCTGCTGCCTCCAGCCCGTGCTGTGGTGGTAGCTCTGTGGCTCCCACCTGGATTCAGTACAAGTCTGTCCTGCTTGGGCTTTTCCCTTTGGCTCAGCACTGCACGAGCCCTTTTTAGTTTCTGGCAAGTCACAGATATGTAACATTTCCCAGCTGCCTTCCATCCTTGTACTAGCATGCTACACTGCAGGACAGGGCAGGATTAGCTCTTGGTTGTGGGGACAGAACATTTTAGATCCAAATTCACGGACAGCAAAACCACATTTTCTTGTGGATCTGAAGAAAATCACACACTTGTGTAGGAATGACTGGCTTTCCATGTTCTGCCTATTTAGCCATAGTTCTTTTGAGATATATATGAAAGTAGAGAGTGACTATTTCTGGGATAACCTCCTTGCCTTCACTAGATATATTTGAGGTTCAGCTAAAGGTTGTCCTGGGCTCTGTGTGCCAAAATCAGAAGAGACTCAAGAAATTGTGGTCTCTGGCTCTTTTTACATCTCTCCCTACATTCTTAAAGCACCTTCCCCTGGTGAGCTGTCTGAGCTCTCACACCAGAGATCACACCAGCTCTGCCTTCATGGTAACACGTGCTGCAGAGCACGAGGGTGGGGCTGGACGTGGGGCTGGCACATGGGTTGCACCAAATGGGCACACTGGGTGCGTGGCTGTTAAAGGTCAGTTCTGACAGGAGGAAGGATACTTCCTGCTTCCCTTGGGGAAAATGACAGTAGATGGTAATAGGACTGGATTTAATTGGATCAGGCTTGTTTTTTTGGGAATGGAAAGTGAAACAATAACAGTTAGAGAAGGAATCTCAGAAATAAGATGGGGTTTGATCAGTGGTTCAAACGTAATTTAGCAAATTTCTTTTCCTCAAAGTAAATGTCAAACATCGAATTCTGCTTCCTAAATTTTTTTCCTTTCTTCCTACCATAGGCAGCCTGCGTGCTGTCCTGCCAGAACCTGTGACCTGAGGAAGGAGCTGAGCTGCTTTGGCTATGGTTTATGGATTCAGTAATCCACAGGCATAAGAATTTAGAATTTGGAGAAGGTAAGTTTGATGTCCATCAGTGCCAAATCCATCTCAGAGGACTTGTAACCACTGACCTCAGAGAGGAAGTTTTCAGAAATACAGAGTAGAGTTTGTGACTTCAAGAATGTTGTCTTGAAGCCATGTTTGATGTCCCAAGGGGCTGCTTCCTGGCTCCAGAGGTTGCTTTTAAAAATATAGTTTTGTATTCCAATATGTGCACAGAGAAGTGAAATCAAACATTTGCCCTTCCAAAGTAAAGATGCTGTGAGCAGTATAGAAAGCTTTTCAGGGAAAGATGCATGTGAGGGTGTCAGGCTCCCTCCTGTGACCTCCTGAAGAAGGTTCTGCTTTCAGGGGACTGTGGGCAAGGCTATACCACTTCCTCCTCAGTGGTATTCCAGCTGCGTGCTCTCTGGTACTGGAGTTACTCCCTCTTGGGCAGTACCTCACTGCTACTCAGAGGTTGCCAGGGATTTACTACAGGAGTGAGGGTTAGCATGGGGATTTGCTCAGATCACCTTTTAACCTACAGCATCTGCTTCTGACCCGACACTCAACTTTACTTTGAGACAACTTAGTAAAGAGAAGATTCCTACACACATAATTAAGCAAAAATCAGGCAAAGATTAAGTAGTTTACAATTCAGGATTTTTCATGGGATTTTAACCTCAACAGATGCTGGCAAGGACTGAATGAAGTGTGGGTAGACAGCCTGTGGTGTGAACTGCAAATCAGTCAGACAGGGCTAATGGGGCCCAGTCCTTTGTGCTGCCTCAATGGCCTGTGTGGAGGAGGGAAGAGGTTGCACAGTTCAGGATTTCTTCCTCTTCCAGCCAGGGATACAACTTTATGGTCTTGAATCTGCTTTGGCAGCCAGGAGACTGGGATTGCTCACAGTGCTGATGGAAAGCATGAGCTTTGAGAATGGAAAACTAATAAACCCTACAGTCTTTTTTAGCAGATCTGGAAACACAGTTCAGAAGGGGAGGGGAATATATAATCTCATCGTGGCCCTGCAATGTGCATAGTTGTATTTTTCTGTTACACCTGATTAACCTGAGTCCAAAAGGCCACTGATTCTAAGAATATACAGCCTTGGGAAGCTACCATGGGCACTGCTAAGCATCTTCAGAGTCTGCAGCTGTGTTTTACTAATGCCTTTGATCTGAAGCTTTGTTTTCCTAACAGCTAATTTATTAGTGAGCAAATTGAAGCTTTTGCATATTAACAGACTTGCCAAGTATCACTGAGGGGCCAGAACAGAGGCTAATGAAATTATTAAGTCTCTCCTCCACACCCAAAAAACTCTCCCTCTTATAAAGTCTATTTAATTATTCTCTAGGATGGAATGTACAAGATGCACAGTGTATTGCAATATCAAAAGAGTTCAGTTAATTTACCTCCGTTAACCTCTGTGTGACCCTGCTCTGGGGACTTGAGGATCTGTCACTCCTCTCGCTGCTGGCCCAAACTCTGTCGTGTTAAACCACACGTTCAGAGGATGCATTAACTGCTCGGCACTCCTGCTATTGCTGATATTTTGAGCTGAGAAAAAATCAGTTTCAGGCTCTTTTCTCTAGAGCCAGCGTTCTGTGTTCCAAGCAGTGGCACACAAGTGCTGTAACCTCTTTCGTTCGGAGTCAGTGTAACCAGCACCTGTCAGTGAGATTGCCTGGACACAAGAGCTGCTCTTCAGACCTTTGTTCCTGGCTAGTCAGTTATTTCCAGCTAATTGTTAGTCATTGCTGTGGGAGGAAAAGCAGAATTATTGTGGTGCTTAGTAGACCACAGTGCCATGTGAGGTGCTGTGTGTCTGGGCATGAACATCACCGTGTCCTGCGCACAGCAGCTCATATGGTGCAGGGAGGCTCTGCTGGATTTACTGGGAAGTCCCAACTCCTTAAACAGCAGAAGCTTGGCAGAAATTGGAGTGACCTTTGCGCCTATGACTCTGCTGGGAGTTTTCTTAGCCTGCATGTAACCTGTATGGGCATTGCAGCTGGATATGGCTGCAGACAGCTCAGCTGAATTGTCAACTAATTTCTTCAAATATATCCTCCAGAGAAGATTTAAATTATGTTACTGAATGGAAATCCTTCTGTTGGGAATATTTGAAAGAAGACTGGCACATGCACACTTAAAAAGACATTTTTGGGGAGCCTGGGGTTTTGGGTTTTATTTTAAAAAGTCTGATCTACTAGTAAAAGTTCATTTCTATTTTAAACATGATTTTAAGTGGGAAGCCTGCACTGTCTTTTATCATGTGAAACAAACAGTTTGATTGCCTCCTTAAAGCCTATTCTGCACAAAAGTGCACCTTTGGAATCCTACGCCTGTGCCTGGGATTTCAGAGCAGGAACCCTGCTCAGAGTGACTGTTGAGGGACAGGAAGCTGTCTCCATGTGAGTCACTCTGGACGGGGGTTTCCCTAAATAAAGTGACTGAATCTTAGGTATCTTCTGTGAGGCTGTGTAACAACACACACAAACACACAAACTAGCTCCAGCATGTGCAGTGCAGGATCTATCTACACCCATCTGTGCCTCTTACTGGGATGTGGTAAGGACCTAATTCAGCCCAGTGAACTGAGTTGATGGTTTCAGGGTTATTTTCACTTCTAGAAGCATAAGCATGCACAAATCTGAAATCTCATTTAAAAGATACATTTCAGAAGAAAATATCCCCTGGACAGTGAGAGGTCTGAGTGCTGCAGTTGTGTGAGAGGGAGAACAGAACTAGGTGAGAATAGCATGCAGTGGAAGGACTTACATGAGAGTCACATCCTATCTACGTTAACTCAGCGTCCCATTGTGTCTGAGATCGCTCTGTGACAAAAGTCATCTTTACAAATAATTTTTCAAGGCATTTGTACATCAAGGCTAGTGAAAGCAATTTCATAATTCAGGTGAATTATGAATTCAGCACCAGGGCAGGTGCTGCTGGGGCACTGTGGGGCAGGCAGGACGTGGCCCCTCTGAACAGGGGCTCGGGAGCTGCCCACCAGATGGGACCTGCCCACGGGCCCGGCTGGAAAACTTCTGGAGCAGGGAAGGAAAATCTGTGACTTTTTTCCCATCCTCTCCCCTTTGCTCTCTGCCGTGTTTATGCTACGTGCTGGCAATTGTGCTTGAACCTGTGGCTTGACTCATCCCACACGCCTTGCCACAAACCCTCCTCTGCCTCCCCTCCAGCCCTGCAGGCTGAGGGACCTTTTATCAGCCGGGTCTGAGATCAGTGCTGGCAGGGGAAGGTGCCTGCTTGCAGGTCCTGCTCTCCTGGAAGTGCTGTGCAGGGAGCATCAAGGTGAGAAGCAGCAGTCTGCAAACACTGCATTTCCTGCTACCTGTCCTGCCAAACCCAGCATCTCCTTCAGGCCTCAGGGCTTGCACAGCTCACACGGGGACTCATAGGGAATTGTACAAGTTTCATACTGCTGCAAGTGGACAGCCCTTCCTCTGCTAGGGAAAGGACTAATCCTGGATAATGTGTCTGCTTACTGCTACACCTTCATCCGAAATAATTTTAAAAGGATGATGTCAGTAAGATGAAAACTCAGATTTGATAATTAAGTTTCCATTCCAAACCCAAAGACCCCAGCAGGGTCTCATGAAGCACCACTGATTTGTATTAAATCTTCATGCAGTTACATGCTCTTCTGGGCCAGAGACAACCCCCTGCACATTATGGTTCACATGTGAATTCCTGGGTATTACTGTGCTGTGATGAATGTTCTGTCTGAGCAGATATCTGACTGATTCCTTAACAGAATCTGCAGCACTGGGTTTTTCAGAGGCTGAGGGGAGATGCCTTCGGAGTTAGACAGTGTTGAAATCAATCTGTGAAGTCAGCCATGGAGAATCCAGGCTTCACTTGAAACCCAGCTCTTTGGCATTAAATCATAGAGGTATTTTAAAGCAAAACTGGGAATGTTGTGCAACTCTGCAGAGAGCAGAGTCCAGAACAAACTCCAGGTTTAAATTTTCTCACTGTTTTTCTGCAATTTAGCGATTTGTTTGTTCTATATCCATGACTACATGGCTGCTAGGAGCAGACTTTTATCATCAAATGTGGCTCATATGAAATACTTGCAGCCATGGCAATGATTAGAGCATCATCAGTCTCCTGGGCTGTGGGTGCCAATCCTCTGGCTAGGTGGTCCTGCTCTCTAGAGCTGCCCCTCCAGCATGCCTCACCCTGGGCTGGAGGGAATCCCTTCCGCAGGGACAGGGATTTGACTGAGCTGCAAAACAGTGCAGTCAGAGAATCAAGGCTTGTCATTTTGGAATTCTGAAACATGATGATCTTCAAACTCATTTCATAGTGGGGGAAGATAACCTTTTGTTGGAATGAATTCAACCTAGCACTGACATGGGTCACTCACCCAAATTCCTACCTGTAAGATTTTGGTTGGAGGGTGTGGGACTCCCTCCACAGCGTTGAACCCATTACCTCTGTGTGTTCCTTGCTCCTGTGGTGGGCCTTGGCAGCCAGCTCTGCTGGTGATGGGTCAGGTGTGTTGTGTGTAGGGGCTGTGATACACAGCCTCCAGGGGACAGTGTGGTTTGAGGCTCCTACATGGGGATGGCAGGATTCAGGCAGTTCAGTCAGTTGTGCATTACTTTGTGGGGTAAATCAGTAGGTGGAAGTGAGCATTAGGGAGGTGCCAGTTGTCCCAAATTCTTGGTTTTCCTTACCTGGCGATTTCCCAGTGGTTTCATGTCATAGGAGAGTGTGGAGGTGTCAGTCACTGTCTCTGCTGACCTGGTTCTTCTTCTTTGACTTGGATGCGCTGTGAGCTGGAGCTGTTTTGGATGAGAAGTGACAGTTGGGGGAACAGGGAGCAACAACTCATCCCCCTGTTCCAACCTGAACCACACGCACACAGCTGGCCATTTGTGGATTAGTGGGATTCAGTTTAGTGTGAAATATGTCAGAGCAAAGGTCTTGCAGTGTTGCTGCTGACTTTTTGTAGCAGTTTTGAAGCATTTGCAGGGATGTTTCATGCTGCTCCCCCATGGCCAAGCTCATTGCTTGGCCGTGCTCCCCCCACTGCTCCCCTCATTGCTGGAGCTGATGATGAAACAGTGACCTTGTGGGTGGTTTGCTCAGGAAATGGAGCTCCCTCTGCTCTGGCCCAGCTCCCTGTGAATGCAGCAGCTTCCCCGTGAGGCTGCAGCAGGCTCTGGTGCTGGTGTCAGCTCAATTTCCTCCTCTTAAGCATCTGCCAAGGGCTAGATGTCAAGCACTGGCAATGAAACAGCTCTTAGAAGAACCTGGAGCAGGAGTGCAAGAGGACACGGGAGGGATGCCAAGGCTACAGAAACAGGAGACGGTGACTGCCCGGATGGTGCCTGGGCAGGGCCGCAGCCTCCAGCGCTGGTTCCCTCAGCCCAGCAGAAGGGAAGCAGCTCTTAATGCTGGAGACCACTGTTAGCCTTCTTCTGTAAATATTTCTGGGCTATCTGCACATCTGCCTGGGGAAGAACTCGCCGAACCCCAGACAGAAAGAGGAGATGAGCAAACCTGCTGGGAGATCCTGTGCTGCCCAGGCCATACTGCCTGGGAACAGGAGGTTTGGGACTGGTTTGTTAAGAATGGGGGATCCAGGCCTTCAGCCAGACACTGACAAGAGCTCTGCAAGTAGCCCTTTTGAGTTAAGAAAGGATGGAAAAATATCCTGAATGCAGGTAAATTAGCATCTTGTGTTAAGATGAAATGCAGGCTTATATCTATGACTTGGCTGGCATTTGATGTGTCCTACAGAAAGTCAGACTCTGAGCACTGGGGAAGCACGAGCTTCCTCAGAAACTATGCTGTGTCCTTTGGACTAACTAAATTACAATTAAAACAACAGCAGCTCAGGATTTTGCTCGCCTTTGACATTTGAGACCTTACCATGCTCTTGGATTGTATTTTTCAGGATTTTTCTCTATAGCTTTGAGGCAGGGGAGCTTAATTAAAACCTGAAATGAAAGGTCGTTCCAGCCTTTATTTGAAATTAAAATCCCCCACAACATGTTGCCTCTCATACAAGTTCTGGCTGTCAGTCCCTGGGAGCAAGCAGGCTGTGCTGTTTGTATTACAGTTGAGGTTGCCAGTTAGATCTGACAGTGTTTTGCACCAATTCTGGGCACGCCGACAGCTGGCACAGTTCAGCTGAGTTCCTGTTTTACACATGTGTTTTGCTCTGCTCCTTAGATCTGGGAGCTGCTGGATCCAGCTGCATCCCTGCAATGCCAGAGCTTTGGAACGGGAGCTCCATACTGCAGGGTGGTGACCTCACTGGAGAGAAGCTGCGAGAGCTGCTCGGTGTCACACCTCTGCACAGCTGCACACCCCGTGCCACAGGGCACCGAGCCTCGGGGTCCTGCTGCAGGGAGCCAAGGCTGCTGCCTTGTCTTCTGGCAGTGAAATGAACAGAAAGGCCCATCTGGCTCTTTGAGAAGGTGAAACCCCAAACATGTGGGCTGTGCCTCTGCTTTGCCTTTGGAGATGACTGAGTCAAGCTTTTGCTTGGTATTTTCCGGTCAGTGCCTTCATTCCTGAGTTGTGCTTTTGGAGACCCCTCAGGATGAGTTTTCCCTTCTGGAGCAGTGCACTCCTGAGAGGTCTGTGCCTCAGGGACCCACGCCAGGCACACACCCCGGTACTTCCCATGTCAGAGGTCCTTGAACTTGCACGAGTAACAAGATGCAGCCCGTTTTGGCAGGTTC
This sequence comes from Platysteira castanea, assembly GCA_013397175.1. NCBI lineage: Eukaryota > Metazoa > Chordata > Aves > Passeriformes > Platysteira > Platysteira castanea. Next base: position 239,813 of record VYXC01004595.1, read on the forward strand.
AGTGACAGCCAGAGCAGCGTGGAGAGCTGAGTGCTGTGCTGCCCACGGTGCCAGCGGGAGAAGGAGGATGGAGAGGAGGGGTGGGAGGTGGCTGGGCAGCGCGAGCCTCGCAGCACTGGTGTGACCATGGGTCGCTGAAGCCCAGCATGAAGCCACGGTGACTGTCCACTGGCTCAGCAGCTCAGCCCAGCTCAGGGTTTGCTCAGCTGCGTCTCAAGCTGTGCCTCAGCTTTGCTCCTGTCCCTGGCTGTCTGATTGCCACAGTTCTGCCTCAGCTTTCCCCTCCTTGCAGCACCACTGTTCTCATGTTAGGAGGGTGGGCTTTTTCCTTCAGACTGAAATTCACAGGTATTAAAAGTCCACAGTAATTTTTAAAATATTTTCTAGTATTATTAAACAAGTAGCTTGTCTCATACAATGTACTTTTTATTGTCTTGACAAAATATCTTTTGTCCTCATTTCCTCCTCAAGGCATTTGAGTCTAAGTACATTTAAGCATCTGTGTATCTGTATACATTTAAATAATAGATAATGGATATTCCACTGTCACTGTAAACCAGATTTTTCTTACTGCGATAATTAGGGGAGGAAAAGAAAATGTATCATAATGATTGGCACATGAGAAACCAGTGCCAAATCAGTGCCAACACAAATTAGTGCAGCTTTCTTTTCTGGAAGGCAATTGTGGCTATACTTAGAATATGCTGGGACATTGCTGATCCTGTCTGAAGGGAAGGGTTCACGTGCAGCTCGCTGAGTGGCCGGGAGGAGCTGGCCCGTCCCAGCAGTGCAGGTTGGATGCCCAGCTCTGCGGGGCAGAGCCGCGCGGCCTCCGGGGCCTGCAGGAGCAGACCTGGGGCCACCAACAGCTGCTGCTGTGCCACCTCCACATTGCACAGGGCTGTGAGAGCAGCACGGCCAACACGGCATGAGCTTAGAAAGAGGGGAAGGAGAAATCCAACATCAGGGTGTAGCTAACAATAGCAGGGCTGCTGTTTCTGTTGAAGCTCTTGGAGCCACCCTGACAATTCCCCCCGGTGGCTGCAGCTCCAGCGACCACAGGGCTGTCATTGCAGGGTGCAGTTCTCCAGCTGGAGGGACCTGCTCACACACAATTGGTTTCACTGCTGTTGCTGAGAATTCTAGTTTCCTGGGCCTCCCTGTCGTGCAAGCCTCCCCCTTATCGATAGCGTATCTGTTACGTGACGCTCATCTGTGCTCTGAGGCTCTGCCAGCACTGCAAGGCAGCTCGAAGCACACAGCAAATCTGCTTTAACTGCCTTGGAACAAAAGCCTAATGTAGTGTGCAAAATAGAGGGAGACAAAAAGGATAAAAATCAAATTAGATTCACTGTGCACACAAACTGTCAAACCCAAAGCACAGTGATGCCGGCCACAGAGCTTTAAAAACATGGCATAAAAGTGGATTGCTGTCCTTGCCTCACTCTGGGAGTCTCTTTATGTCCTGCAGGCACAGCCAGGGCTGCAGTGAGTTGCTGTGGTGTTTCATACACCTTCCCTGCCCGCCCCAGGCAGCTGTTTTGTCCCCATGGTGCTACATGGAGGGGGTGCTGCCAGACCTCCCTCTGTGCAGGGCAGCCCCACGGCCGAGCCCCAGCTGCAGTGTGTGAGGGTTCAGGATTCCCCGTGAGCTGCAGCAGCACCACTGTCCCACAGCTGAGGCCGGGCCTGCTGACCCTCCTGGGGCTTGGCCCCGGGGGCATCTCCCTGCTGCGGATGGGGCCCAAGCCCTCTGCAGATCCAGGAGGGGCTTGGCCAGGTCCAGACGTGCTGACACAGCTCATGGCAGCAAAGTGCTTATGCTGCTTCAGCTGTTCTAGGAAGCTTTGACTGATGCTGCTCCAGTAAACAGCCTTCCTTCTCCAGGGAAGGTACGTCTCCATCAGCAGATCTCCCTGGCTTCAGGTGCTGCATGCAGGGCTGTGCCCCCAGGTTATAGGCCAGAGCTGGCACTGATGGTGCAGACTAACCCTGACTCTGCTGAGGAGGGAGGATTGGCTGGTCTGGCCCAAAAGCAGCTTTATTAGGGCAGCAGGAAGAACCCTGGGCTTTCTCAGGCCCCAGTGCTTGTTTAGCAGCTTTGCTGTAGCCACACAGCAGCGCTGGTGATGCAAGGGTTGTGATCACATCAGGCAGGCCTGACACCACATCTGCAAGCAGCTGGACCTGCTAGGGGGGAGCCTGGCTTTTCCTCAGCCAGACCCAGTGCTTCTGGGCCATGGGATTGTGTTCATGTCTCAAAGACCTTCCTCCAAATGCATCTGAAACTGACCCAAACCTAGCTGAAATCCCTGGGAGGTGATCTATTGGCTCCAGCGGCTTTGATCCAGCCTGCAGTGGTGCCCTAAAGCACTGTCTGTGCAGTCCCACCCTGCTGCAGTCTGTCCCTGTGACAGCGTGGGGCACACAGCTGGTGCTGGCTGCTCCAGCTCTCCCTGGGCTTTCATCTGCTGCTCCTCTCGCTGCCACCCTCAAGGATTTTCCAGTGCAGTTTTTCAGCTGCTGAGCCGGGGAGTGGCAGGGGAGCAGCCAGGCTCTCCCAGGATGTGTGCAGGTTTGGTTTGGGATGATCAATAGTCGCTGTTACTCAAGTGCCACGGGTAATATTGCCTGGCCTTTGCTGTAATTGTGTTTCCTTCACTAGTGCTGTGGGGAGTTTCAGCCTCCTTGCAGGTTGTTTTTGAAAGCAGCTGCCTCATCGGGTCTGAGCAGCAACTTTAATTTCGTTTAATTATGAAGAACACCTGTGTGTAGGCACTGCTGTGGAGGGGTAGGTGCAGGGAACACCCCCAGGACTGTGCTGTCTGTTGGCAGGGGATTATGCCCAGTCGTGGCCCAGGCTTGGCACTGCAGAGGCATTTCCTTGCTGGGCAGAAGCTCTCAGAAGCAGTTCCCTGTGAATGTTGGTCACCAGGAATGAAGGGGGAGTGCTGAGGAGCTCCCAGTTTTCTCAGTTCTGTGCTCCTGTTGCAGATGCACGCACTGCACCGGCCGACAGCTCCGCTCCCAGCTGCACCCGGGGGTGCCGAGGTGTTGGGGTGGGTCTGGGTTTGCCCCAGGGATGGAGCTGCAGCCAGCAGCAAGGATTTGCACGGTGTGTTACGTGGGCCCCGTGCGAGTGTGAAGGCCCCGGTGCCAGCCTGTTCTCCCTTGCACGAGGGTGTCGTGTTGTGCCAGTGTCATCCACATGCCACAGCATCCCCCTGTGACTGGGGCCTGTGCCAGCAGCTTTGAGCAGGCAGCCGGGTACCTTCACCTCAGCCTCACTTTTCTTCTTTCATTCATTACCACTCCCCTCCCCTCCCTCTCCTCTGCTCTCCATTTCTTATGCATATTAAGCCAATCCATCACAATGGGGTTAACTGTGTGGCCGCACTGTGTAATAGCAATAATAATTACCAGTTTTCTCCTGGTTTTGCCGTGTGAAAGTACAAAAGCACAGGCACTGACTTATGCCTTGTACCAAGGGCCGGCCTCGCCTCCCAAAGCGAGGCCGGGTGTCATTTGGGCCTTAGCAGAAGGCAATGTCGGAGGAAACAAAACCCAAGAAACCACGGGGTGCAGTGGGGCAGACTCGGCAGTCTCCTGGCAAAGCCCCTGCAGCCTTGAACACGAAGGCCATTCCCCTCCTCACCAGCCCTTCCCATAGCTGTGATTGTCCCAACCTACTTTGCATTCAGCTGAGTTGGTGGAGGAAATCAGAAAATCCCCATCTGCTAAATTAGTGCTGAAGCCAAGAGCCTGGGAAGCAACTTGTATGTGGAAGTGCTGGTGTTTTCTTGTGTGTGTGCAGTGGCAGATAATCCACGGGGTGGGCACTCGTGAGTGATGCACTGAACCCATTTCAGCGTGCCTAGCCCAAGTTCCTAAGAAAAGCTAAAAAGTCCCTCTGGCTGGGCTGCTACTCCGTGACTGAGAGCTCAGATAATAAAATCAAACCTCAGTGTCTCGGTGCTGCTGTGCTGCACAGGCCAGGTCACTGGGGCTCTGTGCCGCTGCTGTGTCAGTGTGAAGGGGCACTTAAAAACACCCCCAAATTTTCCACCCTTTCAGGAAATAACACTTTCATGCTGGAATTTCCAATGAAGTTGTGAATGGGGCTGGAGCCCGGGGCTTCTCCAGGGAAAGGCCCCTTTGGCCAGCTGCATTCTGCTCTAATGAGAGGGCTGAATTCTCCCTCAAAGCTGTGTTTTCCATTTGGCCCCTTTTCCCTCATCAATCGCTGTCAGTTCAGACAGAGGCCCCACATGCAGCTTCCCCTGGGCCTGTGTGCTGCCCGGGGCTGCTCGGGGAGGACAGCCTGCCCTACTAAACTGCATCTCTGAGCCACCGAACAATAGCGCTTTGTGTGAGCACACAGTGCCAGCTCAGTTTCCCAGGCTTTTCCTTTTCTCCTCTCCCCTGTCCCGCTGGAAGCCCCCGGCCAGGCAGGGCCGAGCCGGGGCTCTGCCGCTGAACAAAGGGTGTGGGGTCGGCCCCTCCGCCAGGCCCCGGCTCCAGCTGCAGGCTCGGGGTCATTTTCCTCAAGTACAGCAGACCTGGGTAATTTCAGCAAAAATGCCCAGCAGGATGCAAGGAGGGCTCCGGCCACTGCTCCAGCAGGTCCACAGGCAGGCAGAGCCCTTGCTGCAACCCGGGAGATGTGGTGATGGCACCAGGGGTGGCTCTGGGGAGGGCAGAGGGCTGTGGTGCCCGTGTGGGCTGCTTCGGTGGGGGCTCCCTGGCAACAGGGGATACCGAGACAGATGGGGATGCTGGAGAGAGGAGCTACAGAGTGAAGCTTAAAACCAAAGTAGGCTGAATCTCTGCAGCAGGTTGGTGGTGCTCCTTCACAGAGGCAAGCCTGCAGTGCCATCCAGCCTGCACACAAGGGGATGTTCCTTTGTGCCAGCACACATGAAAGTACCCCCAGAAGGAAGCAGGACTGCTAACTCCACTTGCAGACGTGGAAATGGGGATGTGGGCAAGACCTTGGTGTCCCACATCAGCCCCTGTGTCTGTCCCAGTGGGCCCCATGCCCACCCTCCTGCCCCTCCCTGCTGCCAGTGGCTCAGGGTGCTGCTGCAAATGCTGGGGCCCGGCAGCACAGGCAGGAGCAGGGCATCCCCCTCAGTTCTGTGTGCTGCGGGCAAACCCAACCAAGCCCCACATCAGGTGGACGTGCTGTGATGTGCAGGGACCCTCTTTTGGCGCAGGGATGTTCAGGGCTGTGATGGCCAGGCTTGTGGGGGTGCTGGTCCTCCTGGGCTGTGAAGGGGCCCTTCCACAGGGCACACAGGGAAAACCCCTGCAGCTGCTTTCCAACCTGCTCCTGCACTTCTGGATCCCTAAATGCCTAAACTTGCCATTAGTGGGTTTCACACTGCAGATGGAGAATTGGAGATCATGTGTGACTAAATTAATTGGGAACAACAAACAGCAGGGACCCAAGTATTGGAAAACACCGACAGTGCAACCACTACCGACGCTGGAGCACTTCCTTTGCTTCAGCCTGACCAGCTGCACACAGCTCCGGAGGCTCTGCTTTGCTCTGCTCTGCTCTGCTCTGCTCTGCTCTGCGGAGCGGGCCCGAGGCTGCTGGCACCATCACCCTGTGGCCTGTCCTTCCTGAGCTGCTGTGCCGTCGGCTTCGTCCAGAAAGGCAGTGGTAGGGAAAGCTGTCTCTTATTTATAGCTGCACAGTCCCACGCAGTGCTGATCTGCAGGGTGCAGAGCCCCCAGTGATGGAGAAGGATCAAGGACTAGATGTATCTTGCATGTGATAAGAATGGGCTCGGTTCTGCAGAAGAGAATTGCCACCGTGTGAGCTGCAGAGAGGAGCTGAGAACACCGCTCTGTGTGTGACAGGTGTCACAGCTGCAGGCTCTGGCCTTGTGTCCATGGTCATTGATACTGCAGGGTGTGTCCGATTGGCCATAAACTGTAATTCAGGGAGGGTAAAGAGATGTTGTTAAAAGAGCAGCAAGCTCCTCCTCTTGTGCAAGTTCTTTTTTTGGTCTGTTGCTACAGCAACTCTCTACCAAGAACAAAGATGACAGCAAGATATTAAATTTTGCAGCAACTCAATTGACTCCTGATTTCCCTTCTTTTTTTTTTTCCTTTGGTAACTGAATCCTGCTGCATTAATTGTGTTAGATTTCAAATGGAAATCATGCCTTCCTGTGACAAGAATTCCTGTGTTGCTCTTTCCTCCTTCCCCTCAGAAACCAATTAAATCAATTTATTTAAATCCAGTGGGTGATTATAAACACTGGATTTCTTGGCTTTATTTCTTTTGCATGTGAAAATCATGTATTTTAACCCACAAATCATATTCTGTAGCAGAATCCCCAAAGCCTTGATATTCTTTAAAAAGAAACAAACAGTTCTTGGCAAGTACTGCTTTGGCAAAGTTCAACGTATGCCAGTGGCACAGACCAGAAATGTAAAATCTGAGTAACTGCAACAGAGGTCGTCTGGATTTGGGAATGTTAAAGTTGGTTTTAAAGCACTGCTGCATTTCAGTTCTCCTTGCCCACAGTTTGTGTTTCCTGTGGGGCACACCCTGAGGAGGCCAGGGACCTGCATCTCAGGGATGGTGTGTGCACGTGCAGAGCCCCTGGGTTCGGTGGGACAGACCCTGACAAGGACCTGCCCCACGCTGAGGGCCGGTCACCCTCAGCCCCGGCCCTCGGCTCGGGAGGTCCAGAGCTCCTGCCTGGGGCGGTCACAGCGCCGAGCCCGTGGAGCAAGTGCTCTGTCACTTTGTGTTTGGCTGTCACCTGCGTGTGCCAGGTACAACAGGGCTGCTCCAGACGGGCTCAGGGAGCTCAGCACTGCAGGGAACGGGGGTGAGGGTAAGAAAGGCCAGTGGAGTTGACACACAGCATGACTGCTTCTGGCACTGGGACAAACTCCTGGGAGCATGTAACCAGGGGAGAACAGCATCCTCCTACGTGAGCAAAGCTTGGGTCAGGTCATAACCACACTGCAAATTCATCTGCACCAAATGGCAGAGGTTTGTACCCAACCTTGAAGAGAACTGTGTCCGTATGGTGGAAGAGGAGATGGTGTGACCATGCTGGATGGTGGAGCCACAGCTCCCAGGAAGTGCAGGGTGGGGAATCCTCACCCCTGGGGAGTGACAGAATGGGGGAAAATGGAAGAAAATGGAGGCAGAGAGGAACAACATATGGAGAAAGGGGCGTGACTGATGCACATGAAATATTACATATTTAGCTTTCCTCTGAATCAGTGGGAGTATAATTAACGATCTGGCTCTGGCAGCTTCAGCACGGTGTGCACAGGAGGGATGGGCCCAAGAGTCTGGGCCACCCTGGGTTTAGCACAAGATCAAAGCTACAGAAACAGCCCAATGGAGTAAACAGCTCCTGTTGCTTTTCCTGGAGAGCTGTGTGCAAAAGCACTTCTTTGGGGGCTTACGTAGTACAGGGCAAAGGGCTGCAAGCCATCCCATGGGCAAGGCTTAAACAGCTGCTTGGATTTCAGATGCACACCTTGGATAATAACACGCAAACCACCACACCAACATTGTGCACGGGATGTCCTTCCTGAAGAGCCTGGCCTTGGATGCTGAGTGCCCACTCCCAAAAGCAGTGGCTGCTCCAGCCCCAGCTGAAGCTGCTGCTTGCAGCAGGGAAATGAAAGCGCAGCTTTGACCGCAGAGTCTGGGCAATCTCCCTGAGGAAACGGAGGCAGCAGATCTCTAGCAGGAAACTGCTCGCAAGAGCCTTTTCACCACTGATAAGCACCGTGCAGTGTGACCATGGCCTCGTGCAGTTACAACAGGTTCTGAGACTCCAGAGCCTTTTACAGGGGAATTGGAGCTACTGGGAAGAACTGCTGTTGCCTTGCTGAATTGTTTATCATAATTCTTCATGCATTTAGTCACACATAAATATTCCCATTTCTTACAGGGACTTGAATTACTGACCAGAGTAATGCTGAATTCTAGTGGTACCACAAGGGCTTGAGATAGTAACAGTGGAAAAGGCTGGGATCGAGATGGGTGTGTATTTTAGAATGCTCTTTTTCTTGTCTGAATATTCATGGCTTCAAGGATACTACACGTGTATTTTTGGAAGATACCTTTCTACTTACAACGGAGCTGTTGGAAACCTGTACAAAATAAAAATCAAAAGCAAACTTCTGGGATGCTTTACCTGAAAAACAACATGTATTTCTGCATATGCAAATCAAGACTTGACTTTGGCTGCAGTTATTTTGGGTGCAAAGGCAGGACCCATCTATACAGCTCTGTCAGTGCCAAGCTACAGCTGCAGTTCACTACAGAGATGAAAAAGGGAACAGAGTGAGAAGCAGTTCTCTGTTAATATGACAAGGTAACAGCACTGCTGGCAGGAAAGAAGATGTAAGGTTCAAAAAACAAAGGTGATGTAGTGCAGCACCAACAGCTGCCGTGTTCCGTGTCTCCAGCTAGTTTGCTCCTCCGCTGGGAAGTGTGTGTGTGGAAGTCTTTCCCCAGCAGGCCAGCACGCTGTATCAGAGCCACGCCATTCCCACAGGGGAGACAGCCAGCAGGGCTGGGTGCTGCTGCCCCAGCTCAGACAGATTTCATTCTCCAGCTGACCCCGCTGCCCCTGAGTGCTGTCCTGCATGGGCAGTCTCTCCCAGTCTGGCTGGTTCACTGCAGCTCTCATGGGCCTGAGGCAGAGCCCACACCTCCTGCTGACCCTCGGGCCTGGACTGGAATAGTTTCCGTCACCATGTAGGGATTTACAGCCACTCCCCAGAGAGGCTGCAGAGGGTTCAGCCACACATCAGTGACCAAGGTCATCCTCCTTCCCCAGCTCCATCAACCCAAGGTGTGGCACAAGGGATTCTGCCTTTCAGAGACCTCAGGAAGGCAGAAAGGGCAAGGGAGAGTTGGGGTCATGTCACAAGCTGCCTTACTCTGGGGTGACTAACTGGTGACAGTGCTGCAGCTCTGGCACTTGCCTAAGGTTGTGAAGGGCTTCAGCAAACAGCTTGGTATCTGTATCATCTGTGGCTCGGCGTGGCCTCCAGCCTGGCTCCAGCCTGGCTCCAGCCTTCTCTTGCAAACTTCACTGGTGTGAGAGTGGGTATGATGGATATTCCATCTCTGAAAGTACTCAAGGCGAGGCTGGACAGAGCTTGGAGCAGCCTGGTCTGGTGGAAGGTGTCCCTGCCCATGGCAGGGGATGGAATGGGATGAGCCTCAAGGTCCCTTCCAGCCCAAACCAGCCTGTGAATCCATGACCAGAGGATCTGCCCAACTCCTGGTAACACACACGGGTGTCTCGGGAAGCAGCATGTCCATACCCTGCTGAGGCTGCTGTGTGTGTTCAGCACATCATGAAACACTTGCAGTTCGAAGCTGGAAACAAAGAGTGCAAGACAGCTTTCTGCTTAAAAAATTTTCCTTAATTTAGGAATAGCTTTGAGCCAACATTACCTCTGCTTCCTGAGCACACACAAGGCTACTGCCCTGGAAATAATCTGCATTAGCCTTACTGGAGTGACCACGTTGCCATAGTTACTGTTGGTTTCTCTATACCTCAAGCTTGAAGTGTTTATTATGATTAAATCCCATCCCATCCCATTCTTCATTAAAAAATTCTGGGTTGAAAGTGTCACAAAGTGAATTATAATGTAATCCTTCCTTTTAAGAAGCTGTTTCAAGTAGAAATTCCACAGAATATTATAAGACATTGATATTATTAAAGATCATTAATTCATGATTGGATTATTTTTCTTCAGCCACCTCCCTGCATGCAGCACTTTGGCTCGTTCTTGTCTGCTGTTTGCACCATCTATCCCCCTAACCAATAACGAGCTGTACTGCTGGCAGGCTCCACTGCTCCATCCCAGCCTTCTCAGCACTGTGAAACTGTCCAGACCAACGCAAATTGTGTTTCAAAGGTGTTCTGACACAAAATATTCAGGGTATCAGTGAGTGGCAGAATCCAAAACAGTGAGTGTGGCTGGCCAGCCCGCTGCCTGCCCTGCGCAGGTTTCACACAACCTTGGGCATGGAGTGGGCACAGCTTTGTGGCTTCCCCATCCCACATCAGTGGCTTCCCCTCTCTCACTCTTTTTCTTTGTCTCAGTTCAGGAATTGCTGTTTGTCTCTCCAGATGCCCCAGGTCTCCTCAGCTGATGTGTCAACACTCCTTTGCTGATGTTTCCCTGCTCCTGCCCCACCATCCTTGCTGAGACCAGAGAAGAAGCTCCTGCACCAAGATCCATCCTGCACCCTTCCAGCTCACCCCAGGACTGCTCATGGCCTCTTTCCCCACTTCTCTCCCTCCTGCCTCTTTTGTGCTGGCTGCACCCAGCCCTTCCCTGTCAAGTCTTATATTCTTGTTCTGCCTCTGCACTTGGCTCCCCGTTCACCTGTGCCCGGTTGCTGGATCGAGAGCTTGCAGAGCAGAGCTGTTTTCCTGCCTGGGGTGTGCCTGGGCTGCCCCACTCCCCCTGGTTCTGCAGCGGTCGGGTCAGGACCCTGGCTGCTCCGTGGGCCAGCACACCGGCACAAGGAGGATCCCACAGGGCAGCTCCACCGGATTGCTGGTGTGTGTCCCTGTCCCTTCAGGCCCTGCCAGCTGCCGGCCCTGCCTGCTCGTCCCCCAGAGGGGTTTGCCCCCCAAACGCTGTGAACTGGAGCAGCCTGTTGTCCTGCTTCCCCCACGCTGCACAACCCACCCTAGGGCCTGGTGCCTGCTCTCTGGCTGCTCCTGCCCTGCCACAAACACTGAGCCACGCTCACAGCCCCTGTCCCTGTGCCTCCCCTGCGGTCCCTGTCCTCTGCCTCTCCCTGAGCCCAGCAGGGCTCTAGCACAGTTTGTGCTTCTCCTGAAGCTCAGAGCACCTTGGTCCGCCTGGAGTTGGAGTAACGCTGCTCAGCCCTGAGCCTGGGCCTCACGTTCTGCAGTGGCTGCACTTCCCTGGAAGGGCTCGCTTTTTCTCCCTCCTTCCCAGGCCCTTCTACAGCCACTGAGATGCAGAATGCTCCTCTGTGCTGCCTGCTTGCACTAGGTAAATTATTTGTGTAATGGGCTGGGGTTATTTTTTAAAGTTGGCAGAGTAGCTGTGAATCATCAAATCTCCCTGAATTCACTCCTCACAAGACACCCATAAAAGAACCCATTGTGTGGAGCAGTGATGGGAGAATAGCCGGGGCTGGACAGAGGACCCACTGAGTGGATTGTGGATCTGCAGAGGCTGAGTCCGCGCATCGCCTGCCCGAGGGCTCGGGTGTGCCACTGCATACGCTGCTGGCAAGTGCCTGAGGTTTCATGGACTGGGTCCCAACCGCTCAACTAGAACCCCTGATACAGAGCCTTAAGCACTGATGTCGCTTCTGCTGGAACGAACACTTTCTCCTTTCCCCCTCATTTTAACAAGAAGTAACAAATCTGCTCCAGTGCACCCGCGCTGTCCCAGCGGCGACCGGATGGTGCCGGAGCCTCGGGGTGCGGAGGGGCCGCTGCGGGAGAGGGGCACGTACAGGGAGAGCGGGGCGCGAAGCGGGGCGAGCTGGGGCGAGCTGCAGCCAGCGGCAGCGGCGGCTGCCGGAGCACGGCGGCGCTGCCCAGCCCGAAGAGCGCGGCCGAGCCGAGCGAAGC
>VYXC01004595.1:251659-288366 GCA_013397175.1 Platysteira castanea
GGCGGCGATGGGCAGGGATTGCTCAACCCCCGAAGCGGCGCTGGCCGGGGCCGTCCTCCGGGGGCAGCGCCCTGCGCCCACCCGGGAAGCGCCCGCCCGGGGGGCGGGGGAGCGGGGCCGGTGGCTGCGGGAGCCCCGGGGCTGCGCGGTGTCGGGAGCGCTGCCTGCGGCCTCCCGGTGGGAAGCGCATCGATCCTGCGGTCCTTATGTAAGGAAGTTCGCCTTCGTGCTCCGGCCCCTCGCCTCCAGGCCCGCAGTCATTATTATGCAAGTGCCGGTTCTGGTGCGGGGTGCGGAGCTGTGCGGCAGACGCTGCGTTCCTGAGTGTTGGACAGGAATAAAATTAGAGGTTTTGTGTATTGAGACCACTAAGCATCAAATCGCAGGCTCCAAGTTAATTCTTGTTTCGAAGGAAAGTTGGTACCCTGTGACACATGGCGGCTCTGCAGCCCAGGGAAGGGCTGAGCAGGTTGGAGGCAGAGGGAAATGAGCCAGTGTAACCTTCTCTCTAATGCACACCGAGGGATTTTCGTGTTGGTAGCAAACTGTATTAATAGACATTTTTGGATAACTTCATAAATCTGCTCCGTATTGCAATAATTCCTAATTCTGTTAGCTGATGACAATTCCTTTTCCCACTTTCAGACGGAGGATACTCTCAGCTGCTTGCTTCATGCCTTTTCCTTGCACTGCCTCCTTCAGTCCCCCCACTATTATATAAAACCGGCTCCACTTTCCCTTTGCTCGGTTGTTTTATATGGATATGTGTTCACCACTTCATTATATCTAAGTCCATGACATGGCTAATTGAAAGTGTAAAATAGCTTTTCTGCAGGGTAACTTGTGCTTATGCAAACTCAAGCGCTTCCATTTTTCTCCAGACCCCAGCTCAGCTGGGTGATGGCTGGTCTGCACAGACTGCGCTTGGGAAAGTCTCTGCCTAACTGCGGCAGCGCGGTGCCAGAGGGAGGCATTCTGGGGAAGGGGCTGGCTGTTGGTTTCGTGCCATTGTTTACTTTCTTGCATTTCAGTCTTTTGTAGCTGGCCTCCAAGAGTGACGGAACAGTCACAACACGCCCTGCTCGGTGCCAATTACCTTTCTGCTTGTGTGTAATTTGGGCAAATTGATGTTATTGCACCCTGCAGTTAAGCAGATGAAATATTCTTTTAGCCTGTGGTATTGTTCATTTTATGGGAGGGAATTTGCATTTGTTCCCAGAGACTGTCCCATGGTTTCCTGTTATTCTCGAAGATGTCCTGGGCCGGGTGATTCCTGCTTCTTGGGTGCTTGGGGTGCAGAGGGGTCAGGACTGGTTCTGAGCTCTTCCAAAAGCTTTGCTGTGTATGTCTCCAGTGCTTTTTCTGATTGTTGTTTGTAACTGGAGTACTCTTGTGCCATGATCATTCTTGGCCCAGCTTCTGTGGCCTCATGGTTTCCATATGTGAGGCAGTTAATGTTGGAGTGTGTGTGAGGGTGTTACGTTACACCACAGTGATCACGTTTTGGGCAGCTGTAATGCAGACAGTTTGCTGATGGGCCAGTAATAATTTCCTTGATACTGTTCTGTGCATAATTACACCTCCAGGAATGTCTGATTCCTGATACAGGGTACTTGGTCTGTGTTTTCACCTGCATAAAGGCTAACTTTTATGTTGACAGGGTGTGACTGTGCCTGTAGCTGGGGAGAGGTGGGCAGTCAGACCCAGCGCCCTGTGTGCTGCCCGCCCGCTGCCTTTGAGGAGGTGGCAGCTCCATCCCTGGACACACTGGGTCTGTTACGGGGTGAGGGTGGTCTTGGGATGACCGTGGTGAGATGCAGGGGCTCCAGTGCTCACGGCTGTGACCTGACAGCCATCACTCACTGTCACCGCTCTGTGGGGACCAGGGTGGTTCTGACCTTCCCACCTTGCTGAGCTGTTGGAGGAGGATAACGATCTGACTCCAGAGGGGTTGGTGCAGAGCTCTGCTGTGGCCTGTGCTTCCTCACTAAACAGGAGCAGTGTAAGTATCCGGGGCTGAGCAGGCAGGACAGCAGCTGGTCATTGCATTTGTGGGGACCCAAGTAGGGCTGGGGGCTGGGGATGCACCGCTGAAGGAGTGGGGCTTTTCTGTGCTCAGCTGTGTGCTGAGTGTGCCAGCTTGACATGGGCCAGGGTTTGTGATCGTCTAAACCTTCTCTGAGGCTGTGGCAGTGACCAGGAGCCCCCTCTTCCACTGGTGCTCCCTTTGTGCAGAGTCTGGTCTCTTCTGGCTTGACTGAAGGAGTGGATGTAGGCTACCTCATTATCCAAGATACCCTGTTTATTTTCTTCAAGCATTGAGTCATTATGCTATTCATATCTAATCCCTTGCTACCCTGGTGAAGACAGATGCCCCAACCTCCAGAGAAAGACTAAAATGGAAGAGAAATAGGGATAAAGAAGAGGGGAAATTGTGACAAGGGGGACGAACAACCAAAGTGTTGGTACAGAAGCGCTGAAACATGAAGATGATGATAGATGAAAATTTGAAGAAGTGATGCCGTGTTACGGAGGATGGGTCTAGAATCTGAACACGGCACAGTGCTTGTCCCCATGGCATGGGCAGGAAAATGGAAGGGAGAAAGGTGGAAAGCCCTGCATGTGAGCTCCAGGGCATATGTCAGCATGGATGGAGGGGAAGTAACTCCAGCAAAGCGTCACTGGAAATGCATTTGGAGACGATGTCAGAGAGGACTGGAAGGGACCAGGGTGCTGCTGTTGCGAGGTGTCAGCCAGCGCTGGGTGAGGCAGTGATGTCCCAGCAGTGCCCCAGGTGCATAAAGCCTCCGGACTAGAGGAGCTGACGACACCTGGAATGACACGGAGGGGCGAAAAAGTTACCGAGAGTGATTTCAGGGAAGTGTTGCTGAAGGCTGTAGCTGTGGCTGTCGGGAAGCGGAGCAGAGGCCGGGTGGTCGGGGATGGGCCCTCGGCAGCTGCGGTGTGCGAGCCCAGCCCGGCCCCACCTGCGGGGCTCGGGTGCCGCAATCGCGGAGCCCACGCGCGGTGTGGGGAGCGCGATTGGCAGCAGGCGGCTTGAGCTGGGGAGTTATCTTCATGCGCAGGGGGATTTACTGGCCGTGATGGCTCTGTGCCTTCCTTCCTTCCCTGCAGAATTGTGCCTGCTTCTCTCGGGGTGGGAAGGAGTTGTCCTGAAAATGCTTGGGAAGGATCGCGGGGCCGTGTGAGGTGCGTGCGGCTCTGCTGAGTGCCTGCCGCACACTCTGTTCTGGGCGTCCCGGACAGGGCTGGGGCTGGGGCTGGGGCTGCTGGCAGGGGCTGGCGGTGCTGCAGGGTGCCCGAGGCCCTGGTCGGTGCTGCGGGGTGCCCCAGGCCCTGGTCGGTGCTGCGGGGTGCCCCAGGCTCTGGTCGGTGCTGCGGGGTGCCCGAGGCTCTGGTCGGTGCTGCGGGGTGCCCGAGGCTCTGGTCGGTGCTGCGGGGTGCCCGAGGCCCTGGTCGGTGCTGCGGGGTGCCCCAGGCCCTGGTCGGTGCTGTGGGGTTCCCCAGGCTCTGGTCCGTGCCGCACTGTTTTTGGGAGTGGGAGTGCGTGGCGGCCGCTGCCCGCGGCTGCTGCAGGCGCTGTTCTTGCAGCTCGGCGCGGCGTTTGCTGCCTGCCCCTGCACGGAGACCTCTTCTCACCTCTCCTGCACACACGCAGCGCTGGCAGGCTCCTTCCCACGGTGCAGCGTCTCCTGTCACTTATCCAGAGCCTGTCCTTCTCTGCTGCTGCTGCTTCGCACCCTCCAGCTGCTGGGAGAGGGGAGAGCTGGCCCCAGCGCTGGCAGGAGATGCTTGCTGGATGGTACCAGAAAGGAAATATTTAAGCATACTTTTAGGAGACAGGTTTTCTTATTTGCCTTAGCCTTGAAGACAGGAGTGGTGGTGTTAAAAATAAACACCAATGGAGATATGGCTGCAGATTTACAACTGCCACATGACAGCTGCCTGCGGAATACGGAACGCAGCAGATCCTTGGGTGCACAATTTAAAGTGTGTGTTTTCAGACATACAGTTTTAATTGGTCTATCTGGGCAGAAATCTAAATAAATGTCTCTCCCTCATTATGGTCACATGCCTGATTTGTGGCTTTAATGCAGCAAAATGAACCAGTTTTAATTATGCAGATGGAACCGCCTATGGTCCAGCGCTGGAAATCTTGCAGAATATTGGGCATTGTGTTGATTGGCTGTTAAATTTTATATTGCTTCCTGCAGTTTTGCCTTAGCCCTGGCAAAACACAGGTCCCTGTGTGATCCCTCTGGCTGCTGTTGGCAGGGAGACTGCTGAGAGGCAGTAGCATCTTGTGTCGTGTGACTGGCAGGTGACAAGATCCTTTCTGATCCTGGAGGTGGGGCTCTCCAAACGGTGCATGTGGCTGCACAGTGGCAAAGGGATGATTCCTTGACTTCTGGGACTCTTAATTGCTGTGTAAATTGATAATAAAACTAGAGTTTTGATGGATTTAGCATATAAAAACACTAAAAACGTTTGCAGACTTGGCGCCAAGGAAAACCAATGTGTTCTTTTCCATTTTCATGAAGTTTAGGTTAATTTGTAATTGCCCATTAGCTTCCTTTGACTTCTTCTCTTGCAGTAGCCGCATCCCTTCTTTTGTGTTTGTTCTCTTTTCCTACCTCTTGCTATCTTTCCACTTTGCTCTGAAAATATTGGGAAAATTCCTATGCCAGATAATTTTCTAGGATGCTGGTTTGCTCAGGGGAGAAGTTTTGCTTCCCAACCAGGAGAGACATCAAGCCTTGAAACTGACAGCTCATTCAGTGAAATGGTTCTGTGCAAGAGAGAAAGTTGCACCCTTTTGTGGGGGCTGGTAGGAAACTTCTAAGTGTTAATCACAGAAACAGATAGAAAATGTCTGTTGGCTTAATTGTTGTGCTTAGCAAAAAGTGTGACCCAGGGGCACCCGGCGTGCCTGGCACAGCTCAGCTGGCTTTGGTGGAGCTGTCTGCAGCTGATCAGAGCCTGGTGAATCTGATCTGGTTTCTGCTGTGAGGCTTTGGGAGAGCTGCTGCTGCTGGTTGTTACCAGGCCCTTCCCTGCTGCGTTTCCTCTGTGGCTCTGCGAGTGTGGCCCTGGCAACTGTGTTTTACAGAGCCCTCTGTGTGCAGGCACGGGGTGGGCCCTGTGCAGGGACAGCAGGGAGTTTAGATGTGATTCCTAACAAAGATTAGTTTTCAGTCTCTAATGGAAACGAATTGGATTTATCAGAGATGTTCCTGCAAAGTGCAAGTCCTGAGCACTTCGGCAGGGGCTGGGATGGTTCAGCTGAGTCAGCAGCTCCTGCGTGTGCCTGACCACCACCAGCTCTGTGCAGCTGCTGCTGGGATGGTCCATCCGTCCTCAGCAGCTCCTCCTGCATGACCGGAGGTCAGAACTGCTGAGCAATATGTCCAGGGTCGTGGCTTGTCCCAGGGCAGGGATCTGGTGGCAGGAGCTGGGGTCCTGCCATGCTCTGAGGTGATTTAGATACAAAAGAAGGGTATTTTGGTGCTGCAAGCCTGGCCATGTTCTTTCCTGATAGCTGGCAGGTGCCTGGGTGTGCAGCTGGCATTATTAGTCAGTCTGCCTCTCCACCTGATAGCAATAAAACCTTCTTACAACACTTACTCAAGGCCTGTAGCTAGTCCTGGTTCCAGGTGAAGAGTTTTAAGGGCTGTCAGAGTGCAGCACCAAATGCGCTTCAGGTGCTTAGAAGATATTTATAAGCCCCTGCAAGGTGTGATATTGTAAGTTCTGCGTGCAGTCTCAGCCCCTGTCAGGAGCAGGATTTACTCTCCCCTTTGCTGGCCTGTGGAAGGTGGGGGGGAGCCCTCCCCGTTGAGCTCTCAGATTTTCTCCTGCCTGGGTTTGGCTTGGTTTCAGGGGCTGTTTGTGAAGCCACCGTGCACAGCAGCAGCAGTCACCTCCTGGAATGCTGCTGGTGACTCGGGAGGCACCCGTGCTCCTGCTGGGTGATGGGGCAGGTCTCACAGGTCACACCTGACTCAGGTCCCGTGTGCAGGTGTGTTCCTCCTGCCACCCTCTGGCACAACTGGCACCAGGTAATCTCCCCTTTCTTACAGCCTGCGTGGCTCTTTAGTCCTGACTGTTGGTTTAATCCTGGGAGATGCTTGCTGAGCTGCCAGCAACCCCTCCTCCCGAAAAGGTGAATATTCCTTGCTGATAACTGATGTGCTGTGTGTGCCCCACCTCTGTGTGCTGCTGGCGTGTGCCATGGCAGTGACTGAGGACATGGTGACAGGGTGATGATGGCTTGTACCTGTCACTGCTGACCTCCTTAGAGCTGCCAGCCCTCGCCCCGTGCTCCTGCTCTGGGCCTGTGGTTACTGGATGCACTTTATGCTGTTCACGTCTGCAAGAGCCTGATTTGTAAACTTTTCCCTGACAAACTGGCCTGAGATAAGCTATTTTAGACTCCCTTCTCTCTCTGAAAGGCAGTTGCAGTGGTTTGGGCAGAGGCAGCCACTGAACAGTGTATTGCAACATGCAATTTTAAGAGAGGAAGTGGAGTATCAAAATAAAATTACTGCGGGAGTTCATGGGGCTGTGGTGTGTTCCCTGGGCTGCACCCACTCGGTGTGATGGGCTGTGTGTTCCTGACTGCCAGGGTGCTGTGGGAGCGTTCAGTGTCTGTGATTTTCCAGCCTGGCTTTAGAGTTCACGTGAGGAATGGCCCCATCACAGTGCGGCAGCCAGGCCGGGGATGTACAGCCCTGCTGTTTATCCCAGGGTTCTGCTCTTTCTCCCAGGGTTGTTGGTGCTGAGCAGCGAGGAGACAGCTGGTAGGATGGTCATGGTAGGGAGGCAGAGGTTTTTAATCCTCCTCCTTCATTTAAATATTCCCCTTTTTTTTTTACCAACGGAAAAAAGGTGCAGTGACATAATTCCAGTGTGGAAGTTGGTGTTTCCCAGCCTCTTGTGGAGGTGGGTCCCCAAATTCAGCTCTGCAGGCATAGTGTTATCAGAGGGGAGCAGCAGCAGTGCCCCTGGGCTGGTGGTGATGTGGCTGTGGAGTGGGGTGTCTGTCTGTCTGTACTAGTGTGGGCTCCCCAGTCTGGGAACCTCTGGCCTGGGAGGGGTTGGGGGACCAGGGGGACTGGGAGAAAGCTGCTGCTGTCAGTCTCTTGCTTACACGTCTTGTGCTGTTGAGCTGCCTTAAACAGTCTGCCTCCCAGAAGTGTTTCTGTAGCTTCCAAATGTCCTTTCCTGGCTATGAAGCTCTGTTGATGGTCAAGGAGGTTCTCATGGTGTTGCAGGTATTAGTCTGGAAACTGCAGATTTGGGGAAAATTACACAGCCACACTGTGTCCAGCAGCTTCTGAGAAGAATTTGCATTAGTATTGGTCACTCTGCTTGCCTTTGGAATTGGAGAACAGTTTTGAAGAGGGGAGAAATACCTCCAACTTTTTCACCTCAGCCTTTGGGAGGAACAATTGTGTCTGTGGCAAGAGATGGCAGTCAGTGGAATGTGCCTGGCTTCCCAAAGCAGCTCTGGAAAACATTGCTGCATCTTGCAGCAGTGGCAGGTGTGCAGGACAGCTGGGCAGCTTGCTGCTGGAAGGACTGTGGAGTTAAATGGTCTCAGGGTCTCTATCAGCTGGGAGAGGAGAGGAGGTTGCTCCTTCCTTTAGCATCTCTGATGCCCTGCCTCGGGCAGAGGAGAGGGAGTGCCTCTCTTTGGGGTTCTGTTCATCCTGCTGCTCCTGGTAAGGCTTGGGGCTGGAGCCCTCCAGGGCAGGGATTTTATCCACGTGGCTTATGCTTTATGCTTTAGTTATTACTGGAGACAGCAGAGCGAGCTGTAGTGGTGGGGTGAAGCTCGGTGCTGTTTTACTCGGGCTTGTATTTTAAGAGTAAATATTTAAGAAGAGAGGAGGATACAGGCATGTGTAAATGACCAGAGTTCAGGAGATGGAGGACTGATTTTAATGATTCCCATTAAGGGAAGAGGGAATCTGGTTTTCTGTGGCTTTTCTTTATCTGCTGGTCCAACTCTGTGGAACAGTGTTTTACACAGCAGGACTGCAGTAGAAGGCCCTGTTGTGGACTTGCTGAAGTAGTGGCTTCCCCTTCACCATGACAGAGCCCCAGAGATCTGTTTTCTTCTTACTGCTGTAGTGCTGCTGCTTTGTTTGTTTGAAGAGTTGTTTGCGGTCTTGCTGCTTTGTTTATTTGAAGAGTTGTTTTTGGTCTCCAGGCACTTCTGTGGCATGGTGAGAGCCCGAGGGGATGTTGTGCGTTTGGAACTTTAGGAGGAGATGACCTGAAGAACAAATTTCTAAGCTCAAGATCATCAGTTTGATAATTTTAGGTTACTGGCCTCGTGTGTGTGCGAAGTTTTTCTCTCTGTCAAATGCGCTGATAAATCAGTAGTTGCTTCATGGGAATAACGTGGGTATTGGTGAGGGTTGAAAATGCTTCCCCTGCCCAAGGTGCTGGAATTCTGCTCTGCTCTGTGGTGAATGCTTTCCAGAAACGTTCTGTGTGTGTAACCCGATGGCCTGTGGCAGCTGGGATGCGAGGGAGCTCACGCGGTGAGCGCTTTGAACATCGCTGCCGGTGTAAAAGCCCTGCCTCGGAGCCTGGCTGCAGTGGGTAGCACTGGCTGTGCAGCCCCACTCACCTCATGGCTCTAAATGGGCTGGCTTTGGTGAGAAGTCAGTCTTTAAATCTCCACTCCCTTTTTAAAAATTTCTTCATGGAAGTTTGACTCTCGTGACACTTTAATCGTTGGGATTATGGAACTCATGGAAGAGGAAGGACAAGAGATCAGACTGGTGGCCTGGCAGCCTAAAGCTTTTGTGTTGGCAAACACTTCAGGGACAACTGAAGATTTTTGGGAAAAGCCTAAATGATGTTTCATTCAAGACAGCTTGTTAGTGTTAGAAAGGTTAAAGATAGAGACTTGTACCTGAGCTGGGGAGAGTGAAGTCCTGCTGCCATTTTGCAGTATTGGCAGCGTAGCAGGACTGAAGCTGCAGGAGAGCTTGGAGATGGGAGCTGCATTGCCAGAGAGTGATGGTCAGGAGGCAAAGCCTTGTGCAGACAGGTCCTGTTCGGGCATGTTGCCCTGGAGTGGAATGCAGTGTGGGTCAGTGGGCTGTGGCTTAGGACAAATGGGAATGGTGTGACAAACACAGTGTTCAGCTGCTCAGTTAGTGCAGGAGGAGACACTGCTGGCAAGATTATCCTGCCAACAGCAGGGAGTATATTTAGCTTTTTCTTAAAATCCCCATCTCCTGCTCCTGCCTGCCCTCAAAAGCTGATTAGTCACTCCAGAGTGATGGTGGTGCTGAGCAGGTGACCCGTGGTCACGAGGGAGTGGGGTCTCTGGGCTGTGTAGGCCGGATGGGGATGTCTGTTCAGTGACATCTGAAGTGACATCTCTGGAAGGGTGCTGTGGACCACTGACCAGCAGTGACTTCCACTGGAAGGAGATAGGCCCCCAGCTGATGGAGATGTATTGGGTCTTCTAAGAAAATGTTATTGTAGGCACCTGTTCTTGCCCCTCTGTTATTTGGGAGAGTGTGCTGATTCCTCTGGAAGAACACTGTGCCCTAAATGACCCTTAAGTGGTGGGGAAGTCCTGCTGTGGCCAAAAGACAGAGTTTAATTTGAAAATGTGCTCAGCTGCTGTCAGCCACGTCACTGTGGGTTTAAGCAAGTCCTCTTGAGTGGGTGGGATGTCTCCCACGGATGGTGGCCTGTGGTGCTTCATGCCCTTGGGGTCATGTGCCAAAATCCCTGTTCACATGGGGGATCCTGCAGTGCATGTTGCAGTGTTAGCAAAGAGTTATGGTAATCTTTCACCTTCCTTTTCATCCTGCCGTGGCTGAAGCCTGTCCACACCCACCGCCCCAGCAGCACCAGTCAGGGGAAACTCCTTTGGGATGTCCCTTCCTGCGGGTAAAAACCCTTGTTGGTTGTCACAGGGAGGGCCTCAGCAGTGAGGGGTGTGCCGCTGGGTGCTCCCCACTCACCAGGAAGGTGTTTGCGAGGTGCTGCTCGGGGCACTCACACCGTGCCAGGGCAGGCTGGAGACCTGCGGGGTGTTCTTGTTTGGCTGTGTCGCCTCATGGCTATTTCTCTTCCCATGTGGGCATGCTTTCCAAAGGGCTGAGTACTTTTACCATCAATATTATGTACAGTGAGGCATGCTGAGGCCAGCACAAGTGAGTATCATGCTTCAGGGTGGAATGTGATTTGCTGGAGAGATCAGAAAACAAATTTCCCTGTGCAGAGTACACAATTGGCTGCGTATGTTAGCGTTTCACCTGCAGCATTGAAGCGATGTTCTGAGAGGCCACTGGATTAAGTTACACCGGCATGTCTGTAAATACCCGTGTAATAGCTTCAAAACAGTTAAAGAGGCTGCGTTTTCCCAGCGCTTCCCAGGGGCGGGCAGGGGGCAGCAGCAGCGTGAGGGCTCGGCCGGGCGGGTGGGCAGCCCTCGGCAGCGGCAGCAGCGTGAGGGCTCGGGCGGGCGGGCAGCCCTCAGCAGCAGCAGCGGGGTCCGTGCCTCCGGCCCTGTGCGGGGCCGTGCCATGGCCGTGTGTCCTCCCCTGGACCCTGGGCTAGGCTGGGCCGAGCTGCGGGGATTGGTCACCGCGGCCCTGCCAGCTCCGCTGTCGCCTCCTGAGCGCCAGGGAGGCACTTGGCTCCCGGGGCAGGGCAGTGTTCCTCTGCCTGCGGGGCAGAAGTGGATGGATCTTCCCCAGCACGTGGTGGAGATGTGCTGCAGCTCCGGGAGAGAGCAGGCTGCACCCCGAGCTTGCAGCCCTCGTGGATGGGGAAATGCAGGTTCCTGAGGTGTTGTGCAGAAATCCCGATGGCCAGGGAGAGCTTGCCTCACTCTGGGAACAAAACCATTTCTCGTGGCACACCTTGGGGAACCTGAGCTGTGTGTCTGGACAGGGCTGGGCATCAGGCAGGGAGAGATGGAGGGGCCGGACTCATGGTAGAGGTCACTCTGTGGCAGGTGGCCGGCGAGTGCCCTGGGAGGGTGTGAGGGCTGCACCCAGGGCAAGGGCGACATCCTGGTCGGAGCTCTTGGAACTGACTTTTAGAGTTGTGGACAGAAACTCTTTAATTCTGCCAGCTTTTCCTTTAGTCATTCTTGATTTTACTTTCCATTAAATAAATCAAATGTTTTGTAGGGAGTTTCCTGTTGCCTGTTTTTTTTTACCACTAAAATGAATGAGACTTCTACTCTGGTAATAAATGAACCTGGAAATCAGGATCTCCACTGTAATTGGATTTTTCAGATAGTTCAGGAAGAGCCTGAGGAAGTGTGGCAAAAAAAAGATTTACTTTGGAATAGATCAAGTAACCTGGAAATCAGACTCTCAGTAGGTTCTTTCAAAGCATTTTTTGTTTCTTTTAACATCCTTGCTGGATCGTGTTCTGAGTGACTCACAGCTTTAAAAGCGTTTCTTCCTGCATGTTTTTTCCTGCTTGTGCGCTCTTGACCTACTCTTGCTAAAATTCCTGAAGAAGTACTAAGTAAACATATTGTAAGTGAAAATGTCATATTATAAACCCCTGGAAGTGAAACCATTACAAAGAGTACTCATGTAGTCATTGTTCTGCAGGATGGCAGTGTGAGATGCACTGTTGAAATAACAATAATCTGTTCCATGGGAGAGGTCAGCTCCAAACTAAGGGGGAGTGGGAAGAAGAGGAAAAAAGAAATGCACACTCTTTGCCTCTCCTCCTAATCACACAGCGTGTACTCGTGCATCCCTGGGACTGTGTTGTTGATGTAGCTGCCTACTGCTTTTAAATGCCTGTCCAGGGCGGTGAGGAGACATCTGTGTCGCATGGGAGAGGAGCCTGGAGCAGATGGTGTGCCTTTCTTAAGGCTCTGGATGGAAGGAAGTAATTTTGCGGGTCACAAAGCCAGAGAGTAACTTCAGAATTAAACTTTCATAGTGGCAGTTGGTCATGGGAGTAGTTGCAGGTTGTGTCCCTAGGATTTCCCTGGCTGTGTGTGAGAGCTGGGTGCAAACCCCGGCTGCCCCGCTGGTTTCTGGCGCAGGGAGTCTTGCCGGTGTGCCAGGAATTTATGGGGAGGCTGGTCACGTCACTGTGAGTTTGCTGCAGTGTCCTTGTCTGTGCTGTACATCACAATGACAATGAAAAAGACATTTATGGTCACCTAGCTAACTACTGAGCCTGCAGCAATTCATGGTGGCAGTACGCCTTTGGGAGAAAGAAAAAATCTTCAGCATCCTCTTCTTTCACTTTTTTGGGGTCTTCACCAGGCTGAACATGTCCAGAGTTTGTTGGGAAGAACTCCTTGTCCCCAGTCTGTGTGAAGAGTCCCAGGTTTCCCAGCAGCCTAACTGCTCTTTGTCAGCCTGCATCCAGGTGACTTGCCAGGACAGAAGGGCGCTGGTCTCTGCAGGCTCTGAATTGCCAAGGTCTTACCTGTGGCTCCAGTTGCAGCTTCAGTGGGCACCCGACATCCTCGACTTCTGGGATCACCCTGACAGTGCTGCTGAGCTTTCCCATCCTCTGGCACTGCCAGGCCCGTCCCAGGATGAATCCATCCATGTATCTTCCCTGGCACTGCCGTCGCTCCCCTTTGCTATTGTCCCTAAGTGCTGCCTGCTCGCTCCTGCGCTGTGGGGCTCTGTGCTCTTTAATTGTTGTTTGTCATCGTGGGGATTGCTTGTTCTAAAACCAATTACAACCTGACAAAACTGATCTGCCTTATTTACAAATACATCCATCTGGTCGTGGATTGCTTGATAGCGCTGCCAGAACAATGTGAGGCCCTGATTGCTGCTGCTGAGTTACCAAAGGGTTCCTGTGCCGGCATCGCCGGGAGCCGCGGTGCTTTGCTTGCATGGGTGTTCTCTGTAGGACAGAGGGAACTGATGATGGAAGTAACAAATGCTGCATAAACCAAAGAGAGACAAAGCATTGTGTGCTGCATGCTGGCCCCAGCCAGGGAGCTTCACAGCCCACGCGGAGTGAGTGATGTGATGGATGGAGGTGCTGGCACAGCAGCTCCGTGAAGCACCAGTGCCCGCTGGATCTGGCACCACGCAGGTGCCCTGCTCGTAGGGAGCTGTGTTAGGAGAAGGGGGCACACGCAGGTGCTGGAGCTGGGGAGATGGAAACCTGGACTGCTCAAAGGGGCTGGTGGTGGGTACCACTCGGGTGTGTGTTCTGTGCCCTTCGGCTGCTTCAACAGCTGTGGGAACCCAGACTGCAGGATCCCCACCTGATGGGAGCTGGCAGATTCCTAATCTTCCAGAAACCTGTTTGATAATCGAGGCAGGACTAGATTCCTCCTTGGAAGCTATAGTCTCAGGATAA
Organism: Platysteira castanea; assembly: GCA_013397175.1. NCBI lineage: Eukaryota > Metazoa > Chordata > Aves > Passeriformes > Platysteira > Platysteira castanea. The sequence goes on from VYXC01004595.1 coordinate 265,025, forward strand.
GGTTCATGTAGGCAAGAGGAGGTGGCAGGTGCCTGGGGTGCGAGACTCTTCATTTCTGTGTGTTCCTGGAACGCTATTTTGAAAAGACTCAAAAAAGGAGAAAAATGAATGGCTGGTTTCAGGACACTGGAGATAAAAACCATCGTATCTGGTAGCTGAAACTGTTTCAGACTATTTTCGTTTTCCTATGAATGTTCAGTTGCAGCTTAAAAAAGAACTGAGACATTATGAGTCAGTTCTGATTTCACCCTTGGGCCAGCAGTTCAAAGCTGAATTTAGTGAATTTCAGAAGCCTTCACTAACAGCCTCTGTTCCTTGTTTACTCTGTGTGTGGCCCATGGAGGGGAGGAAACATACAGACATACGTATGTAAACAAATATAGCATGAGGAAAAGAAGGAAGAGTTGCCCCCTAAAATAAGTAATCGAGATTAGTGTGGCTGGGTTTTGGCAAGTAACTGGAGGTGAGTTAGTCATTGTGAATAATTGATTAGAGAAATTCAGACCTGTCTTTATTTGCGATTTATCCAGGAATGAACTTTAACGTTTATATTTATGAATAATCACTCAGTTTTCTCTGGCTGGCTGAATAACTGAAAATTCATAAATTGGGATTAACTGGCAGTACAGAATACTGCAATCTGCATATGAAAACCTGTGTTTACATGGACCTAAGTTTTTTCGATTCCCCATCACCATAGTAACAAAAGATTTTCCATAAGGGTGAGCTAGTCTGGCAATGGGAGTGTGAGGTAGGACATTCCCGTTTTACCTCCAGATCTCTGAATGTTCTTTGACCTCTTAGCTCAGAGTTTTAGTACCACATTAATGTGGGCTTTTGGTGTTGGGCTTTCTGCAATTGGTGACTGTTAGCATGCTGAAACTGGTGTTTGTGTTATAATCCGTGGTTTCCCCGGTTCTCAGCAGTGCCCGTTTCCTGTTCCTGTTAACAGGTTTTTCGTAAGAATTTTTCTGAAATTCATGGGAGACAAATAACAGCCTTTGATTTTCCTCCCAGCCCCAGTGTGTGCTGGGGCAGCCAGCTGGGGAGATGCTCGAAAGGACCCTGGGATTGTACAGTGCTGTTCACATGGGGACTGGTTTTATTCACGAGTTTTAAATCCAAATAGAAAAATCATACTTCCATGTTGATGATCTTTCCCTTGAAACATAATTATAGCTCTGTATAATGCAGCTGTTCCTTATCTCAGTAAAATATCCTGGCTGGAGGCAACTTATTGGACATAATTTATGAGCAAAATAATCTTGTGACATTTTTTGGGAAAGGGAGAGAGAAAATAATCCATTAAAATTTACAGTAAAATTGTTGGGATAAGCACTGTGAATTAAAAAAAAATTTCATTTGCTTATAGTTATTAATGAAATCTATGGCTAAGTTTAGGTGAGTTCTTTACACATTCCTTAGTTTGGACATCTTCTCTACTTTATTTTGTTCAGTTTCAGCATTCATTTGAATCAAAAGCTCCTAAGTTAAAGGGAGATTTTTTCACTGAACTAATTCCACTGATTAATCCCAGACTAGTAATAGTCACAAAATATACAGACATTATTTTAGGGAAATATTAATGTGTGGCCTTCCACCTTTTCACTGAAGTGACTGTAATTTTATTCATAATTTACATTTTAAAACTAACAATAAAAGTGTGACTCTTGAGTTTGATCTTGGCAGTTGCAGTGTGTTAGAAATACACAATTATTTGGAAAGATCTTGGATGTTTCTTTCCTGTACTTTGCCTTGCGGTCCATCTCTCCGTAGCCTGTGCCTTCCTCAGTGAGCTCCCCGAAGGCCATTCTGGGTGATTTTTCCCAAGCAGGGAGTGAGCACAAGGCCATGGAGCGATGAAGCCTCAGCAGTGCTCGGTGGCTCTGTGTGCTCGGATAAACGAGGTGTGCCTCCCTCCAAGAGCAGCACGTGGCTCCTGGGAGACGTTCCACGTGTATTTCACTGAAATATCTTTAGCTGTACCCTGTTTGTACCAGTAGGTGTGATTTTGGGGTATTCACAGGGGGTTTCTGGGGCGGCCAGGCTTTCCCTGCGGGTCTGCGGCGTGGCCTGGCTGCCCCGTGCCAGGGAGGGCAGGAGGGCACTGCCATCCCCTCGGCTCTGTCAGAGAGGTTGCTCAGCCTGAAAACTTCCCTAGCTAGCGCCTCTCTTCTTTATATCTTCCTGGCAGAGCAGACGTCTTTGACAGATGCTCATCTAGTCTGTTGATAAAATCCTGCAGTGCTGGGAGATCTGACATCCTCCCTGGGTAGTCTGTTAGCTGATTTGATCACTTTTTTCCCGGTACTGAAGCTTAATTTTATTTTGCGTAAAGGAGGTGACTTGTTCCTGTGCTTTCCTTGGTGCCTGTGAAGCGGGATTCTCTGAGGAGAGAGCGTTGCCTCAGAGAAAGGATCACATTTTTCAGTTGTGTCCTGGGTGCAGCCACTCTGGTCATCCTTCCGCTGGGGCGTGGGGCTGGCACAGCCGGGGCAGCGCTGTGTGCCCTGGGTGACCGTGGCAGACGGACCCCATGGTCCTGTGCTGCTCAGAGCCACCTGAGAGGCTTGGACAGACTGCAGGAGCCTCGTGGAGCTCAGCAAGGGAAGCGCCACGTCCTGCAAGTCTTCTTTTCCCGAGAGATGGGGAAATAGCCCTTTCAGACTCACTATACTGTTAGAGGTTACATTTCTTAAAAAGCACACTTAGAGCATAATGGTGGGCTGGTCTCTAACTGGATTTAAAATGTTTCTTATAATTCACTAATGTCTTTCCCATCGTGTTGCCAGAACGTACGCTGTGACTTTGAGGAGGCAGCAAATGCAATTTGCAAAGAGTTCTGAACTGCCGTTTATTTTAAGCAGGATCTTACTTCTCACTTGGAGTTTCCTGCCATTGCTGAGAAGGCTGAGACATTTCTCCTTGTTCTTGTGTGCTGTTTAATCCCATGAGCGTGCTGGAGGCCCCCCTAAACCATGCTGTGTGAATGCATGAGCTACCATGCAGCTCAGTACAGGGTAGTGGAGGTGCCAAATGTGGGATGCTTGCCTTGGGGCAGAGCCTGCCGGGCCACTTTTGGTGGTGGGGCCTGAGCTGGTCCCAGCCCTTCCTGCTCCTGCCCTGGGGGACCCGGTGTGTGCTGGCACCCAGCTCTGCCTGGCCACCAGTGAAGCAGCACACTGAGAGTCAATGGCAGGTACCTATACAGACCTCTGTGTCCTCTTGTTTGCAATATCTTTTGTATTCTTCTTGGTAAGACTTTCTTCCTCTTTTGTAGTATCCTGTGTCTTTATTAATATAGATTCCTACAGAATTTTGCTAAGAGCAGACCAGCCAATCTCAGGCAAGATGGTGCTTTAGACAAAGAGTGGGAGCTGTGCTTCTGTGTGCTTCTTTGCTGAGCAGAGCAGCTCTGTACCCCTGCAGGAAGGACACAGCTGTCCTCCCTGTCCCGCTGTCAGTGCAGGAGGTGCCCTTTATCATTGATAGGAACAGTCAGTGCTGCTGAAACTTAGCATTTTGTCCTATTTTTGCATTTATTAGCATACACTGATTATTCATAGGAATAATTACCCTTTACCAATTCAGATTAATTTAGATGGCTTTTGAAAAGCAATCAAGAAGAGTGGGAATGATAACGCATCAAAGGCATATGGCACAAAAGAAATAGGGTGCGTTTTATGTAAGTGACCATGTCAAGACACTCAGCTTTTCCCTTCAGACTGCAGTTACTGGAACTCAGTGGGATGGTTGTGGCTAAAGGCCGCAATGTGCTCCCTACCTCAAAAATCCATTCATGCTCTTTGTCTCACTTCTGTGTCCCTTCAGAAAGGAACATCATCATCTTACGGGGGGGACAGCATGAAAACAGACAAAACCACGTGCTGGGTCATTTCACCATTCCAAAGTGCCTGTACAGGTAGGGTTAAATTCTCAAGTGCTTTCGTTGTCAGGGAGCACATGAAGCTTTGAGGATACAACAGATTCTTGTCTGCTCTCAGCCACAGGGACGAGCACTGGAATCGTCTTTGTGGCCAGGGCCAGCATGTTTCTTTTGCAGGGGGGAAGGTCTTGGCAGCTCAGTCAGGGCTTGGGCGTGTCTGGGGGGGGGGTCACACCTCTGCAGTGCTGTGGAGCCGTGCTGTGGAGCTGTGCTGTGTCCAGACCATCGAGAGTCTTCTCTGACTTGGAACTAGGCAATGCAGATGAAAATCCCAGTGTCACATGGGACTCATGGCCTAAAAGTACTGACTGTGTTCTTTTGCTCTGGGTTACAGATGCTGCTCTGAAAGCCAAATGTGATGTGATGAAATAAGAGTGCCTTGGTAGACAGAGATGTGGAGTGAGTAATCCTTAGAGAAGGGCAGGAAGAGGCAGGATTCAGTTCAGGTCAGAGGACAGGCTGAGCAGTGGAGGGGACATGGGGCTCCAGTGATCGTGCACATATTGGAGGAGGAGAGCAGCAAGAGTATACAGTGTTCGTGATGCTTCAGTGGTTAAAACCTTGTTTTCTCAGTTCAGGGAGATAAATCCTTCTGTTCTTCAGATGAGCTTGAAACTGCTCCTGTGCGGATTGGTACAAGTGTTGGATCAGCTGGTGCTGCTCGGCAGGAGCAGCTCCACAGCCCAGTGTGAGTCCAGTCAATACTGGCTGCTTGTAGTGAGCACAAGTCACCCCTGATTGGAAGTGTCTCACAGAAGGAACGGCTCTTGCATGGAAAACAAACACCACCGAGCTGTGTCAGATCTAGCTCCTGGATTATTTTGCTGGCATTGTCAGAATTTTAGTAACTGAGAAGAAATCTCCATTGAGGAATGTTTGCAGGGGGTTGGTTCCTGTGCAGGGAGGGGTGGGTGTCAGTTTTATTAGTCTGGAATGATGTGCTGTCAGGAGATATGAAACTGGGATGCTGCTCAGGCTGGCTCTGTGGATTCTGCTGCACGTCATTAATACACTGTTCCGCATTCCATGTGCATTATTTTCGGCTAAATAAGCGAGCCCCTAAGTTCATCACTGCTTCAGCTTTGTGCTGTCAGATTGGAATGAGGACACACTCTGAGTCTGTGTAATAGAGTGGGACTTGTTCCACCAGAGGCTTGTGTTAAAGGAGGAACACAGTTATTGTAGGATTGGAGACTTCTGTTTATTCCTGGCACTGATGGCAGGATGTAATCATAAAATTAGGAATTCGTGTGAGGAACAGTGACAGCATGCTGCCACCTTTGTTTGAAATTTTATATCTAAAAGAGTCTATGTACAGCATAAGGAGAAGAGGAGAATCCAGTTTTCTACCAGAAGTGCTTCAGTACTTCATTTGATTTATAAATTATTTGGTAAGCGTGGATGTGCAGTAGCAAAGAATACTTTGAAACAAAAAGATTGTGAATGTTTTCTTTCACTTCGGGGTCTGAACTCATGAGATTCCTTGTCTGGGACCTCAGTAATTCCTTGGGCTAGGCCATGCTTACCCCTTGGCAGCAGTAGGTGCAATGCCAGAGGGTATTTTAGTCCATAAAGTGCTGTTGAACACTGATGGCAAGCTGTTCACGTGGGCAAGTTTGTCTTGTTTGTGCCAAGAAGGGCAGAGATGGTTTCAGAGCAGGGAGGAAACGTGTCCCCAGTGTGTCTGAGATTCACTGCTGTACAGGGGGTCTGGGCTGAATCCCACGTGTGCTGAGGCCCACTCCTGTCCCTGTGCCCACATCTCCACCTTTCCAGGCTGCCTTTTGTCTTCCCTCACACCTGGTTTGCTCATCCTGCTCGAGAGACGAGAGGAGGCATTTTACAGTGTTGGGTGGGCAGGTGGTGAGGTTTAGGCTCCCGTCAGGTCTAGCTGAGTGAAGAGATGGTGCTAAACATAGTTCAGAATCACGTAAATGGGCAATTCGATGTGTGGGAGAGAATGAGGATAACACATGGAGCAAAGGAAGGAAAGGCTGGCTCTCAGGAGGAGCCCAGGGGACTCCTGTTTTTCAGAGAGTCCGTGCAAGTGGCTGGTGATGGGTGTCTGAGAGGCAGAGGCTAAAGGTGCCTCTGAAGATCCCGTGAGAAGGGGGTGTCCTTTGTGATGCTGTTCCCCGGGATTAATGCTGCCAGAGGGAAGCACAAAGGGCAGGGGTGTGGGGTGCAGCCCGGTGCTGGGCAGCTGCACCCAGCAAAGCTCTTGTGCATATTCTGCCATTCTGAGGGGGTAAGATTGTGGCTGATGCCTTCACAGCACAGGAGGGTTAGAGCAGAAGAGATAAAGCGTTATTTTTTTGGGATATTTATTATTTGGGATGCTCCTGATGTGTAACATATTGCACATGTATAATGTAGGCTCGGGAAATGATGTTTAAAGTGGCTAAGCCCACAGGCTGCTTGGACAAAGCAAATATCAAGACCATTAAGTTCTCCTCTTGCTAAGCCTGGCTTGTCCTTGTTGTTAAGGTCATTTCAGTGTGTATTTTGATAACTGTGAGGTTCTTGTGTAACAACTTCGTGCTTCGGTATTTTTTTTTCATTCAGTTGGAAAACATTTTGCCAGATTTTTGTCAAGCTGTCAGTGAGGGCTTTGTTACGTGCAGGAGTGATAGAGAAATACTTTCGAAAGTAATTTTTCTTCTTTTTCACTCTTAGGCTGACAAATCAGGAGAAGGAGCTTTTCTGGTCATGCAGGTCAAGCAGAGAAAGGGAATGGTTCTTGGAGGGGCTGCAGGTGTGGTGCTGGCTTGGAGGGGGTTGAGAGCCTGTCAGTCACTGCAGGGAGGGCACAGGGAGCATCAGTTCCATGTGTTTTTACAAGCCTGTTCCAATGTCAAACCCTGTCCTAAAAATGTGCTATAATTGCCTGAGGGTCTTGACCCCTCAAGATGATCTCAGGGCCAAGGGGAAGTTCAAGCTTCCTGCTCAGAGAAACTCAGCATTTCAAAAGGGGGTTTGGGTGGGCCGGGGTAAAAAAAATTCCATATGGAATACATAAAAGATGTATTTTAAAAAATAATTTTAATTTTATTAAAAGATGGTGGTGTGTGTAAGGCACCGCTGCTGCCTAAACTCTCTATGTTTTATCTTATTTATACCAAGCTGTAACAAATCCTCTCTCTTTGTAACTACTTGCTTGCTTTAATCTCTTTCCAGCGAGCTGGAGTAAGTGTTGGCAGTGTTAGCATGGTGTGGATGAGCATCCTAAGGCCAGATGGAAGGACGGCCAGGAGAGAGGGCTGAGGAGAAGCTGCCCATGAGCTCGGTGCAGGGAGCAGCGGCTCAGCTGCCCTCGCCTCAGACCGGACATCCTGAGCTGGCTGCCTTATCTCAGCTCTCCTGCCCAACTCACAGTGCTTCTGTCAGATTCAGCCGGGTTCAGTTCCTCTGAACTCCTCAAGTCGGGACCAGGAAAGAAAGTGGAAGGCAAAGAAATTCTGGACATCCCCACCCATCCGCACAGAGAGGCAGAGGATGCCTCTTCGGTGTCAGCTTTGGAAGGGAGCAGTGTCAAAATTACACACGAGAGTGATAAATTGACACTGTCAAAAGCAAATGTAGTTAAAGCAGCTTCTAAATAAGCCAGGAACAGTAGTGACTCAGCAGAGAAGGGCTATAAATACTGAAGCTGATGCAGCAGCTGCAGCTGGGGGGCCACCAGGGGAGAAGGGAGCTGAGAGGCTCGGGGATGTACCGGGATCCACATGTGTTTTGAGAAGCTGTCAGAGAGAAGAGAACCAGAACTGGTAATTACAAGGTGCTCTCCAGATGCTTAGTCTAGAGTTAAATGGTTGATTTTCTTAGATCTTCCCTTAGATGAAGAAAAAACCAGAAATGGTGACTCAGAGCTGTGCTTCAGTGACAGGGGGCTTGTGCAGGTGTAGGGATGCTTCACTTGCACTGGAGCAAGCACTGGTGTTGCTTTGGCATCTGCATTCCCAGCACTCAGCAGGGAGGGTTCACAGCAGTAAACAAACCCTTAATTTAACAGAGTTTTAAAACAAAGTGTGTGTTAAGTGGCTCTGTGTGGTGTTTTTGGGAGATGCAGAAGCAGGGGAGCAGTGCCTGCATGCTGCAGGTGGGGGTGTGCGTGGAGGTGGCATGGTCACAGCTGACGGTTCAGAAAGATTAAAGGCAAAATAATGTTCTCATGTGCTTTTGCTATTGAAGATTATCTGGTGATAAAGTCATGAGATGTTTATTTGTGGGGAGATTTGTGTATGTAATTGCTTCCTTTTACACCTTGGACATCTGCAGCTGTGTATTTTTTAAATGAATGGTAGAAACCAGGGGCTGACAGGTCTAATTTTAAATTCCTTTCCACTCTCCCACTCCTGCAGGGCTGTGCCCACTGACATGCTTCCCTCTGCTGTCCCCGTTTGCCAGAGTGCTGCAGTGATGGGGTTTCATGTGCTTCCATTTAGTCTTTGTTTTCAGTCCTTAGTTTAGGTAGAAATCCATGGCTTTATTTGGAACAGTCCCCATGTCCCCCCTGCTCTCCCTGTCCTCAGATGGGGTGGCAGTGGCATGGTGAGGGCTGCCGGTGGCTCATTCCATCCTTCTGTCTCCTGGGTGTTTTGCTCGAGTCTGAATTTCAGGTGGGCGGGCAGTTCATTACTCTTTCTGCAGCATTTATGCAGATTGCGGTCTGAGCTTATTTTAGAAGAGGAAAAATCAGGAGCAATTAGCAATCTGCTCAGGAAGGATCCAGGAAAGAGCAGACAGCAGCTCTGTGGCATGCAAAGGACTGGGCTCTTTGCTGAGCTCGGCCAGCGTGTCCCCACGGCAGCCCGTGGGCTCGTGGATGTGCATCAGTGTGGCCTCCACGGGCAAGCACTCCTGCTGCCAGCCTGCAGCTGCAGCACAGCCACTGCAGGTGATTCCTGTGGGAGTTCCTGGGGTGCTGTAGGTGCCAGGGGCAGTCTCAGGGGCTCGGGTGAAGGCAGGGGAGTGTGGCTGCAGTGCTGTACAGCAGAGGCAGGTGTGCCCAGGGTTCAAGCACGGCTACCAAACCCCACAAGGGCCCCAGGACATCCCACGGTGCCTCCTCACCCAGCACCCGTGGGCAGCTGGGGTGGGTCAGTGGGGGCTCGGGTGGGTCAGGCCATGGCACATGCCAGCTGACCCTGCTGGGGGGGTCTGAACAACTCAGTCACATTCACATAAATAAGCAAATGAGTCTTTATTTGCTCATCCTGCCAGGACGACGTATTACTTCATTTTTCAAGTGACTGTTGTTAACCTGGCTGGAATATCAGCCAAGCTTCAAGCCCTGTATTTTTGCCTTGTATGAAGGGATGTGAATTCAAAGAATTGGAGAGCTCTGCAAGTCAGAGTGAGAGCAAAAGAGAAGGAGGGGATTTATTTTTCAAAACGGTGCCTTGACAGAAGGAATGCTGGAATGTTTACATGTAGCCCTTGTCTTCCTTACGCGTGTGACACAAGGCAGGCATGGCAGGAGAGTCCTGCAGGGACAGTGCTGCAGCAGCTCTGGCTCTGCATACCAAGGGAATCAAGTGAAATATCTGAGGGATTATTTTCTGGAAGTGATGGGCACCTGCAGTGACAGCTGATTTTAGCCAGAGCTGTAGCTGCAGGGGCTCTTTCTGTCCTGATGGTGCTTCGGGAAAAGCCACGCACGCTGGTGCACATGGGTTGTATTCCCTGCTGACTCGCTTCCCCTGGAGCTGCCCGAGTACCTTTGATGCCCTTTCTTATTTCTGGGTGGGAATTTAACACTCCTGTACTACACCAGGCTATTTCTGTGTTTTCTTTGGTATTGTTTATCTGTAACCATCTGGTTCTGCACCCACTGATAAATGGGATGCTGGGGAAGATGGTGAGAGCAGACAATATGCTTTATGCTGATTTTCCCTTCCTTTGGGAGGCAGGAACACGATCACCTCGTACTGGAGAAATGAAGCAAGCGAGGGCGATAATCTCTGCTTTGTGGGTGGCAGCTGCACAACCCAGTGATCCCAATGTGGAACATATTATTAGCCTCAAGCTAAGCTGTCTGCAGTCTGGAACTTGCTCCAGGTCTATAGTAAATGATGAATTCATGAGGAGGTTGTGAAGTACTGGGCTGGATCCTGTCTGGTATGGAAAGCCCTTTGGAGACAGTCTCCCTGCAGCTGTTGGATCCTCTGTTGCACGCTCGTTTCCTTCTGAATATCCGCGTGGTCCTTCTGCACTGCAATACTGAGGTTCTGCAGGTCTTCATTCACCCTGAAACACCCCAAGACTGCTGGTGCTGCCTGAGGCAGCAGGGGAGGGTTGTGCTGGTTCTTGGGAAGGTGAAATTCCTCCCTACCTTTTATGCTTCCTTTCTGCAAGTTCCAGGCTGGCTGGATCCGGTGACAGATGATGTACTTCCACTGGCTATTCCAATATTGTGCTTTTTCTGGGAAAGGAGGAGGAGTGAAGAGCAGTGTCAGCCTTGTGCTTACGTTTTGCTGATCTCTGAGGCAGAGGCTCTGAAGGAAGCAGCACGGTTAATTCCCTGGCAGCAGCTGAGGCTTTCCTGGTCAGTGCAGATGAAGGCAGTGAGCAGAGCATCTGCACTTGCCTTTGGCCTGGTCCGTCGTGCTGAAATTGGAAAAGCATGGTGGAGAGAGTTAGCCAAGAGGACATGGAAGAGCAGCATTTCTGGGTGATGAGGACATGCTCCAAATGAAGCGTGGTCAGGCTCCGGGAGTGCTCAGGAGGTTTTGGTCTGGAGGCACAGCAGGGAGCTGGACCAGACCCTGGAGGTGCACGGGAGGTTTTGGTCAGAGGCACAGTGTGAGGCAGGCCGTGCCAGGTACAGGCTTCAGGGAGCCAGTTGCCCATGATATTTTTAGGAACATTAAATCAAACAAATAGAAGAAATTGGGCAACTGCTGCTGTTGGACTTGCCGATTCCTACAGACTCCTCAGTTTGAGTCTACTGCTTTGGAATTAGTTTTTCTTGTTTTGTGTGTCCCTCTCGGACTGGGAGCAGGTTGGCCTCGAAATGAAGTTCAGGCCCATATGCACTGCAGAAAGGCACAGTGGGAAACAGCAGTGGCAGAGATGTCCAAGGAAAGACTTTGTTTTATCCTATCTGTAAAATTAGGTTGGTAATCCTTCCCTCTTTCTTGAAGACGTTGTGGCTTATATGATTACAATTTATAGGATGCTTTGAGATGCGAGATGAAAAGTTCTTAAAGGAATTATCCTGTATTTTTAATGCATGTAAAGCATTATAGTGGAAGAGAATTGGTTCAGTGGATCCATGAATGCCCAGATTTTTCAGGCCAGAAGGCACTGCTGGGTAATCTGATCTGACTTGTGTGTATAATATTTGATCCTGTTAGGGCTGTACAGAGGTTGAGGAACTTGCACAGATACATGGGGCTGGCTCTAGGAACTGTCTGCAAAGCTCTGCTCTCTTAATGATCTGTAAAATCTTTCCATGGCTGGATTAAGGAATGTGAGGTGCTGAAGTGAACCGTTTAATGATCTTTCCTTTATTCCGTCTCAGTGGCTCAGGGCAGGATTCACATTCTTGTTCAGCTCTTTCTTTTCCAGTTTGAATACATTCTCCTTTGCATCTTAATAGCCCCAAGCCCAGAGCTCCGGTTACATCATTTCAGGGCTTTCAGTGCTAAAAAAGACTTTCTCCAGTCGATCCCGGTGCCTCCCGTGTGCTGTTTCCTGCTGGAGAGTGGGCAGATGAAGGATCTGGAGCTGATGCCGGCTGTGCAGGAGGGCAGTCAGAAGGGCTGCTTTCTCTGGGGGAAAAAGCCACCATCTGTTTTTGTGAAGCTTCCTTTGCTCTTCTTAAATCATGAACAAACACAAGAGGTCTGTTTGGCTCTTTCTTTTAATGCGTTTTTGCATCCCTTGTGTTCCTAACAGACAAAAACAGAGGAGCACAAACTCAGCAAAGGCAGCTGTGGCTGGGATGAGCTCGCTTGGCAGAAGGGCTGGCTGTGGGGCACGAGGGGCTGCTGGAGCTGGGGGTTCCCCAAAAGACACAGGCAGCAGAGGATTGCCAGGGATCTTGGAATGCTGGAGGTTTGGCATGGACCTCTTTAAAGTTTGGCTTCTTTAAAATAACACCAAAACCCCCAAAATCCAAACCCCGAACGACAAAAGCAACCCCAACCCCCTGGAAGTGTTTTGTTAATGAGCATTTCTGGGGTCTCGCTCCACTTTCAGTCCTGTAAATTCTTCTTCCCATTGATCAGCGTGATCAGTGCAGGGCCGCATATCCCAGACAACAGGGTGTAGGGACAGTAAATGAGATTTACTCGCTCAATGCTGCTCGCGGTCAGACAAAAGTGGCAGCAGATGTGGCCAGTTCAGGCTGTGAATTACAAGTGGACAAGTCTCAGTTCCCACGGCAACGGGGAGGTGCGGAGGGCTGTGGGGAGAGCAGCAGGAGGATGCTGCAGCCGAGCCCGGGGCTCTCCTCCGTGCCCGGGCGCTGTCCCTGGGGCTGGGGCCCGTGTCCCCGAGCGGGGTCACTGCCTGGGCAGGGTGGCACGGGCACCTCTGCTGACAGGAACCTGCAGCTGAGGCAGGCGAGGATTGAGTGGTGCAAAGAGCTGGCTCTGGAACTTGAGGGCTGCCTGGAGGAGCACACAGTGTGGAGGGTGCTGTGCCTGTGCTTGGCACGGCCTGTGCCCCTCGCAGGGCGGCTGTACCTGTGTGCCCCTGGAGGGATCCGGGGTGAGGCAGTGCCAGCGGGGCTGTCCCTGGAGAAACCCGCCGTGCTGCTGGCTGGGCTCTGTGCCAGGCAGGAGAAAACACAAAAATAAGCATTTCTGCCTAAATTTGGCCCCCAAAGCTTGTCTGGTCCCAGCGGCGACCCCTGTGGTAAACCACAGCTGGAAAGTGAGGATCAGCCACATCTCCAGCATCTCAGAAGGACGTGGGTCAGTCCCTGCTACCAGGCTCCAGCTCTGCACATCCCCCTCTTCACAGAGAGAGGCAGGGAAAAGAACCACTGTGGGTCAGTCTGGCTGCTTTCTGTGTGTGGTGCTGAGGCTCAGGGAGCTCAGGTACTGTGGTGGGTCAGGGCAGAGCTCCAGGGAAGCACTGTGTGGTGGGAGCAGGGTTCCTCTCTTGCTGCAGGTATTTATTTTGGCCAGGGCCTGTCCTCTCTGCCTGCCCGTGGGTCTGGCCAGGTGCCTGCTGGCCCTTGGCATCGCTCCCAGCAGAGTGGGCACCCCTGCGTCTGTCCCACATCCGCATGCCAGGGCTCACTTCGCTTCTCCTTTGGTTCCTCCCTGGCTTTGCCCATTTCCATTTCACCAGCCACATCTCCACTAACAGATACTCCACACGTCTGCTGTCTGTTCAGGGACGTCTGTAAAGAACAGGTGTATTTTAAGAGGCTGGTTAAATGTGTTCTTGCTTCAGTTCCTTTGGGCTGCACTCTACCTTCAGCAGCACTGGAGTGATCCTGGACTAATCCTGGTGCTGGTTTTAGGTGGACTACATCCAGTGGAAAGTTTGGATTCAGACATGTGGCCTTGGCTGTTCTCCCCATCAGTTCTTCCTGTACCACCACCCTGCCTCTGACAGATGTGTCCGTAGTGATCTTGGTGGGACCAGGATGTTTCTTCAGTTATTGAAGATGGAGTATTAAATGACTAAATTCTGCTCTGTTTTTCCTCTCTTCTCTAATAATGCTGAACATCTTGCCAAGTTCTTCAGAAAACAGTGTAGTCACCAGCATTGAATTCATTAGGGGCTGGCATGGAGACAGCGGGAGAGCAGCTGACGCCCCATAGAAAAATGTGCAATACATTTGCTTGAGGACCAGTTTGCTCTTGACTTAATCTCGGCTGAAATTGTCTTATTGGGAAAAGATGCTTTGACTCTAGAGTTCAGCTTTTTTTTTGCTAAGAAATAATTTCCCTTTGCTAATTTTTGAAGTCAGTGGGCATTATGAAAGGAGCTTTTTGTGTGTGATAAAGTGTAGCAGGCAGGTAGTGTGAGCCACCCTGCTCCTGCCACCCCTTCTGCTTTCCCGCCATTCCTCCTCTGGGTGAGGATTTCTTCTCCTGGCAGGTTTGCCTTCTCCTTGGTCTCAGAGAGGAAGGCCTGTGGCATCCCTGGAGAACTCTGGGTTCCATGCTGAGGGCACCTGGAGAGGCAGCTGCCCAGCTGCAGCCGGTGTTCCAGAGCCAGGGAAGCTGTGATTGGCATTGGTGCCTGCTCTGGGCACCCTCCTGGCCAGCTCTCTCTTCCCCTCTGGCACGCGTGATGGGTGGTTTGAAGTGCTGTTTCTGTTCTTAAATTGACCATAATTGCAGCACACCATTATATCTGTTCTCAGTCTTGATCTGTGGGGAGTTTGGCCTTGAGGCTCAGCTGAAGTTAACAATAAACACTGTTTGGGTTCCTTTGGTTGGCTTTTTGGTTCCTTGTGTCCCAGGAGCCTGGGCTGTCATGCAGGCAGTGCTGCCTGTGAAAGGGGACTGGGTGCTCTGCTTCACCCCAAACACTTGTTCTCTGCTGCCTCCTCATGTGTCAGCCTGGCTGCTTCCAGATCTGCGTTCAGGGCCAGCTTTTAAGGGAAATCCCCCGACAGTAACTCCTGGGATTTGGAGTATCAAAGTATATGACAAATGCCACTGCCTTGCCAGCAGCAGCGGCCACCATCCTGTGCAGGGACAGGAGAGGGAAGGGGACTGCACGAGGAGCAGCATGTGGGACCTGATGTTGCTGTGCCTCTCGGTGGCAGAGCTTTGCCACCTTGTTCTTGTGCTTGCCAAGCTTATTATTAATAATTTCAAGGCTTCACTGTTACCTTGTCAGCTGTGATCTTTGTTCTTGGACAGTGAGGAGCTGTTCTCGTCTTGCTTTGCCCTTTGCATTAAGTGAGGGGCTGCTTTGTAGACATCACATAAGTTTTAAGCCCAGTTTGGTGCCATCATAAGCGTAGTGTCTGCTTAGGCCAGGACTAACTTGATCTGAGAGGTTTTCTGGGGAAAAGGTTGATGCTATGAAATGTTCAGGGTGCAGGTCAGAGAGAAGTTGGCCTTGTGTCTGGGTTGTGGTTTTGTCTTTTGTCATGGCACTGCCAGCTAATTTAAAAGCCACCCATGAATTGGATTGTGAAACCTGCCCAGGTAAGACCAACCTCGTGATACACAGCTTGTATTGGCAGAGCCTGTGCTGTCTTAGCAGCTGTATTTTATCTTTCATCATTTGGTGGCAGGAGGCTTGTTTGCCATCTAGGAAGGTGTTTTGTGACCTAGAAAGATGCGTGAGTTCTGATGTGTCGTTTCTAGTGGGATGGAATTCCCCTCTCTGGCATGCTGGTGAGCAGTTGAACGGAAGTTTAGCTGTGGTGGCTCTAACCAGAGGAGATCATTACCCATCTCTTATCAGGGGTATTCTCCTGCATTTCCTTTTCTCACAAAGAATGCCCTGCTACTAAGTTACATTCTAAAAGTATAAAGGCAAAAAATGACTCAGTTGCTTTATTTTTAAAACGTTATGACTCTTTTCCATTGCATTTTGAATCGCACTGTGAAAAATGAGGGGGAAAATAATTGCCAGTGTTTTAAATCTGGCCTGACCTGTTGCCTGTGCTACAGTCATTTCCTAAGAAGTGCTGCTGCTGCAGAGTGAGTGTCTGTGCTTCAGTTAAAAGGAAGAAAGGGATGATGAGGAAGAGTTTTTCCTGTATTCACAGGGAGGCATCACCTTGAGTCTTGGGATCAGGTGGTCTGACCCACTGGGGTTCAAACACACTCTGTGGAAGGTGTTCTCTGCTGGGTGGTGTTTACGTGCTGTGTAGGGGCTGGAGTAGCTGCATGCTGTGTTGGGCTGGATCCACCCTCCTTGTGCTGATGGATGAGAGGAGGTGGGACAGCTCTGCTGCTCCGGCACCCAGCTCCCTGTCAGTCCCCTTCTCACGTGGCTGCTTCCTGCCAGAGCCCCAGCACGGGCCCTGGGCCCTGGGAAGGGGCAGTGACAGCGGGGTGACCACCAGCGATGCCTGGTGCTTCCTTCAGCTCGAGGTGTTTCTCCAGAGCCCTGTACGGTGTCTGGAGAACCTGGTCTGCCCGGCTTGTCAGGTTCTCAGTCTGGTTTCTGCAGACCCTCAGGGTGGGGTGTAGGAGGAAGAGGCTGGCTTGGCTGCCAGGTGTTTTTTCCTCTGATGATGTTCCATGTTGGGGTGCTGCTGCTTGGGAGAGCTGGAGTGTCACAGACGTGGGGCCTTGAGCTCGTGCTGCTTTGCAGGAAGCTGCTGTGTGTTGTCCCTGAGCAGAGCCATCAGCTTCTCCCACAGGGCGAGCAGGACTGCGTTGCTGAACCCTTCTGAGCAGGCCTTGTGGTGGGGTGAAGAGTGTTCCTGTTGGGATGCTGGAGGCAGCAGATCTCATGGAAGGGCCTGAGCGCTGCCTCGGCCTCAGCTGCTGTGTGTTTGGCTGAGTTCCCAGGGGGCTGGGAGGCTCTTGCTCTGCTAGGATTGCACCAGGACGCTGTTTTGGGAATACAGCGTAGAATTTATGCTCCTCACAGGTGGCTGGAAAGCCATTATCAACCCATTTCTGCTGGCAAACTGCTCGGGCCTCTTGCAGGGGATGCACAGAGATATTTCCTGTAGCCGCTGCTATGACCATGGAATTGAGATTTAAATGGAAAAAGCCTGATGAAGGCCAGTCCCACCCCAAACCATGCACCCTGACAGCCCCCACTGGCCCCACGTGTGCCCGTCTGGGTCAGGGCAGCGCAGAACACTGAACCAAGTCATTTGCCTCTTCATTTTGCTGTGGCTGAGTTGGGTTTTGGGAGAGTCTTGTTAGAAACAAAGTTTGTGGGTAACTGGAGAGAGCAGGAGGCAGAGCACGAGCTGTGGGCTGTGTCAGCTTGACCCAGCTGCATTGCTGCCCGTGTTGGCAGGAGAAGGTGGTCACCTCCTGCTCGCTGTGGCACTGCTGGGAGGCACACGGCCAGTGTGGCACTGCCCCTTGGAGCTGATGGCAGGCGTGGAGCTGTTGGGATGATGGGCCTGTGGGTGTTGTATCTGGCCCTGACAGGGTGGGTGTCTCTGGGCACCCCCCCACTGGTACACCCGTGCCCTGCTCCGAGGGGTGCCAGCACAGCTGTTCACTTCTGTGCCTTCTTTCAGTTAATTCCAAGGGGAAAATGCCGTGTTTCAAACTGTGTATGCAAATATCCCAATAGAAATGGAGTTTTTCCTTATGGCTTGGCCATGTTTTTCTTGGAGGCATGGGAGGGAGCCCATCCTGCACCAGGACGCTCAGTCTGAACTTGAAGGAACCCCCAGAACCTGGCTATACTCTTCCAAGAGTGAGGGGTGAGCAAACAGGGGCTTGGGCAGGGTCCTAAAACCATCTTGGTTAGCAGCAAAATGAATGTGGTGTTCTCCTAGCTCCTGAACTGCCAGTTGAGGCTTTGAAACCCCATGGCCCTGCATCACCCCTGGGGGACACTACCCCAGGACAGCCCTGTGCCCTGACCTGGGCCCCTCCAGGGCAGGGGTTTCCCAGGAGAGAAGTCGCTGGGTTTAAGATACAATTTCTTACAGTTTCACTTCCCTTCTCAGTAGCTGCAGATGGAGATGTTGCCTCACAGCCCAGCAAGTTGCAGTGGGGGCTTGGGGTGGGTACAAGGGAGAGCTGGAGCTGTGCACGTGAAGTGCTGCTGGTCGGGCACGGGCTGGGGATTAAAGACACACGTGAAAAAAACCTGAAAAATGCCACGGGAGTTGTTTTCATACTGGAGGGAAGTGTTTTCCTTTATCTTTTTTTTTTTTTTTTTGTAACTGGGAATGTCTCGTTTCAGATAAAAGGCTTGTCTTGTTCTTTGTTTTACCAGGAGCTATATCTCTTGTCTTTGTCTAGGCAGTTACTATTCACACGGAAGGAGGGAGAGGGGAGGCTTGCTGGCTTGCTGTGGGCTGTTTGCTCTCAGTGCAGGTCCCCTCCGGCTGGCTCCATGGGGACCCACACAGAGGGACAGATGTGCCCCAGCAGCTCTGTTTGTGGGTGCCCCATGCCCGGGCCCTGCGGCTCCTTGGCTGCTGCAGCTCAGCAGTGGCACTGCCAGGACCTGGCCAGGTCTTGCCTGGGTTCAGCCCTCACCAGGTGAACGGTGCTGTGGCAGCCCCATCCCTTGCATCCCTCTGCCTCTGCTCCCAGCCCCGTGTTGGCACTGGGAGCTTGGTGTGTGGGGAAAGCCCCGTGCCAGAGGTGCCGGCAGCGGGAGCGTCCCACGGACACGCCTGGGCTCCCCAAACTCTGCCCTGCCAGTGCCCCTTGCCTGCGGGGCTGAGCCCAGCTCCCTGGGACTGCACAGAGGGTCCGGCTGCTCTGGGGCTGTGCTGGCAGCTCCTGCCCGTAGCAGGGGTGTTCCTGGTGGGACAGGTGGATGGTGTTCCATGGTGGATCCGCGCTTCAGCTGCATTGGCTCTGTGTGTGTGTGAGAGAGCTCTCCCAAGGGAACCGGTGTGTGCTGGTGAAACACAGGATGACAAAGCACTGGAAAATACATCCGAGGTATTTCTGTTACGAAGAGGGCTGGACTTTTAGGGAAGGCAGCACATGGATACTCTGAAGGGGCCATAAAAGCAGTTGAGAGTCAAATGGCCTTGTTAGTGTATTTTGTATTTGTGTAAGAATTGGATCCTCCCTGAGTCCAGCTTGCTGTGCTATATTTGCAATGAACTATTGGGTCTAATCCCAGTTGTGAGAAAATAATGGCTTTTGTTGCCAAGCATATTTTCTCACTTGTCACAAATCAGTGGGGTGAAGCATATGTTAGAGGAGCGGCTGTCTCAGGCTGCCCGGCGGGAGGATCCGTGACAACGCTGTTCTCCTGGACAGATAATTCAGATAATTCAGCATCGTGGAGCAGCCACCGCGGCCCAGCCAGGCTGGGGGGCTTGGCAGCAGGGCTTTGTCCTGCTCCAGGCGGGAGGCTGCGGCAGCTTTCATCCCAGCCTGTTGCTAGAGAAACCTCTGCTTTTGTCTGTCCGTGTCTGAGCAGCCGGAGCGTGGCTCTGGCCTGGCGGGGCTGGGGAGGGGTGGTTGTGCCAAACCCGCATCTCCGGGCGGAGCAGGAGCAGGAGGAGGGTGCTGGCTCGCCCCGGCTCCGGTGTGCAGCTGCTGGGGCAGGGCCGTGCTGCTGGAGCATCCCCGGGTCCCACGGCTGCGGGCTGCCCCGTGCTGGAGCACGCCTGGCTCCCACGGCCTCTTGTGTCAGCTTAGGCTCCAGCCTTTCCAAGTCTTAACTATCCAGGATTTCCCACTGCCTGCTTTCCACCAGCGTTTGCCTGTGTGGAATTTGGTTTGTTTAATAACCCATCCTGAACTTCACATGTGTTGCCTGTCTGTGAACTCTGCAGCATATCCTGATGCCAGTTGAGGAGCTTGGTCCTTATCAGCACTTGAGGTACAAAGTAATGGAGCCAGGGGTTAATTGGAAGAGGGGGAGACTTGCCTGGGAAAAGGATTGTCTCACCTGCTCCGTTTACTGCCACAGGATGAAACCCCAGCTACACTGAAGCTGGTGGGAATATTGCCACAGTCTCAGCTGGAGCTGGGATTTCAGCATGGTATTTGTGAATTCCTGGAAGTGAGAGATGCTGCTTCCCAGGAAGATATGTGAACTGTATGGAAACATGAAGAATAAGTGAATGATAATGATAATAATAATAATAATGACTACCACTGGTAAAAGTTGTGTTGATCTCATGGCATTTGTCTGCAGTTTAACTGTTACGTTTTAAAAATGAGACCATATGGAAAATACCCTTCAGCAGGCTGAGAGTGGGAGAGGTTGGAGTAGCAGCATGTTTGTGATGACCTGGAGCTGAGCAGGTCTTTGGCCTGACCTCTCCACATAAGCATGGTCGTTCTGTATGAGTGCTTAAGTTGGCCAGGGCTTGTCCCAGACAATTTTGCTCTTTGTGAAGCCCTGTCCCATCCCTGGTGTCAGAGGCATGCTGTTTGGATGTGTGTGTGTTCCTGGGCTCTGTGCGTGGCTGCCAGCATTGTCCTTACTGGTGGGAATGGATGAGGTTAACAGCCAAGGAGAGGAAAAATGAAGCTTACTCTGATCCACTGACCAAGATGTCAGATCGACCAAAACAGCATTTTTCTGGTATCTTGTGAAGGTTTGGGGAGTTGCCTTCCATTCACCCTTTCCCTGGCACACTGGTGTCCCTTTCCTGTCTGTCTTGGCGTTGCTAATGCCAGCAACTTTTCGTTTTTCTCCTACACAAACCCTTGCCACTCAGCATGCAGCAGCAGCCCCTGGGGTTGCACTGTTGGTGTGGTGGCTTGTCACAGGGTGGCTGTAGGGTCACAGCTGGCAGCTCCCTGTGCCCACAGAGCCTGTCCTGGCCTCCGCAGGCCGGGCTGGCACTGACCTGGCTGAACTCCTGCAAGGAAACTTAGAAGTGTCAAATCAACGTATTACAGGCATAGGAAAAACAAAGAAGTTCTGCTGACAAAGGCCAAAGTGTGCCAGGGACGGAGGGAGCTGGACCCCAGCAATCTGGGGAGGGAAAGAATAAAGACTGAGGCACTCTGATACAGTTGTTGTGAGAGCCCGTTTGCAATTTAGTTTCTTTTTCTGCATTCTTTTAGCAGAAAATTTAACATTTAAAGGTATCTCCAGCATTGTCTATGGAGTGGAATTGTCCTTCGTTGTGGAGTTTGTGCAGCTTGCTGTGGGTAAGGGCTGATGTCTGTATGTCTGTGTGCAGCAGATGCCCAGAGTCCCAGGGAAACCCCTGTCTGGGCAGAGGCAGCAGTCGTGCTGTCATCCTACTGCGCTGAACTTGCAGGAGGAACCAAGGATGAGCTCTAGGCATCTTGCCAAAGAAGGATTTTGTGACTTCTTCTTGGTACAGGCTAAGCCCTGTCACACAGGCAGCAACAGCTTGACGTGCTGCAGTCCTGCAGCAGCACTTTGGGAAAGTTCAGCTCCTCCTGCAGCAGAAAATCCAGGCAGAGTCACCCAAGCACTCCAGGGCTGCTCTCCCCTCTCCCCGTGGGCTCTGGGAACAGGCAGGCAGCACATGGACCCGTTCCATTAGCCAGCCCCTGCCATTCCAACTCCTCTGATCCCTCCGCCGTCCAGCTGGCCCCCGAAGCCAGCTCAGCCCAATTGTTCTCACTTTGAATAGATTTTCCTACCATCTAGTCTCATTTTTCCTCTCCTTTCAGTTCTGCACACGCCCTCCTGCAGGGCTCCTGTCCCTCCGGGCAGAGCTCAGCTGCTGCTCCAAGGAGAGCACAGGCATCCTGGCTGGGTGCACTTCTCAGAGCTGCAGGAGCCCTGCCCGGGGTCAGGAGAGGTTGGGAAGAGTTGGGGAGGTGTGTTTTCATCACATCCTGTGCCACTGGTGCTGTGTTGCTTTGGTTGCAGCGGGTGCAGTGTGTCTGTTCTGGCATCTGAAGGTCCTT
This sequence comes from Platysteira castanea, assembly GCA_013397175.1. Lineage (NCBI taxonomy): Eukaryota > Metazoa > Chordata > Aves > Passeriformes > Platysteira > Platysteira castanea. Next base: position 286,418 of record VYXC01004595.1, read on the forward strand.
GTGGGAAAGCAAATAAACCTGGAATAGATGAAACCTTCTGTGCTTTTGAGCTGGGATTTGGAGAGTGTGAAAGACTTTGTAAGTCTTTGAGCCAAAGCTGGGTTGGATTTGCTGGTAAACCTGGCAGTGCAGGGGGATGGGGTGGGAGGAGGGTGCATGGCAGTATCAGCTTCCTTAGGGTCAGTGCTGGTCATCCTGGAGGTATTCACAGGGACATTTATCAATAAATGATATATTAGTTTATATGAAAATAGTATGTGACTTCAGGTAGTACCAGATAGATAGAAGTACTGTTTTCTGGTTTCAAAAGGCAGTTAGTTGCAAGCTCTGAGGTTGGTCTCAGTGTTCTAAGACTATTTGTTTTGATGAAGAATATGGTTTAATGTGAGGCTGGTCAGTGGCATTGCTCTGCTCTCTCTTGGGATGCAGATCCATTGGCCTTATCAAGCCCTGAATTCACCCCGGGGCTCGGAGGGAGCTCCAGCAGAGCTGTGCTGTTCGCTTTGGGACAAGGAAGGACAACCTTCATGGCCAGTGTCTGTTGCTGATGTGTTTTGTTCTTTCTCCTGCCGTGTGCCTGCAGAGATCCGGACGCAGCTGGTGGAGCAGTTCAAATGCCTGGAGCAGCAGTCGGAGTCGCGCCTGCAGCTGCTGCAGGACCTGCAGGAGTTCTTCCGCAGGAAGGCCGAGATCGAGCTGGAGTACTCCCGCAGCCTGGAGAAGCTGGCTGAGCGCTTCTCCTCCAAGATCCGCAGCTCCAGAGAGCACCAGTTCAAGTAAGTGGGTGTTCCCAGGGGCAAACTGGTGCAAAAGGATGGGCACAGGTTGCTGTGAGCTCTGGTTTGTAGCTGCACAGTCCGAAAGTGGAGTAAAGTCCATCGTGTCAGCAATGATCTCGTCTGTCCCATCCCTGAGTGGGGCTCACAGAAGAAACTGGACGTGTTTCTTTCCAAGACTTCCACCACATCATCACTGACCCGTGTTGCTTGAATTACACTGGCTGTGCACTTCTTGAGCAGTACAATAAAAATAGGAGTCAGGGACAGGAAGGAGTCAAACCCCTTGATTTTTTGAAGGGTCTTGAATTCAGCCACTGATTCGATTGTGCAAATCATGGTGGGCCTGGTCTATACCCTGGTTTCTGTGTGTAGCCCAGTCCACAGCTGTCCAGGTGCTGCATGCTTCATGCAGGCTCACTGGCAGGCTCAGGTCTGGAAGCAGTTTCTGGAAATGGAATTTAGTGCAGTTTATTTGCAATAAAGTATGTGTTTTTTCTGTGCTTAGCTGTATGGTGCTGGAGGCAGGCAGATCCTTAGTGGAAATATTGTGAAACAAAGCTTTGAAGTAGGAAGTATGAACTGAGTCCTGGGATTGTGTGAGAATCCAACCAGTGATGCAGTTGTGAAATCCATGAATATGTAAATATATGTTTTCAAAAGCAGCTTCTTTTCAGTTTAACCACACTTGTGAGCTTGGCTGAAACAGAAAATACCTGAACAAAATAGGAAGGAAAACAAACCTGACTTAGAATTTCAGGTTGGAGCTGGCTGCTCTGTGGTGAGGGGGCTGGCTTGAGCCGTTCTGCTGGCTGGTGGCCTCAGGGCTCTGTGAAGGCCAGTGCCCCATAGCTGCTGGGAGCTGGCTGCTGCTGCCCACATGCCCGTGCGTGTGCCAGGCCAGAGGTGCCCAGCTGGGCTCTGCAGGGCAATGCCTGGTGCTCGTGCTGGGTGCCTGCAGCTCTGGGGATTGTTGTGTCCCTTGCCACAGAGAGTGGTGTCAGAGGCGCGGGGTCTCGCTGGGCAGCACGAGTGGTGCTGTGGATGTGCCCGGCAGGATGTGTGCCTGGCAGGAGCTGTGCCCAGTGTCTGGCAGGGTGTGTGCCCAGCGTGTGCCCAGCAGGAGCTGTGCCCTGTGCCCAGCAGGGTGTGTGCCCAGTGTGTACCCTGCAG
>VYXC01004595.1:288482-341736 GCA_013397175.1 Platysteira castanea
GCAGGAGCTGTGCCCAGTGTGTGCCCGGCAGGAGCTGTGCCCAGTGTGTACCCAGTAGGAGCTGTGCCCGGCAGGAGCTGTGCCCATTGTGTGCCCAGCAGGAGCTGTGCCCCGGGGCCATGTGGCAGCAGCAGCTCTGTGGAGCCAGGTGCTGGTCCTGGCTGCTCCCCTTGCAGCACCTCAGCCCCAGCTCTCCACCTTTGCCTCTCTGGGCCACGGGGTTTGTCCGTGTCTGTTCTTCTGCCAGCGGGATCTGTGAAAGTCTCTCAGCTGGAATTGTGCCTTTTGTTCCGGATGAAACTCATGTCAGCTCAGTGGCCAAAGGCTGCAGCTGCTGCTCAGTGCCTTTCACAGAGAGCCTGGGGTTTGCCTGCTTGCTGCCCTTCTCCTCGCCAGCCCCAGGCTCTTCAGTCTGCTTCTTCCTCTAACCCCTGCTGATTTTTTTCCCGTTTCAGCTGCAAGAGCAGTGATTTCTGCTGTTATATTACTAAATCCTATTTATTCCATATTACTAAATCCCATTTAATCTGTTTACTCGGTCTCTCCAGTGTGAGGCTTTACTGCTGTCTTATGCCAAGCTCTGCTGATGATGAGTTGCTGTTCAGATCCTCTCTGTCCTTTTGGCACCTGACTGTTGCGTGCTGGTTGTGTGGTGCCGGGTGCTGCAGTGTGCACCAAGGAGCTGGAGTTGGCCAGTGAGGAGCTCTGGTTCAGAGCTGGAGCCCAGGAAGGTTCAGGGGGTGTCTGGCCTCTCCCATTAGCTCAGAGCAGTATTGGGGCTCTCCATTGCTTCCAGTTCTGGAAGCTGCTGCTGTGTGATGTCCACAGGTGACAGTGGCTCTCCACGATTATAAAACACCTGGGCACGAGTGCTGGTGGTGGTGGTGTTAATCAGGTCAGCTTAATTTCAGTGCTCACTCCTGCTGAGTCCTCACTGTCGGTTCCATGTCCAGAGACTCCCTTAATACATTTTTTTTCTTCCAGACTGCTCTGTACCTGCCCTTACCAGGCTCCTCTGCGCCCCGTCCCCAGCTGCTCCTGTGTGTCATTATTCTGATGAGGCTGTGACACGCTGAGGATTTATGGTCCCTCCAGCCCTCCTTTGTCCCCGTGTAGCCGTGTGCAGTGAGCTGTGCCCAGCTCTGGATCCGGCAGTGGCCATGGTGCCGTGGCTCCTGGTGGTTCCAGGCCCACAGACTCGCCCTGGTTTCTGTACACGGCTGTTGTGTCTGTGTGTGCATGCAGAGGTGTCTGGAGTCTCCATGCTGTCCCCTCCAGCATACCTGAGTGTGCTCATGCTGTGCACAGACACTCGGAGGAAATGCTGGATGCAGAGCCCTTTCCTGAGCACTTTCTAGTGGGCTAAAACCAGCACAGTGTGTTGGGTGGCAAGGGGCCCTTCTGCAGTGGAGTGACAGCCATATTCATAGCGTGAGTGGAAAGAATGAGCAGAGCTCTCTCCCTTCCCAGGGCTGTCTCTTCTCCTGTGCCATCTTCCAGAGCACTGAGTTTGGGAAGGGGCTGGCTGGGGGTCTGGTGTGGTACGGGTGCTTGTGTGCCACTGGACATCCCTGCCTTGCAGTGCTGGTACAGCTGGAAGGAGAGATCACACCATGAATCCCAGGGGCTGTGTGCAGGGGAGGGAGGCGATGTGCTGACAGCACTCATTTGAAAATGTGTGCTTTTGTGACGTGTTCACCTGACCTTTTTGAATTTTGTTTCCACAATTCTCTAGGAAAGATCAGCACCTCCTTTCCCCCGTGAACTGCTGGTACCTGGTTCTGACGCAGACCCGTCGGGAGAGCCGAGACCACGCCACCCTGAATGACATCTTCATGAACAATGTCATCGTCCGGCTGTCGCAGATCAGCGAGGATGTCATCAGGCTCTTCAAAAAGGTAACCTGGGCAGCCTTGCTTCATGAGGGTCTGTCCTGGCATTTTAGTCTAAAACAGAACTGTCATAAATGTTGCAGAGCAAATCTTGTAGGGGACTATCACTAAAAGTCTTTCCAGGTAGTGTTTATCCTAGAGTTTTAAAGAAACTGAGATCTAGACTTGTCAAATCTGGGGTGTGAGGTGTGACCTGGTGCTCAAAGTGTCAGTGCCAGAGAAATGAGAGCTGGAAACATGATGACTTTTTTTGAAGACTCTTGGAGGGCTTCAGAGAACAGGTCAGAACAGGCTTGTTGGGCGGAACCTTGCTCAAGAGCAGGATGACAGCTATGAGGCAGGTACACGAAAGGAGTCAGCGTGGCTTCCTGAAGGGAAGAGTCATGCCTCAGAAATTGGGTGCAGGTACTTCCAGGAGCCAGAGATCGTCATTAGCTGGTGCAGGGCCTTCACTGGGAAAGGGCCTTAGCTGAAATTCTTGAAGAGCTGTTGAAGAGAGGGGTTGTTTCCTGGATTAACGATTAGTTAAAAGACAGAAAAAAAGGGAAGGAGAGTTCCAATACAGTTCCTAATAAATTTTTTGAAAAAAGCCTGAATAGTAAGATGACAAAGTCTGCTGATGATACAGAATTATTAATGATAACCAAATTAAAAAGGAGCATCAAAGACTTCTGAGAATCACACAGTCAGGTGGACCAGGACTGTTCATTGAAGGTGAGCTGTGTGGTAAGGGCACGAAGAATCCCAGCAGTGGGTAGGCTCTGTGGCCTTGGACTGTAGTGAGGGAGCAGGGGGAGCCACAGGGCACCTGCCTCTCCAGCAGGAGAAGGCTCACAATCAGGGCTTATCTTGAAATTTCAGCCTGACTGGAGAATAAATTTAATGTGATATTTTTATGGCCAGTTTCCTCCAGTTTATAGGTCTGACCTAGAAATTAAACTGCAAGGTCGGGTTTGGGTTGGCTGATTTGATATGGGATATTTTCCTGTTCTCCAGAAATGGAGATGTTTGGGATGTGTTAGTTAGTCCAGTTCTGTCTCAAAATCTTCCTCCTATTTGCATTTTGCTCTGACCCTGTTTTTGAGATATATGTTTAAACTATCCTGCTTTCCCTGCCCATGTCTGTGGATGGTGTGTCTCATTTGGAAACACAGGACAAATTCAGTCAGCTTGCAAACAAGGACATATATTGAGTGTTCTGAGTGTTCTCTTGTCGTATGTCAATCCTCAGCCAGCACAAGACGATGAAGTATTTCATCCACTCAGCAGAATTATTTCTTTGTGTTTGGTTTTCTTCCATCTCCCCTCATTTTTTAACTTAAATTTCAACTTCTAAGGCTCAGCACTTACATTTGATAGAAATGGTTGCTCCTTGTTTCTCCCTCCTTTGTCTCCTGCAAGCAGAGCTGCCGTGACTCTCTCTGCAGCCTGCCAGAGCCAGCACCTGCTTTGCATCCAGAGGAGCCTCGACAGTCATGGTCATCTGTGATTTCACTGTGCTTGTCCCTTGGACTTGCCTGTCCGTGGAAATAACATTCAGCTAAATCAGGGAAAAGACTTATTTTGTGTTGACGTTTGCCTTTCATGTGGACAGGGAGGCTGCCACTTTTGGGCATATTCAGGTTATTTATTCTTCTCAGCCTATGGCACACCTTGTCTGAAGGGACCTGAGGCTGCACTTGCACTTCACAGCAGTGTTCAGCGGGAACCTTGGGCACCTGTGTGGGAACAGGAGCACGCTGGTAAAGGGATTTTGAAGATCCAGCCTTGCAGCATATGAGGCTGGTCAGAGGAGGGATCTTTCTCTCTTGTGTCCAGTCTGGCTCTGGGTGTGGTGGGTACAGTGCTCGAAGCACTCCTCCAGGGGGGCCAGGCTGTGCGGGGCCGCTGGCAGAGACCCCGGCTCTGGAAGGGTTAAAGCTCCCGCAGTCGTGGTTCAGCTGCTGGGCGTGCTGCACATTGCTCTCTGATGGTAAATTAGGGCAACATTTTTTCCCAGAAATGTCACTTTTAATTCTTCCCATCTAGAATTTATTAATGGCCCGTGACATGCTGCGGGGACACAGGAACCAGGAGGGTTTTGTGTTTCCTGCGTTCATTATGGAAATGCAGACAGTCCCAGGGAGGGCTCGCCGGGCTGCAGCATGAGCACAGCTGAGGAGCAATGGCTCAGCACGTGGTGATTTGCCCAGGAAGGAGTGGGGTGCTGAGCTGGAGTGCTGAACTGCCCCTCCCCTGGCTTCCCTGGATGGGCTTGGCAGTGGTGGGGTCACCCATCCCTGAGCTGGGGCCCTGCAGTTTGTCCCTCTGCCCCCAAGTGTTCTGCCCGCCTCTCCTTGTGTCCGGCCAGGAGCCCTTCCAACCCAGACCAGCCTGTGAGGAAAGCAGGAGAGGAAAACTCAATCTGGCAAATTTCCCTGGAGCTTCCAGTGCGAGTCACGCTCCCGATGCAGGAGGAGATGATCAAGGCCAGTGTGTTGACGTTGCTAATAGGCAGCAATAAATGGAGATGCTGAGATTGTCCCTGCGGAGATCTGGCTCACTCACTGTCACCATGAAATCCCACAGCATGTCCTGGCAGAGTCAGAGCTGAGGGACCCATTGCCAGGCAGGTCTTCGCTCCACTCTGATCTGCTGTGGTAGAAGGAAGGAAGTTTGATGCTTCTTCCAGGTATGGAATACAGGAAATTACACATTTGAAACAGAGCATTGCCATGTCCAAAATAAGGGTGCTGGGTTATTCCCCAGTGTGGGATTTAATTATGTGCTGTGACAGTGAATTTAATTGCACCCTATGCTGCGTTGTCCTGGATGGAGGTTGGATGAAGAAGCAGTGTCTGGATGGGAGCTCTTGTCTTTGTCTTTAGAATAAGCATTCTCCATGCTGCTCTTCCCCTTGCTTTGTTGGCAGTGGCAGGAATTCTAATAAATTGCTAACTTGAAGCCATTGCTGTCTCAGGGAGCAGCTGTGGGTCTTAGGGGGAATGGGAGGCATAAAGGGAGCAGCTGAATTGTAGTTTGCGTTCTGTGGATGGTCCCAGGGAACTGGAATGATGTTTTGGTGTTGTCTCCCATAAGCACACAGATATAATTTCTCTGCTGGAGAAGGGGAAGGCAGCAGGCTTGGAGGAGAGGCAAGTCCTTCAGCTGCCTGCTTGCCTGTGCTTGAGAGAGGCTCCAGCACCCTCCCTGGGCACTGCCCTCTTGGGTGCTGGGAGACTCCCGACCATGCCGCAGACCCGCTGGTTTCCTGCAGCAGGTGTTGGGTTTTGGTGTCTGCAAGCAAATGGCTCTTCACCTGTGGTCCCCACCTGTGGTCTCCTGTGCAGGTGTAGCTCGTGGAACAGCACACTGAGCTGATTTGTGCTGCTCTATTTCGGAGTCTAAAGTTGGGTTTGAAAATGACAGCTTTGTGGCCTTGCCCTGTGCCGCGCAGGAAATCGGGGGCAGAGGCAGGAGCTGCAGCTGAGCCTGGGCCACGGCTTCTGCCACCAGCCTGGCCTGTCCTCCTCCCCAGGCCTTTGGGAAGCCTGGGTTCAGGAGTTCCCTGTGACTCGTGGCAGCAGGGGTGGCTGGAGGGGCTGCCTGTGACTCGGCTCCTGCAGGCTCTGGGCCCCGAGACCCCTGTTTGTAGACCTGACTGAGATAAATCGTATTAGAATCACAGAATTGTTTAGGTTGGAAAAGCCCTCTGAGACCATCGAGTCCAACCCTTCCCCAGCACTGCCAAGGCCACCCCTAACCCATGTCCCCGAGCGCCACACCCACACAGCTTTTAAATCCCTCCACGGATGGGGAAGAAATCTTTCCTGATATTCGACCTAAACCTCCCTGGCACAACTTGAGGCCATTTCCTCTTGTCCTGTCCCTTGTTCCCTGGGAGCAGAACCTGACCCACCTGGCTGCACCCTCCTGTCAGGGAGTTGTAAAGACTGGGAAAGTCCCCAAACATCTTTGGGCTGTCTGGGGGGATGCACACCTATCGGGGCTCTGCTGGGAATTAGCAAGCCCCAGTGAGATTTCTGAGAGCAATGATGACCATCAGTGTTGGTGGGCAGGGGACAGGGACTGGGGTCCAGCCCAGGTGAGGGTTCCTGGTGGCTGTGGGCCTCAGCTGAGCACCTTCTGGTCCTTGGCATCATCCTGGCACCTGGTACCCGTGGGAGTGGGATCAGCGTGTGTGTCAGTCGGGCCTCTGAGGATGGGACTGTCCCAGGTGCCCTGGCACTAACTCACAGACACACTCTGGTTACTAAAGGGAAGTCCCTTACTAAAGGGACTTCCACCCTTTAGACTCCTTGCCTCAGGCTTTGCTTAAATTATAACTTCTAATAATCTAGACTAAATGTTCAAAGTATGTAGATTGTCCCATTGACTGGACTTAGAGGACCTTTCCATGTCTTGGGCTTCTCTCATCTCCCAGCCTGATGGAAAGTTGTTTTCTCTGCCCACGTGCACAAAACTTCCTGGAGTTATTTGGGGAAATCTGGAAGAAACTGCTCAGTTTTGTTTTGTTTTGGTTTTGGGGAGGGAGGAGGGGGTGTCTATACTTAGTTTAAGCACATCTTCAAGCTATAATAAGTGTTTCCTAGCCAGGAAGATTCCACGGAGAGATTGGTGGTGTAATTACAGGGAGGCAGGAAAGCAGTGCGAGCACATCCCAGCACCTCCAGCTGCTGGGCTGGGTAGGAGCTGGCTTGGTCTGCAGCCAAGCTCCAGAGCTGGGCAGCTCCCCGTGCTGTGGCCTCTCCATGAAGGGCTGTGTCTGTGCTGTAGGAGGCTGCCACTGCCTCATCCTGCCTGGCAAGCAAAGGGAAAACACAGGCTGATAATGGGATTTCAGCAGACAGGAGGATGCCAGGAGCTCCTCACTGGCAGTGAGTGTCTCCTCAGCTGGCTGGACTTTGGCTGCTGCTGTTGTGAAACTGGAAACTTTATTATATAACTGTGGTGTAGCTATTTTGTAAAGTTCTTTTTTCAGAGATGCTTTGGTTCACTCAGGTCAGAATGGTGAAAATACTGAAGAGAAAATACTCAGAATACTGAGGAGAAATTGGGAGGGTGGGTTGTGGCCAAGGGACACATAAACCTGGGATGCCAGTGCTGGGGAGCCCTGATAATCTCTGAAATACCAGCATTGACTGGAAATTGCCAGTCTGGGAGCAGGTGTGTTTAATGAGTGTTTCAGATCAAGGCGGGTGATGCTGTGGGGCTGGAGGATGCCCATCTAGGGAACTGTGTACCCACAAATGGCTCTTGGATGATGAACACCCTGCCTGTCCCAAGTGAGTCTCTGCCAGTCCCCAAACTGGGGGAGGGTGTTATGTGTTAGACCCAAACAGGGAGTTCATTGGGCTGGGGAAGAATTCTACCAGTGGGAGGGCAAAGCAGTGTTGCCTGTAATTTTAGTTTCCTCTGTTTTGCAGGATAAATAAGTTAAATTATGTGCAATTCCTCCTCGTGGTCTGTGAAACCCAGGCTGGGTGATGCATGGGCAAACATCGACCTCAGAGGAATGCGCAGCAGTTCTGGAACTGCACGAGACTTTGCTGCACTGTGTATTCACGTTTAGAATCCCTCCGAAATGTACTTTCATTTCAGAACCGCATGTTTTGAGCATAACGGTCTCAACCCTCCTTGCTTTTGTCTTGCAGAGCAAGGAGATTGGCCTCCAGATGCACGAGGAGCTCCTGAAAGTCACCAACGAGCTCTACACGGTGAGCAGTGCGCCGATCCCACCGTTCCTGGTGGGCAGCGTGGGGAGCACAGGGGTTTGTCAGAGCAAATCTGGGGAACTCTGCCCTGGCTGCCCTGCAGCCTGGCCCAGTCCTTCCCTGCTCCCTGGGGGACAGTCTGGCTCCTCGCCGGGGCGGGCGGCAGCGCTGGAGGATGTCCCGGTCCCTCTGCCCAGCTGCTTCCCTGCAGCACGCTGGGGCTGTCTGGGTGTGCTCCGGGGCCACCCCGGGCCCGCAGTGCTCCCCCCTGCCCCCGCTGCCTCCCGGCCCTGCTCAGCGCTCACTTGGTGAGTTCCAGGCACCGCTGGCTCTGAGCTGGCTGTGCATGTTCCTTGGACACCTCCCTGCTCCTGTGAGCCCGTGACCTTCTGCTGGGGAGTGTAGAAAACTTGCAGCTCGTAGGTGCTTGGCTCTGTCTTGTGCCCTGAGGAGCACTGTGGCTGCAGAGCTGTCTGTGCCTCCTGGTGGAATCATGCCCTGCTAGTCAGGACATGGCTCTTCAGGCAGGTTTTCATAGCAGGGTTGTAAAAGTCTTTGTGTTGCTTCTGCCTCTTGCCCTGTAGCAATTGTTTCTTAAAGAATTTATTTTATTTGTGGTTTAGGAGCAACAAACCCATGTGAAGTCTGCCTTTTGTTGGAAAATTGAGATAATATATTTGCTTTCTTTGGTTGTATCTGTTACTGGTACATAAATAATACTGCAGTAGGTTTATTCCTAAACAATCATTCTATTTCATCTTTTCGAAAAACAGGCCTAAACAACAGAGCATGAATGATTGTATTTGAAATTTCTGCCATAAATCTCCTCTTAACAGGTTTGTTCCTGCAGTGGCTGTTGAAGGATTTGGTGTTGTGGGACCTGCAGTGTGGGTGGACAGCAGATCAGATTAAAAAGCCTGTGTGAGATTGGGAGTGCATTGCTGGTGGTTGAATGTCACAAGCTGTGTTAGGGGTGGTGACTAATTGAGATTAATTACAACAGCAGCATGACAGATGCAAAACAAGGAAAGGCTAACAAGGGCTGGGCTGACCTGAATACCTGTGATGGTTCACTCCAGTGGGGTCTGAACCCAGAGATGGACAGGGCTGAGTCCATCTCTGTGTCCCAAGGGACAGGCTGGGGTCAGTGGGGGGACCAGCCGTGTGCTGAGGTCCGAAGGCGAGCAGTGGCCAAGGAGGAGCACAGAGGAGGATTCTGCCCATCCTCACAGCAGCTGAGATTTCTCCCATTCACTGCTTTGCTCCATGTCCTGGGCAGAATGGGCTTGAGTGGTGGAACACGCTGGTTTGAATGGTGCAGCTGGAACAGCTGGAGAGCTTTGTGTTTGCATTCAGCCTTGCTGCTAAGGTAACAAACTGGCTGGTTGTGCCATCCAGCCAGGAGGGAGCAGGGAAGGGGCACACCGGCTTCAAAAGCACGAAGAAAAAGTCTGTGGGGCAGCCAGGGTCACCCCAGATCTGCTTGGTGCCAGCAGCTCCTGCCAGTCAGAGAGTTCTGTCCTTGAGCCATCAAATGAAGAGGGCCCAGCTGCCCCCTGGCTCACGGGTGCTGGGGGTGGCTGGGGACATCCTTGGGGCTGAGCTGCTGTGGGTGGCTTCTTTGCAGCACGTTGGGTGCCCACGAGCAGCACGAGAGCTGTGGCTGCTGACAAAGCCAGGCCCAGGATAAGGACCTGGCTCGCAGGACACCAGGCTGCTGCTTCCTGAGCAGTGTCCCTTGTTTGCTGTCAGCACAGGGAAGTCAGTTTGCTTGCCTCTGGCCAGGCCTTTGCCCACAGCTCATCCGTGCCCTGGCAAGGCTGCTTTTTAAGCCTCTCCAAGGGCAATTCTGTGCACTGGATGGAAACTAAAATTTTTTACAGGCTTCTCAGGCATTCACTGTCTCAAACTTAAGCCAAAGCAACCACATTGATTTTAACTCAGCCTTGTTGCTGTTGTGATGCAAGTCACCCTGTGGATTCGGTGTGGAAAGAACCAAACCCACACTGATTTTAATCAAAACGGAAGTGGGTGACTTTCGTTCTGAAGTGGAGATGCTCGTGAATGGCTTTGTGCAGAAATAGTTCAGCTTGAATTAAAACCAGCCTTGTTCCTTTGGTTCCTGCCTGTGGATTCCAGCAGAGAGGTACCAGTTGGAGCCAGTGAGGGCAGAGGGCCGAGGGGGCCTGAGCCTGTCTTTGACATGGTCACCCCATTTCTGCTCTGGCTCCTCTCTGGGTCAGAGCCTTGGGGATGAGCTGCTGGGGAGAACAAAGCCCTTGTAGCTGGGGACGGCCAACGGTGCCATTTGCGGCCGGTATTTTGGCAACAGCCTTTATCCAGAACATGTAATTAATATGGAAAACACAACTCGTGTTGTTAAATAACTAATGAACATTGGAACATATTTTTCCTCCTTCGCTGCAGCTAATTAGCTGATTTGCAGGAGAGCTCGGTGGGACGCAGCTGTGGCAGTTTGTCTTTGTGTCACAGCAGAGCCAGGGACAGCGTGATGTGACTGCAGGCAGCGAGGGAATTGCAGATCAGGGCTGATTGCTGCAGTGCAGGTTGGCCCTGGCCAGAGTTAAGGCTGATATTAAACAGAGATATCCCCTGAATTTCTAAGCTGAGCTGTGTGGCAGGGCAGCTGGTGAGGAGCACAGTGAGCTGTTTAAGGTGTTTGTTTTGGTTGGGTAGCTGTCCCATAACTTTTAGATTTCACAAAAATCCTGCAGTTTGGACCTCTGTTACTCCTTGGGCTTCTCTGTCGTGTTGTGTCAGGGCCTGAGTGCTGCAGAAACCTTTCCTCTTGCTGCCTGGAGCCCTGATGTGCACCACTTTGCTTTTTCACTTCCCTCTTTGCGTTTCACAAAAAGATGGAGATGGTGAGGATGAGGAGGGCTCAATGAAACCCTCTGGTCTTTCTCTTTAAGAGAATCCCAGGAGCAGTCTGGTTTGTGTGTGTCCTGTGCCATTCACTGCAGAAAAGGCAGTTTGAAGCACATGGCTGGAATCTGTGTTAAGAATTTGCAGGGTTTGGAGATGAAGCAGCCCGGGGCCAAGGCCTTTGCCCAGTGCCCCTTGCCTGTGCCTGCAGCAGGATCTCCCTGCAGTGGCAGGTTTGTGCGGCTCCAGTGTGGCTCTTGGAGCCTGCTCCAGCTGGGCTTTGTGCTTGGCAGGAGGAGGGATCATGCGGCTCAGCCTGACCTGCTCCAAGTCAAACACTCCTGGGTCCTGCTGACAGCCGCAGCTGAGGAAGACTCTGTGTTTTCTTCATTGGGCCTTGTGTAAAAATCCCCTGCATTTGCGGGTTCCTGCTCTGTTTTAACCCCTGGGCCTCACGCAGCCCATCTCTGCGTGTCCCAGCCTGTCCCAGTCCATCCCAGCATGTCCCACTATGTCCCAGCATGTCCCAGTGTGTCCCAGCCTGCTGAGGCTGATGGCAGCGAGCCGTCGGGCACCGTGGGCCATGTCAAAGCAATGTGAAATAAACCATCCACATCCCCAAGGGAGGTGATAGAAGGGGACAGTGTGACTAAAGGCATAAAGAGAGAGGAGCAGATGTGTCCCTCTTGCCAGCTCCATTAAAATGATCCAGTGTGCCCTTTGGGCTCTTGTTTCTGAAAGGGAAGGCTGTGGTGGGAGTTCTGCCTGCAGAGGGTTCCTGGATCAGTCATTGCTCCAGGATCTGAAATGTGAGGGGCAAGGTGCTGCTGCACCTATCCCAGCACTGCCTGTGCCTGCTGGCAGCACAAGGGGAGGACGAGGTGGTGACAGGAGACAAACCCCATTTCTGCCTGGGAAGTGCGGCTCCTCCACTTCTGGATGGTTCTGCTGTCAGGGTGGCAGAGCAGGGGCTGCCTGGTGGCTCAGCAAGTCCAGCTGTAGGAACGGAGGGGTTGGGTCAGAAGGGAGTTTGGGGTGGCTGTGGCCTCCCCAGAGCCACTCGTCATGGACACCCTTGTCCCAGCTGCAGAGCCCTGGGGCTGTTCCCTGTTTCCCTGCTGGCAGGCACACGGTGCTCTTTGACTGCAGGTGTGTGCTGGAGCGTGTCCCCACGGTGGGACTGAGAGGCATCACAGTCCTTAGACCAGCCTGGAGTCTCTGGAAATCGGGCTGGGGCTGGGATTAATCTCACAAGCTTTCCTCCCCACTTAGTTCCTTAGTGCCCCGGTGGCCCCCACAGCCCCCCTGCCCGGCCCGGGGCTGCTGGCTTGTCCTGCTGCGGGTGGCCGTGGGAGGGTGGCTCACGACCTCCTGTGTCTGCAGGTGATGAAGACCTACCACATGTACCACGCAGAGAGCATCAGCGCCGAGAGCAAGCTGAAGGAGGCGGAGAAGCAGGAGGAAAAGCAGTTCAACAAGTCAGGGGACATCAGTGTGAACCTGCTGCGGCACGAGGACCGGCCTCAGCGGCGCAGCTCCGTCAAGAAGATTGAGAAGATGAAAGAGAAGGTGGGGGAGAGGGAAGGGGGAGGGAGCTGGGCTGGGGTTGGGGCTCTCTGCAGGGGCTGGCTCCAGCCTTGTCTCTGTCTGTGAAGCCATTCCTGTGTCTGTGGGAAGGGATTAGGAGGGGTGGTGTCTCGTGTGCATGTTCTGCTGAAAGGCAACCCAAGGAGGCATCACAAGTCTCTGCCCTGCTCCTGGCTGTGGAGAAGGGCCGGGACCAGCTGCTAGAGAAGGTTTGACTCAAAGTCAGGATGACATGACAGGGGTGGCAGTGCAGCCTTGGACGGGGGGTGGCTGCCCGTGACCCCTCCGTGGAGGGAGAGCTGGGACAGGCAGCTGGAAGGGCCTTGGGGACAGTGACCCCTGGAGCACAGGACAGGGAGGGGTGGTGGGAGCTGCCCCACGGCTCAGGCCAGGGCTGGCCAGGGGCCTGGCTGTGCCAGTGGGGACGTGGGAGGCCGTGCAGAGGAGGGCAGAGCACCGGGGTGTCCGGCTTGGTGTGGTGAGGGATCCTGATCCAGACACCTGACCCTGCTCTGGGAAATCGGGGTTTGTCTGTGATGTATTCTTTTAAAAAGTGCTTTTAAAAATGAACAGCGGCAGCCTCGGAGTTTGCTCAGGCACTGACTCCTGGTAGCAAAAAAATGGTTGGATCTATAAAGTACCATAGTTCTTCCTCTGTAGACTGTCTGGGAGTGAGAGTGCAGTATTTAGATGGATTTGCTAAGCAAAATGCTTTGTGCTGTTCCAGCCTCAGCAAATCCCCCTGGCCTCAGGATCTCCACAAGTTTTTGTGTTAATTTTGGAGAAAAGGAGATATCTTCCCCAGCCAGGATGTGTTTGCTCACTGGCTCACCCAGCCCTGGGACATTTCTGACAGTGAACTTCTCGGAAGGGTTAATCTTTTGATTCAGCCTCCAGAGCAGGAATCTGCCTGAGCAGATGTCCCAGATCTGGAGCACATCTGCTTTCCTACACTTTTGAATTCTGGGTCCTGTTCTAAATTGTGTAGCTTGGGCCTCTGGGCCAGATTCCACTCTGATACAGCTGCACACATCTGGAGCAAGTCCAAACGTATGTCAGCATTTCTGGGGGGAAAAGTTGGCCCTCTGATTTTGACTGATGCCAAAACCCCCATGAATGTGCGGCAGCAGCTGTGCTCAGGGGCTGCAAGTACCTCTGAGCAGGATGCACTCATCACGGCTGGCTGACAGTGTGAGAGATGTTCAGATGGCATCTCCTCCACCCTGGCAAAGTCCCTGTTTCCATACCAGATACGAAGCTGTAGCAATTACCTTGTCACACCCAGGCTGCAGGGTGCTGTGGGGCTCTGTGGCAGGAGAAACTCTGCCAATACCATCCTTTTTGTGCTCTGACACTCCATTCTGCTTTTTCAGAGACAAGCCAAGTATTCTGAAAACAAGCTGAAGTGTACAAAAGCCAGGAATGACTACCTGCTGAACCTGGCAGCCACCAACGCGGCCGTCAGCAAGTACTACATCCACGACGTCTCCGACCTCATCGACGTGAGTCCCTTCCCGTGCCCAGCCGGGCTGAGCTCCCGAGTGCTCTCCCGAGTGGTGGTGAGGGGTGCCTGGGGGGGCTTTAGGATACTCCTAACTGGGGCTGAAGGTGTGCTGTGAATTGGATTTGCCTTGGGCTGAGCCACGTGAGGCTGAGGGTTCTTCTCGGCCCGTTGGTCAGCCTGTGTTTGGGACAGAGAAATGCTCCCCGAGGTCAGGCACAGCCTTGGGCTTGGTGCTGAAACAGAGGCGTTTTTCCTTCTGCTGCTTGGTGACTTTGGTGGTACAGCACACGTGGAAGTGCTGTCTGGAGCTTTGTCCCGGTGCTCCCTGCAGGGAATAGCCTCAGGGCAGGAACTCCTGGAGGCAGGATTCATGGCAGTGGCAGGAACTGAGCACTGGTGACTGCTGCAAACTGCTTTGAGGTGATTCAAAGGAGGGATTTACCCCGAGAAGGGATTTCTGTTTCTTCCTTTAAGGGCACCCCACAGCGTGTGGATTGCACGGTGCAGTTCCTTCCTGCTGGAGCTGCCTCAGTGAGTGCATAAATAGCTGAGCTCCAAGCACCGAGTTACCATCCTAACCTGAATGTACAGTTCAAAAAGCTGCTGGAGAGTTTGCCTCCTTACCTAACCCACTAGCATGTAGTTACACTTCTGAGAATTAATTAAAGCAAGTCTGATGCAAAACCCCTGATGACTTCAAGATCTTGATATATGATAAATACTCATTATGTCCCTTTTGTTCTCTTTGTTATTGAAGATCTGTTAAAAACCAAATAACTTGATCGTGGAGACATTTGAATGGCAAGGTGTGAGAACACCTCAATTTACCTGCAAGCTTTCTGCTTTTGCAGTGTATATTCTCTCTCTTTCTCTCGTTTAATTATTTTTTAAGCAAGAATGACTTACTTTTGTGGAGTTTTTTGAACTTTGATTTTCTGGAGATTTGCTGAGTTCCATTTTAGCTCTGTCTGTTTATATTATTCTTCCCAACTTTTATTTCCTCACTGACACTTCCAGTGGAGTCAGCAGATGGCTTTTCTGCCAGACTCCAGGAATCCCTTCAGGGACTTCAGCTAAAGCATCTTTAGCAGGGATCAGTGAAATTTCCCTGATTATAAATTCTGTTCACCAAAGAAACAAAATACTGGATGTGTGAGCTGCACATGGGTGTCCTATATCCTCAGAGGGAAAGCAGTTTATCTGAACAGGCTTTTTCACAAATTCAGTGTATTTTGCAAGGGTGAGGCAAGAAGGGCTTCAGCAGCTCCAGAAGAAATGAACCCAGGTCACGGGGTGGCAGTGGTGCTGGAGGGGGTCTCTGAAGGGGGTCTCTGCAGGGCAGCTGAGCCCAGGGAGGGAGCGGGTCTGGGGGAGAGTGTGGGTGGGAAGGGGCTCCAGGGGAGAGCAGAGCCTGGGGCAGCTCAGAGCCCAGCACTGGGGGTGGGGAGGGATGCCCGGGGCTGGGACAGGGAGAGGCCAGGGGGCTCGCACACCCTCCGTGCCCAGCACAAGTGGCCACCTGCAGCTGCTGCCTTCACACGACCCTGAACCCTCATGACACGCAGCAGCCGATTTAGCAGCGTTTCCCCCAAATCCCAGCTGCCTCGTGTCATCGCTTCGGCACAGCCGTGACACCACTCGCTCCCTGGGCATCCCTGCAGAGCAGGGTGACAAAGCTGGTGACAAAGCTGGGCTCTGCTGTCCTGCTCTGGCCAGGCAGAGGGCCCAGCTGCTCCGGGGGAGGGTGGGAGGCTGAATGAGAGCTGTAAAGCCCATCAGGGGAGCCGGGAAGGGGCGCAGAGCCGTCTGCCCCTCGGTCTCCAGTGGCCTTGCTGTTTTGTCTTAGAAGGGAAAGGAAGAATACAGAGACAGATCCAATTAGCCTTGGACTGGCAGTGCACCGTGGGGCCTCCTCCTCGGGTGACACGTGCGTCTGTTTAAATGCCTGGGCTCGTCTCATTTCTGTCATTAACTGTGTGACCAAGTTAATCTCTTTGGCCACGTATGTGAAGTGGAGATAAAGCTCCTTATCCATCCCTCTGGAGTTCTGTGAGAAATGGCTGCAAGATAGTTTGAAGTGGTCACGTGAAAGGTATCAGTAGATTCAGCAGAGAAAATGCAACAGTCGGTGTCCATGCAAACTGATCTGCCAAAATGTGTGCAGCCTCCTCTGCGTCCTGGAACAGCAGCTTGCTTCCCTACAGATTAGTGTTTGCTGTGTCTGAGACAAGCCAGGAAAGCAGGGGAACTCTGAGGAATTTAACGTTACATGTAACTGTCAAATTGCTTGGTCCCTGGAAAAATTAGCTGAGTCAAGTTAGGGAACAGAAACAGCAGCTGAAATAGTTATGCCAGAAATCCTCAGTTGGCTTTGCTGGCCTGGTTGAACGGGGCTAGGGGAAGGTGTTCATGGCAGGGCAGTTGAAATTGGGTAATGTTTCAGGTCTCCCCCAACCCAAACCATTCTGGGATTCTGTGATTTACTTGCCTCACAGTACAGCTCGGAATTTTGCGGCAACATCAAGAGAGTAGAGGGCAGAGATGAAAATAGGTGTAGAATTATTATATATTACGCATATAATTAAAAATAATGCAGAATATTTTTAAAAGTAAGGATAAAGAAAAAAATGCAGAGAAGAGGGAGCAGAGCAAAGGCATTGGGCTGTTTGTTTGCAGGCAGTGCTGGGTCCTGTGGAGGCCGGGGCATCACTGCTCTGCCTGGGAGGGAAGGGGTGGCTTGCAGGGCACCCAGGTGCTCCGGTGTTACTCCAGGGTTCCACTTGCTTGGGTGAGGCGTGGGCCTGGCTGAGCTGTGTCGTGTGCAGGTTCAGCCTCCCAGATTAGAGAGGGACTCCGAAGCTGCTGGAGCTGCAGACTGCTGTGTGCATTTCCTTCTCCCCGGGCCCAGCTCTGCCCCGGTGCAGCTCGGGGCTGGGCCGTGGGAGGCACACAGGTATTTGGCTGCTTCCGTGGTGTTTTGGCCAAATGTGCTTGTTCAGGCTCCGAGAGCTGGTTTGTTTCTCAGGCTGAGCACTGGGATATTCCCACCCCTCGCAGGGTGTTACCAGACGTGATGAATTAATGCTTGGGGAGCTCTGAGCTTGGCAGATGAAAGGCGCTGCAGAAGGGCTGGGGATTATTACTTGTGGTTCTAATTCATTTGCCATCAAAGGGATGAGGGGAGTGAGAAAATGCCATTTGTTCTGGGGCTGGGAGCAGCAGTTTGAAGTCTTTTTTTTCTTCCTTTTTCTTGTCCCCTCCCCATTGTGTGTTCCTCTGGGAATTGTGTGGAAGTCCCTGCTCCGTCTTTTCTTCTCTGGGCATCCGTGTGTGAAGCAGCCAGGGCGGTGCTGATCACCAGGGACTTCAAGGGCTGCAGAGTGTGCGGGAAGTGGCTGCCCTGGTTTTCAGGAGCAGCTGGTTTCTGGGCACTGCAAATCACCCTGGCTTCAGTGGGAGTCCAGCAGCCAAAGAAAGGGGATGTTTCACATGGAATTTTGTCCTAAAAGCAGCTGGCAATGCCCTGAGCCCCTCTCCTTGGGTTCTGTGGCACTCAGTGCTTTGCCTTGTAGTGGCTTGGTTAGCATGCTGTGGGAATCTCCACCCTTGGACAGTGGCAGACATTTCCTCCAGGTCCTGTTTTCTGTAGCCAAGTACAGAAGCGCCCTGTGATTTCAGGGGGTGGGAGAGCACTGGTGAGGGCTGGGAGGTGCTGAGAACACTGGAGGACTGGATTTCAGGGGCTGGGGAACGCAGGGTCCGTCCCCAGGGCACGGGGCTGTGGTCAGCTGGTCATGGCAGGAGTGCTGCTCCTCCCCAGCGCTGGCACAGGGGTCCCAGCCCTGGTCCCTGCCCCATCTGTGTGGCAGCCCCTCGGCTGCAGAGTTCCAGCTCGGGGGTTTCTGTACGACCTGGAGGGGTTGTACGGGTGTTGGTGCTGAAACTGCCTCATGGGAGAGACCTGCAACACAGAATGAGGTTTTGCCCCGAGCAGTGAATGGAAATTCACCTCTTTGTGTTGCTTGTTGATTTTTTTAAGGTAGGTCTGTGCCGGTCCATAACTGCCCATGCTCTCAACTAATGTGATTAGAAGCTAAATAGAAGCAGGATAAACGGAGGGCTGTGGCAATTCAATAGTTTTACAGAACGCCTCATTACTGCACGCGGGGTTTCACAGCTTTTAAAGACTGGAAGGGACAGTGGGGCCCTCTTGGGCACCTGCGGGTGGGAATTGGCCCAGTGTAGCTCTGCTGCTGCTGCTTTCAGCAGAGACTGAAGCAAGCACAGCCCTGCTGTGACGTGATCTGAGCTGAGCAGTGTCTCCTCACATCGGCACAGAGCATGAGACGGCTTCTTGGGCTGGAGCCGCTTGTGGCACCATCCGAGCTTTTGGACTTCACTTCGAGTTTATCAGTATGAATTTCAGGAGGTATTTCTTCATGGAGAGGGTTGTCAGACACTGGAACGGGCTGCCCGGGGAGGTGGTGGAGTCCCCATCCCTGGAGGTGTTCAAGGAGTAGCTGGACGGGGCACTCAGTGCTCTGGGCTGGGTGACAAGGTGGGGATTGGGCACAGGTTGGACTTAGTGATCTTGGAGGTGATTTCCAACATCAGTGATTCTGTGAGTATCTGATGTTCTGATACAGAACCACTTTCTGTGCCTTTCTGCATTGGTTCAGTGGATGTGGATTGGTTCAGTGCCTGTCTCCTCTTCCCTGTTGGAGAAGTGAGTTTGAACTACCAGCTCCCAACAGGGAGCTCTGCAGGAAAGCTGGGCTCATTTGGATCATTGAGACTGCACCAGCAATTGTCTCATCTTTCCTGTAGCTTTTGTGCTGTGCTGGTCCTCCCAGCAACTCTCATGGTGGGACTGCACTGTGTGGCAACAAAGGGTCTTTAATTCTGCAATAGAAATTGTCCTGTGGCAGTTTTCATGTGATAGGAGAGATTTGCTGGCAGTGGTTAGTTGGGTGGTGCAGCCGTGGGAGGTATTTGAGGTGTTTCTCCCAGGTTTTCTCAGTTTCTCCTGTAATTGTCTAACTTTATATCTGCTGTCAGGAACTCCAGCTCTCTTACATCCCAGAAATACCTGTGCTTCAGTGCTGGCCCTTCTGTTTGGCTGTGCTCTCCTTCCAGCCCCAGGGCCATGGCTCAGGCTGAGGCGTTGCTGCTCCTGCTTCCAGCATCCTCTGTCTCGCCTTTCCCCACAGAACAACATCTACTGACCTCCACATTTTGAGTGGTGCTTCAGCGCTGTCCCTGCTCCTCTCCCGGGGTCTCCTGCTTGCTGCTCTTGGGTGTGGAGCCCTGCAAAGCCCTGGAGGGGACTGGAGCTGGGCTGCTGGGAGCTGCTCCTTGCTCAGCTCTGGAGCTTTCCGAGCAGCAAATCCCTGGGCTGGTGTGACACTTGACATGCCAAATTCAATTGTAGTGAGGACAGAGTTTAAAAGCAGTCTTTTGCCCAAAGTACAGTATTTTGGCAGCAACTAACTCCAAGTTTTATCATTTTCCCTATGACAGACATGAGAGTGATCAGTTCTGCATGAGGAGCTGCTCCATGGTGGGAGGCGGGCAGCTGCCCAGGGGCAGAGCAGGATGTGCACACACTGCAGGGCATGGTGTCCACTGCCACCTTGCTTCATGTCCATCTGTGTTTGAGACCTTTGGGAAATGGTTTGGGAGTGTTTGTGTGACCAGACCCTCCTTGGTGTTTCTCAGTGCTGTGATCTGGGATTCCACGCCAGCCTGGCTCGGACCTTCAGGACGTACCTGTCTGCTGAGTACAACCTGGAAACGTCCCGCCACGAGGGCCTGGACATCATCGAGAACGCTGTGGACAACCTGGACGCCCGGAGCGACAAGCACACCATCATGGACATGTGCAACCAGGTCTTCTGCCCGCCGCTGAAGTTCGAGTTCCAGCCGCACATGGGGGATGAGGTAACGTGCTCACCTGTGGGGCTGCAGAGGGGCCTGGCCTGGCCTGCCCCTCCTCTAAACCATCACTGTGAAATTGCTCCTGACTCCTTACCCCTCTCTGCTGCCTTCACACACTGCTGTTCGTGTTTCCTTTCCTAATGACTCTTGGCTCGTTAGGGCTCCTCTTTTCAGGCTGCCTCTTGCTCTGTGTCTCTCCCAATTAGGGAGCCCGTGGTTTGGCTCTCTGTGCCCCACAGATCTGCACAGGGGAGCTGTGATTAACCTGCTGTAATTGGGAGAGTGCTGAGTGCAAAGCACTCGGTGCTGGCCCGGGTCCAGGGCACTGCTGATGGGACACATGGCAACGCAACCTCTCTGGAGGCTGCAGGAGCTTGTGGGGGCTGGAGGGAGTTGTGTGGGTTTGGAAATGTGTGTCTGGTCCGTGCATGACTGTGGAACCTCTCCTGTCCCAGGTGTGCCAGGTGAGTGCCCAGCAGCCCGTGCAGACCGAGCTGCTGATGCGCTACCACCAGCTGCAGTCGCGACTGGCCACCCTCAAGATAGAGAATGAGGAGGTAAGAGGTGGGGTCTGTGGGCAGCACTGCTGGGCCTTGCTGCCCCTGGGGGGTTCCTGGTGTGCTCAGGTGTGGGGCCCTTCCTGTGGCAGAGCTGGAAGTGCCCACAGACAGCAGCCAGTGCTGGCCCAGGGCTCAGAGCTGCCTGTTGGCCCATTGTTCTGGCTCAAGGTGTGTCCTTACCTCAAACCCACGCTGCCCTGTTTCTGATAGGTACGGAAAACGCTGGATGCCACAATGCAGACCTTGCAGGACATGCTGACAGTGGAAGATTTTGATGTTTCTGATGCCTTCCAGCACAGCCGCTCCACTGAGTCAGTCAAATCAGCTGCATCAGAGACCTACATGAGCAAAATCAACATTGCCAAGAGGAGAGCCAACCAGCAGGAGACTGAAATGTTCTATTTCACTGTGAGTCTCAGCTCAGGCCATACAGGACACGAAGCATTAATTGCCAGGGCTGAGGCCCAGTTAAGTGCTCATTAGTGAAGAGCAAGAATCAATTCAGTCTCTTTAAGTACTTGTCTTCTGTCAGATTTGGGTCTGGAGTGCATTTCAGTGGCAGGGCACCACATAGGGACTGACACTCCAGTGCCTGCCTTTTTTTTCTCTTTGAAGGAACAACTGGAGCAGCCAGATGAGATTGAAAACTCAGAGTGGAGTAGGAGAGGCTCAGAGCAGGGCGCAGACTCCCGATGGCCTCACCGTGGGCCAACATCCAGGGGCTCTTCAAGAAGGCCTTTGGGACTGTGAACTATCAGCCAAGCCTTCCCTCTCTAGTCTACACAGCTTAGATTTGCCCTTGGCCCTCGGATGAGCTGAAGCCACTCACCTGCCAAGGAAGGCACAAGAGCCAGGCTGTGGTGTGTGTGCCTGTCCTGCAGCTCTCGTGCTGCACCCCCAGGCAGAGCTCAGGTCTCTGTTCTGGTACCTGAAATACAAGGAGCAGCCATGAGTTCACCAGAAGTCTCCCTCATCTCAGCGTGGGTCATAGTCTGTGGTTAACAGCACCTTGTGATGCATTACATATGCATAGGAGAACTTCTACTTTCTCTTAATAATGTCATTTTAAATTGGGGGGAAAATTGCAATTTTCATTTGGAATTGTGCTTGGGATTATTTTAATGGTTTTTGTGGAGATTTGATCTTTCCCATTCTCTGTCTCCCGTTTCCCATCTCTGTCTCCCTCTCTCCTCTTCCCTGTATAATGCCCTGCTCCGGGGTGTTCCTGGGTGTCCGACAGCCTCACAGTGTGCTGCACAGTGTCACCTGCTGCAGGGAGCACCTGGCAGTCCCTGCCCTGGGAGGGGTCAGGCCCTGAGCGTTCCTGCTTGGCATTGTTGGTTTGCACAGAGGTGAAGCCCTGGCAGCACAGGGAGAGCTGCTTTGGTTTCCTAGGCCGTTCCCAGAAGCCTGACAAAAGAAAGCCAGCTTTGAACTCTTTGTCCCTCCCTGCGTTCCCAGGCAGGAGGGGCAGCACCAAGGAGACCAGGCTAATAAGATCATCAGGCCAGTGGCTGGAGCAGGGAGAGGTGATTAGAGCCTGCTGAGCCCGGGGTGCAGCCTGCCCGCCTCCTGAGCCTGCTCCAGCAGCCCCAGGCCACACTGAACGTCCATGAGGGGCTGTGCTGCTTAACCCACCCTGTTTGTCTTTTAATTCCAGAAATTTAAGGAGTATCTGAATGGCAGTAACCTCATCACGAAGCTCCAGGCTAAACACGACCTGCTGAAGCAAACTCTGGGAGAAGGTGAGTTGGGGTCAGGTCCGGGGAGGACCCTCCCGTCATCCTGCTCTGTAGGCTTTCAGCAAGTATTTAGCCCAGAAATACCAAATGCTGTGTTTCAGCGTGAGCTGATTCTCATTAGGAAGGAGTCCGAATTTGCAAATCACGCATGTGGAATTCTTTGCTGTTTCAGGGAGGAATTGGCTCCCAGCTTGTTTTCTGCAGGTGCCAAGGGAAAGCAGGATGGAGGCATGTTGCAGCCAAATGCTTCCTTTTATGTGTTTTAGCAAAGGAAGAATAACTCAGCTTTCCTAGCCCTGGGAGACAGGCACAAAGAGCATGTGAAATTAGTTTGGTTTTTTTCAGTGGATTGACAAATACTGTAAAAAATGAAGAGATCTAATCAGCAGGGATCTGCTGGCATTTATATGAGATCCAAGCACTAAAAATATACAAAGGGAATGGGAATATTGACAGTCACAATAGAGTTTGCCTGATGGTGATTAGATGGGCTGTTATCTCCCAGGGAAAGCTGGGGACCCAAATACTCTGCTGCATTCAGGTGCTGTTTGTGGCCTGCGTGAGGCAGCTGGGTGGTCTCTGTGGGCTCCCTGGGCTCCAGCCCCTCTTGGGCTGCCCTGCTCCTGCTGGCACTCAGCCAGTCCTGGCTGGTGCCCAGGAGCCCGTGCTGGGGGCCTGCTGTGCCACTGGGTACACACAGGGTGGGTTTCACATGGCAAAGGAACTGCTGATGTCAGTGGGAGCTGCAGACCCTTTCCCTCTCCTGTGGCTGAGTCTTGGATTTCTAATCTGTCTTTTAATGATGGGAGCACCAGGTGGGCATCTCTCCTCCCCAAATTCAGCTTCTCTCTGCCAGAAGCCATTGCCTCGGGGTGCAGGAACCAGCAGTGAGGGTGTGAGCACCTCTGCAGCTGTGCTCTGCAGTCCTTTGGTGGCGGCTGATGCGGAGCGCTGATGGGAACTTGTGTTTCTTACAGGTGAAAGAGCTGAGTGTGGAACAACCAGGTGAGCACGTTCTTCCTCTTACTTGCTCCTGGGGGGGCTGGCGCTGGCAGGAGGGGGCTGTGGGAAGGGGGATTTGCTTTGCTACTGGTGCAGCTTGGTGGGGTTCAGTCACCCACCCCCAGCCCCCTGTGCTGACGGGCTGCCAGTCCCTGAGCCCCACCTGCTGCTCCCCAGCTGCATGGCCTGGAGTGCCTGGACTGGGGGGTGGCAGGCAGGCCCTTGGTTCTGCTGCAGCCTGGTTTCTGGCTGGCTGGCTCTGATGTGCCTGGATGTGCTTTGTCAGCTCGGTGCAGTGCCCTGGGGTGGAGCTGAGATGGGGTTGTGTTCGGGCAGGGTGACGCGAAGGTGTCTGCCTGCTCCCTGCCATCCGTTTTCCTTTGAGGACTTTAGCATGTCCCTGAAATGCTCTCCCAGCTCTGGCTGCTTTGCCTATGAGTGCAGAGCATGCCTGTACCACAGACTTCATCCCTCTACTGCAGGGGATAGGGCTGGGGTGCATGTGACAGAGAGGAGGCTTTGATCTGTGTCCAGTCCGTGAAGCATCTCCGCAGAGCTCCAGTGGCTTGCTGGGAATGTGCTGGTGTTCTGACAGCGAGACACAGGCCAGCAAAGCCTCCAAACAGCTCTCTAGAACATGCACAGCCTCTCTGTGTGTGAGCTTGTTCCAGCCTTGTTTGTGTTTAATAAAATTTATAATACCAGCAAAACAAGCTCCGTTCCCTGTTAGAAGTGGTGAAGCAGATGGTGCAGCCCGGGCTGCCTTGCCAGGCAGGAAGGAGGCTCCTCGTGCCACCGGCACCAGGCCGAGTGGCATCAGGGCTGGCACCTGGGGGGCACTGGGGGGCTGCCAGGACAGGGGGACCTGCCGGGAGCAGGGGCTGTGCAGTGTGCGGCTGCCCCGCGCGCTCCGGGGAGCTGTCCCCGGCCCTGCTCCCCGCTCCCTGCCGGATCAGCTGCCACAGCAGCCACCCCTGGCTGCCCTCGCTGCCTCTGGGTGCCCGGGAGCTGCCCCGGCAGCCTGGGGTGTGAGCAGGGCCCTGGCTGGGCTGCAGTTACTGGGGTCTGAAGGGCCCTTCGGGCAGCGGGCACCTCTGCTCCTCAGTCACCCCTGAAGGAGTGGCTGGAAGCTGTAGGGGTGTAGAGTCAAGTTGCTTAATTAGAGGCATCTGATTAGGGAAGCAGCAGATCCCTGCTGTCCCCTTTGCACCGAGCTCTGTGTAAAGTGTCCAAGTCTGTTCCACGAGAACTCCTGCATGAAGGCTCCCAGCACCCAGTTTTGTGTGTTCTCAGTCGTGTTCTCTCCCCTACAGACATCAGTACAGCCTGGGGCAGAGGGCAGGGCAGAAATCTGTTTGGGATTTTGTGGTGGTTTTCTCCTTTTTCTAGATCTAGACACTGAATGTCCTTCATTATCCAAAGAAATTGGACTGGGAATAGCATTAAGAGCATTCCTCCAGTGTCCTCAGTACTGCACTGAAACCTGTCTCAGGCTTCCCTGGCTCCTTGGTCACTAGCAGTGGGAGGGTCATTCCCATCCCTGAGCTTCCACACAGAAGTCAGACACAGGAAGGTGGAGGCGTTCCTGTTGTCCTCATTCTGGCCTCTTTCTGTGAGCAGAATGAAATCTGTTTAGGAACAAGCAGGAGTACCCTGGCATTTTCTAGGGTCGCTGTGGTTTCCTTTGGATACATCTCCTCAGCTGCTCTTGGTGCCTTTTCAGGCGGACGGAGCTGAGCTGGTGGTGGTGGGAGGCAGGTGTTAACTCCAGCTGACCACCAGTGCCCTTGGTTTCCTGCTGAGCACTGTCTGTGTGGGACACACCAGTGTGAGTGGCTGCAGGGTGTGTGGAGCTACACGTCAAACCCTCACAGAAGGATTTTTCTGTTTGGTTTCTTATTCTCAGTTTTAACCTGTGAGATCTCACCCTGTCATTGCATTTATGTTGGTATTTTGTTGATTTATTTTGTTCCATTTTCTCCCAGGCCCCCATGTCTTCCCCCTAAGCCACAGAAAATGAGGAGACCTAGGCCTCTCTCAGTCTATAATCATAAACTCTTTAACGGCAATATGGAAACATTCATTAAGGTACTTGCTGGCTTGCAGTAGGAGTGTCTGTGAACGCTGGGAATGGAATGGTGGCTTTCCTGTCCTGGCTGCTTGCCATCCTCAGGGGGTTCCTCCGGCCCATCTGCACCCAGCTGGCGTGGCCAGCACGGCTTTGCCTCGATGGTGATTTCTCTGCATAGCTCCCCTCGTGCACTCCTGGTGTTCCCTGTCCCATCAGCTGTGTGCCCCGGGCCAGGGCAGCAGGGAGGGCCCGTGGCTGGTGGCCATGGCAGTCCTGGCCCAGTGTCCTCATTGTCCTGCTGCTTCTACCCATCCTGAAAAGAAACATTACACAAGCTCAGCCCAGCCCTCAAAGGATCAGCAGACACACCCCTTCCCTTTTTCCACGTGGTTTTGGTGGTCATCCATCCTTGTGGCTGAGAAGGAAGATAAAATGACTCATAAGCCCCCAGAAAGTGTCTGCCACTTTCAAGGACTGTGCATCTGGGGTAGAAATCCTGTTTTATGGGTGGCCGTGTTGGAGGGCAGACAGGAGATCCTCAGCCTTACACAAAAATACGTCAGTAACAACCAGCCCGGCTGGCTCAGCCCCTGCCAGCTGCTGACAGATGCTGTCCTGAACAGCTTGGGGCTTACTGGGGTCTGAAGGGCCCTTCCCACAGCCCAGAGCAGCAGTGCACCTTTGGGGAGGACAGGTGAGCGCCTGTCCCTGCAGTCACCATCCTCTGCAGAGGCCATGCCCTCGGAATGCCCCGGGGAGGGGACCCGGTGGCCTGCAGGCTGACTGGGCTCCCAGCCAGGGCCAGCGCTGGGCTCAGGGTCCAGCCTGGTTAGGGTGGGGTGAACTGGGATGAACTCAGTTAATCCCAGTGCATCCCGATGTGAGGGACATTTGGCGCTGCTCATCCTAGGAAATCGCCCAGAAGGGAGATCTGAGGAGCAAAGTGAAGAGCTGTGGGTGTGGGATTTGTCCCAAAGGATGCCTCCAGCTATCCCACTGCCAGTCCTCCAAACCCCGCTGTTAGCTGGGGAATGGCTGTGGGAAGGATTTCCACAGGCAGTGATGCTGTTCCAGTTGCAGTGTTTAATCCTGCTCTGGAGAAAGCTTCAGTGAAAACACTGTAGGAGAACTGTGGGATTAGGTGACTAATAGGCACCGTCTGGCTGGGGTTTATTCCCTCAGGCTCAGCCCTAAGCCCGAGGGCAGTGTCTGTGCACAGCGCCAGCACGGAGAGTACCGGCCCTGCTGGCAAAGCCTGTAATCCCGTTAGGATTTGTGATTACTCCTGACTTAAACTGGTTTTTAAAAAAGTAATGCTCATTAAATCCCAGCCTGTTCAGCACTGAGAAGGAGGAATTACCTGCTCTAGAAATCCATCTGAGCAGGAGTGTCCCGTGCTAGCAGAGACCCCTTGGGGGACAGCTGACTGCCCCGGGATGTATGGCCTCACTGGGCCATTGGCGGCTGCCCAGTTGTCCCCTGGTCACCCAGTGCCCCCTCAGAGCCTTGCCTGTGCCCCAGGCAAGGTCTGGCCTTGTCCTCGGGCTCCTGGGAATGCCACAGGTTCAGAGAGGGAGGAGATCCCAGAGGCTGTCCCTGCGGGTCGCTGAGGCTGGGGTGCAGCGTGCCGAAGGGTGTGGGAGGGAAGCTGGACATCCCCAAGGCCTGTGTTGGCCCTTGCTAAGCTGCCATTGCATTTGAGCGTTCATGGCCTCCGAAGGAGATGCTTACCTCTAACTGAACTTATCCCTGCTTAATCTGTTCTCTTTTTTCCACTCTGCGGCTTTTTTGTGTGCTCAGAGGAAGGAGGAATGCACGAACGAGGAATCAGGTACTTACTGGAGGCCCATCTGCGAGACGGAGGGAATTGCCCAGAGATGCCACTGTGCTCTGCTGGAGAAAAACCCAGAATCCCAAAGAGAAATGTGTCACTTGGGCTGTCAGACATGGCCCGTGGTCCCCTTGAGCTTCTGCCACAAGGGGCCTGGGGAGAAGCCAGAACTCATCATTGGTTCAGACTCGGGCACTTTGTTCCATACACAGGGCTGTTTGTTGGGTTTTAGCTCCTGCTGACAGTGGCTGTTTCCTTTGGTGGAAGTGTTGTAAGCTGTGTTACTGGAAGCTTATTCCACCAGCCAGGTATAGCACAAGTTGTATTTCAGCTCAGCGTTCCACCTTTGGGGTGGAATAGCTGTGATCCCTCGTGGCAGTCCCCTGTCCGAGCCAGACAGGGAGCAGCAGTGTTTCACACACCTCAGTGACAGCTTTCTGGTGCGTTTTTGGCTGCACACGGTATCCTCAGCGCTCTTTGACGGCTCCATGTCTGTAACACCTCCTTTCCCTGCCTGTCCTCTTACTAAACTCCACAGCACTAATTTTCAAACCTCTGGTTTTGCAATCTGTAATGCATTTCCTGTGCTTTGTTAGCAATAAACCAGTAATTTTTTCTCTTTATCCTTTCCTTTCCTGAAGGATTCGGGACAGGCCATTCCACTTGTTGTAGAAAGCTGCATCCGCTACATCAATCTGTATGGTAAGTAGACTGAGTACATCCACAGAAACCTTCTGCCAAGGAATAGAGCACTGGAGTGAGCAGTGAGATCCTGCAGAGACTCCCAGGGGTGCCTGCAGTCCATTCTCCATGGGCTCGGGATAGAATTCTGATGGTGTTGGCTGTGGTGCAGCACTGGATGACTGGCAAATAGTGAGGTTTTATTAGCATGTACCCAGGTTAAATTGTTGGCTCAGGCCATGAGCCCTTTCAGCACCTTGAGCTGGGGGTCTTGGCTGGAGAATATGAGCAGAAGTGAGATGCAGCAGGCTGTCCCTGCTTGGTCTAAGCCTGTCTGGTGCATCGACTCTTGGGTTCTGCTGTTTTTACCTGCAGGTATTGCCCAGCAGTCCCAGGAATCTCTCCTAAAGTGTTGTTCTCTTCCAGGCCTCCAGCAACAGGGCATCTTCAGAGTCCCTGGCTCCCAGGTGGAAGTCAACGACATCAAGAACTCGTTTGAGAGAGGTGTGTGGCTGGGGTGTGCAGGTACAGCAGGATGCCCTGTCCGAGCAGGGCTCCTTGGTGGGAGGTGGTGTGTGCTGGCTGCATTAGCCATGGTGTAAAGCCTGTGTAAATCCCTTTCGGCTACCAGACATGAGGCAGTTTTATCCTTTCTGGGTTTCTCAGTGTTGTGTCTCTGGCAATGGCAGAGTCACCCAGGGAAGGAGTATGAGAAGTAGGGGTACATGCAGATGTCTTTTCCACAGTCATTAAAAACACGAGAGTCGTAGAAGAGTCTGCTGGGGATCCTTGTTTATCCTCCCTGCAGCAGTTTGCCCAGGGATGCACAGCACTCCTACCTGTACCTGGTGGCAGTGCTGGCTGGGGAGCTGCCAGTGAATCTGCTGAGAAAATCACACTGAGGGTGCCAGGCTGGTGAGAGAGGGAAAGCAGTCCTGCTGTCCTGAGTGGAGGGGAGCTGTGACAGGGACGGTCCTGCTGGCAGTAGTGACCCTTAATCCTTGAGCAGCATTGGAAGGATCAGGGTGAAAGTGGATGGGCCAGTGGATAAGGCAGTGTTGGGATTGTCAAAGGCTGGAGGATTTGCATATCCAATTTAAGACGAATTAGTGTCCAAATCTGTGGGGCACTGAAAGCCTTTCACTGATGTAAGGCAGAACAAAGCTATCCAGAACCGCTGGGTCTCTTCCAGAGGTGTGATTGTATCCTCCAGCCAAGCCTGTCCTCTCAGGCTCTCACTCGCTGTCGTTCAGACCTCCTCAGCTTTCCGGGCTGGTGCTGTAAATGCAGAATGCTCTGGGCTGGAAACCGTGAAGGAGAGACAACCAATACCATCCGTGTCCTCAGGAAAGGTTTGAAATCCCCCAGTAAAACTGGTTTTCAGGAAAAATTAGCATTGCCATTGCACATGAGGAAGGTTTCTGCACCCTGGGAAATTGGGGTGTTCCACTAAATGAAGAAAACCACTTGTGTTAGTCCAGCTTGACGGCGATGCTGGACATAAAACCTTTCCTCTGGGCAGGTGAAGACCCCCTCGCTGATGATCAGAATGAACGAGACATTAACTCAGTGGCTGGAGTCTTGAAGCTGTATTTCCGAGGACTGGAAAACCCCCTCTTTCCTAAGGAAAGGTTTCAAGATTTGATATCTACTATAAGTAAGTACATGTGACAGCTCTTTGTGGAGAGCTGGGTGGGACGAGAGAAGCACTAACACACATAAACACAGGCTGCACGCTTGGTGTCCCAGCCTAAGCAGGGTGAAGGACTTCTCCTTTTGCTCTTGGAGGGCTGGGGCTTTATGTGGAAGCTCCTCAAAGGCACACGGGCAATAGAGGGGTCAAAAGGCACTTTGCAGAGGCCACATGGGGCTGTCCTCGTGTGTGCAGTGGTGATGGTTGCCCTGTTAATTCCTGAGTTATGCCCAGTTGAAACATTTTGCTCAGTGAGAAAGGCAAGTGCGTAGAGAGTTTGTTCCTCTAGGTGTCAGAACAGATATCTATTGTCATAGGGTTTTATCCAGTTTGTATTTAGTTGGGTTTTTTTTAACAAACATCCTCTTATGTAAAACCAAACTGAAGAAGTAGAGAACCCAGCAGGCAATAATGGGATAAATCAAATGGAAAAATTCCCCACGTGAAGTACTATAAAGCTATCCATCTTGGTATTGAGGCCGGATTTTGCTCAGAATTTTGATGAAACAGCAGCCCAGCTACATGTTGTCGGTGAATTTTATTGTGATTAACAAATGGCATAGTTTGAGCCAGAACAAGCACTTCTGTGTGATCCCGCTGCTCCAGAAAAGCTCTGGTGCTTGTCCTCTCTTCCTGTGAAACAGCAGCCACAGGATTAACTCTCTACAGAACAGAGAGATGGCTTAGGGCAGGACAGCCCCGAGTCACCCTCCTTCCCCAGGGAGGGAGCAGGTGTCCGGTGGCAGCTCTGGGCTCTGTGCACCCTGTGGAGTGGAGAGCAGTGAATCCCAAAGTACTGACTCAGCATTGGTTCAGCTAACCTGATTCCCAGGAATCTCTAATTCCTCTTCAGAGCAGTAGGAGACAGCAGTGGAAGGGCTCAGAAGGATCCAGTGCATAACCCAGAAGAGTAACATGAATAAAAACCTCATTTAAAAATCTGCCCTAGAAAATCAAGCAGTGCTCTATTTTCACTGCCACATTGACTCAGGCTTTTGAGGAACAGAGGAGTTGTTGAGGAATGAAATAAATAATGCATAAACGTTTATTTTAAAAATAAACCCACGGAAATGTCTTTATTTGCTGTTTATGCTGAATCTGAGCATATGAATTCCCCTCAGGAGGAGCAGTGTGCCCCATCCTCTTCCTGCACCTTAGTGCCAGACTCATGGATGACCTCTGGAGACAGGCTTTTGTTTTCCTCGCTTACTGGGCTGTTAGATCTGGAACAAGGCCCTCTGGTGCTGAGCTGTCTGGTCCCGAGAAGGTTTTTAAGGATGTGCTTTCTATCCATGTGTTCCAGAAATTGAGAACCCTGCAGAGAGAGTGCACCAGATCCAGCAGATCATTGTCACTCTGCCTCGGGCTGTCATCGTGGTCATGAGATACCTCTTTGCTTTCCTTAACCAGTGAGTCTGTTTTCCTGCTTCACCAAGCTTCTCCTTGCCGTCCCTTTTGCCAGGGCTTCCCCGTCTTTGCTGCATGAGTCCTTTCTGGTGTTGCCATGGGGGGCAGTGCTTTGCTCCCTCCCCAGCCTTGCTGCGCCGTGGCTGTGTGCCCGGGGAAGGGGCAGCTCGGGGCCGGTGTGCCCCGGGCAGGGGGGTGGTGGGAGGTTCTCCAAGCGAGCGGGAGCGCGGCACGGCAGCTCCCTGACCCGTGTGCTTGCAGCTTGTCACAGTACAGCGATGAGAACATGATGGATCCCTACAACCTGGCCATCTGCTTCGGGCCCACGCTGATGCACATTCCTGACGGGCAGGATCCGGTGTCCTGCCAGGCCCATGTCAATGAGGTCATCAAAACCATCATCATCCACCACGAGGGCATCTTCCCCAGCCACCGAGAGCTGGAAGGGCCTGTCTATGAGAAGTGCATGACCGGAGGGGAGGAGTACTGGTGAGCTCTCTGCAGGGTTCCTGGGTGCAAACACCTTCGTCAGGCCAAGAGGCTCTTGCACACTGAACCACTTGATTTAGTCTTACCAGTCAAAACAGGCAGTTTCACCAGGTATTTCATTTTCTTGTGCTGACTCAGTATTAGAAACCTCAGTTAAAAATATCAGAGGAAACTTTTTCCAGTACAAATACTAATATTGGTGAAGAATTTTTGAGCTGCAGATCCACAGAAGCGTGTTCAGCAGAACAGAATTTTAGGTCAATTCTATCCAAATTCCTGCTAGGCTGGAAATATTGAGTAAAGTCCCATAGTTCCATCATAATTTGCTGGTTGGATGAAAACCCTCAGCCCAAGGTTAACCCAAACCTTCCAGTTCCCTTTGTTGCTGGAATTCTAACTCAGCATTCAGGTCTGGGTTTAACAAACCAGGATCAATAATAGACTTGAACTGATTTTCTACAAATTTCATGCAATTCTGAGACCTCACCGTGCCTGATACTAGTCACCTGCCACCATCCTTCCTGGTGCAGCAGAGGATAAAATGCTAAAGCTCACTGTGAATTAGGGAATGGGACATTTAACTTGGTGTCACTTTGTGTTAGTTTTGCCAAACTCTACTAAAGGTACAAGAGCCAACAGAAGGTGACATTCTGGGCCTGGCGATTGTGGTGCGGGTGTTTGCTGTTCTTAGAGCAAGCTCGGAGATATGCTGTGATTTGAAATCATAGAATCAGAGAATCACAGAATCAGTTAGGTTGGAAAAGACCTCCAAGATCGAGTCTAACCTCGGACCAAACCCCACCTTGTCGCCTAGACACGTCCAGTCGTTTCTTGTACACCTCCAGGGACGGGGACTCCACCACCTCCCCGGGCAGCATCTCCCTCCACACGAGGCGTGCGGAGTGTCATTTGTGGTGTGACAGCTGATGTGTTCCTTTGCAGTGACAGCCCGCACAGCGAGCCGGGCACCATCGATGAGGTGGACCATGACAACGGGACGGAGCCGCACACCAGCGATGACGGTGAGCGGGGCACGAGCAGGGGCCGGGCCCGTGTCAGCGGAGAGCAGCGGGACGGGCTGGGCCGGCAGGGCTGGGCCGGAGCAGGAGGCAGCGCCGTGCTTCCCATCCCAGCGGCACCCGCCCTGAGGGGGCTCGGGAAACGCCGCTGTGGGGCCAGGAACTGCGGCAGGCCTTGCTGTGGTGGGAGAGCCTGGGGAGCTGAGCACCTTCTGCTTGAGACAGCTGCTGCTGCTGCCTCGGCCGCGGCCTGCCTCGGCTGAACGTGTGCCCTGCGAGGCCTGCACGGAGGAGAGGGGCTCACCTGGCCAGAGGGCACAGGGAAGGGCACAGGGAAAGGCACAGGGAAGGGCACGCGGGGCCAGGCAGCTCCGGGCACAGGGAAGGGCACAGGGAAGGGCACGCGGGGCCAGGCGGCTCCGGGCACGGAGAAGGGCACAGGGAAAGGCACAGGGAAGGGCTCACGGGGCTGGGCGGCTCCAGGCCTGCTCGCAGCTCCAGGCAGGAGCCGACAGGCCTGGCAGAGGGAGGCAAGGGAGCTGCTGTGCAGCCAATTTCACACTTGGGTGGCCACGTTAATGGCTCCGATTGGGCTTTCCGAGTGATTAACTGTGGTGCCAAGTGTACAGCTGAGGAGCTGCTTTGTGAATTTACATATTCCCTCTCCCCCTTGCCCTGCACACACTCCCTGCTGGTAGCCCAGCATTGTGTCAGGGCTGTGGGAGCCCTCCTGGCTCTGTCTCCTCCAGAACATTCCCTGTTGATCCCCCTGTGGTGTTCCCAGACACTGCCCTGATGTGGGGGTTGCTGAAGGTGGGGAAGATGAATCTGCTGAAGCGGTGGGGCAGGGGTCTGATGCAGCACCTCACCTGTCCTTTGGTGTCCACTCCTCCATGTGGGTTTGGTCCCTGAGCAGTGTTGGGTCACACACCGATGGCTGAGCCCCCGTCAGTGATGGGGCAGAGCAAGTTTCTGTGTTTAATGAGAATGTGGCAGATCTGGAGGAACTGGGCAGGCTTGCCCTGTTCTGCTTTGTCCTTTTCTGTCTGCCAGTGCCCAGGTGGGGATTGAGATGTCCAGTGTCTCAGATAATCCAGGCACGTTGATGCTCCCACAGTGGCCAGGGCGGCTGGGGAGTGGCAGCAGTCCCTGCCCGAGCAAGGCAGAGTGTGGGTCGCTCTGGTTAGTGAGGAGAGAGACACTGTTGCTGCTTTGCAGTTGTTGCAATGGTTTCTTTAGGACTCGGTGCTCCCCAGCTGGAAGCAGATCTGCGTAAGAGCCAGGCTCTTTCACAGGCTCCTCAGAGCTGTTAGGGGCCCCAGCAGCTCCTGCTGTGATGCCCTTGGCCAGAGGCTTAGAGGACCCTGTGTGCTCATGACCTTCCAAAGTGAAGTTCTGCCTCAGCTCTCCTGTATTTCAGGCCCTGAGCTCCCAGTTTGTGAGTCACAGATGTTTGGTAGAGCTCACATTAGAAGTGGGGAAGCAGTGAGGCCGAGTGCTGCAGATGGTGGGGTGCAGAGCAGCTGCCTGGCTGGAGCTGGTATCATTATTTCCATGGGGATCCCCAAAGGGGCATTAGTTGTTCATCAATAATTCAGGCCAGACTGTCTCCAGGATAAGAAGGGAAGAGAAGGTAAGTGGGGTTTGATCACAGCATCTGACATGGCTTGACAAAGTATCAGGCTGGAGGATAATGGGGTTCTGTAACCAAAGGCGGAAAATGGGTGTGGGTGAGGATGCCATATGCACAGAGGGAGATTCCTGCTGCTCCCCATCTGCTCTGTAGCTGTTTGTAATTGCTGGTAGTTTGTGAGTCTGAGAGATGTCCCAGAAAGGCTGGAACAATAGGAATTGATCAGTCTGAAAACAAGAAGGCCTGTGCTCAGTGTCAGATGCTCTGGGGACGCTGGGCAGCAGCAGCACTGCTGCTCTGGTGAGATGGCTCTCTAGGGTTCACCTTCCCTTGTGGTGGCTGAACTGAGCTCTCTTTTGCTGTGTTTCTCTCCTGTGCAGAGGTGGAGCAGATTGAAGCCATAGCCAAGTTTGACTACATTGGACGGTCTCCACGGGAGCTCTCGTTCAAGAAAGGGGCCTCACTCCTGCTGTACCATCGGGCGTCGGAAGACTGGTGGGAAGGGAGGCACAACGGGGTGGACGGGCTCATTCCCCACCAGTACATCGTGGTGCAAGACATGTGAGTAGAGTGATGAGGGTTGTTAAAATCCTGTACTTGCACAAGGTCCACTTCAGTCACCTAAAATAACCGGTCAGTTTTGCTGAGGTTTCACGACTTTGGTGATAAATCTGGGCCTGTTCACTTCTCCCTCTCCGTGTATTGGCTCCATTTTTTTCTCATTTGAGCTGATAAAGACAAGTACTAAACATCGTACCTCAGTGTACCTGGAGCGCATCTCTCAGGACTCCCCAGAGTGGTGTGACCCAGGCTTACCACTGGCCTTGCCCCTGTGAGCAGTCACCTGGATTGTTCGGTGCTCACCTGGCCTGTGGGCAGACCCCAGGGCCCTTTGCAGGTGGGGCCTGGGGTCTATTACAAGTACACAGGAGACGTGGCAGGGGATGTGGAGGCAGATGTGCAGTGTTTCCAAGCTCCCAGCGAAGTGGTGGCCTTGGTCCAGCTCCCTGTTAACAAAGTGGGAGCTGCTGGCGTGGTGATGTCTGGATTCATGTGGCATCTGGGCCCTGGCTGCCCCGGGGCACAGCCCTGTCCCTGATGTGTCTCCTTTCCCTAGGGATGATGCCTTCTCGGACAGCCTGAGCCAGAAGGCGGACAGCGAGGCGAGCAGTGGGCCACTGCTGGATGATAAAGCCTCCTCCAAGAACGACATCCAGTCGCCGACAGATCATATCATGGACTATGGCTTTGGGGGAGTGATGGGCAGGTAACTCCCATTTTCCTGTGATGTGGAGGTGGTCGCTGTCACAGGTGTGGACAGTCGGTGTGTGGGGTAGGGCAGGATGGGAGGGAAGGCTCTAGTAAGCACTGCAGGATAATTTGAGCATGGAGGGGGTTTCATGTGCACTGCTAATGGGGATTTAACATGTACAGAGGGTACAATGGGGCCCTGAGCAACCTGCTCTAGTGGAAGGTGTCCCTGCTCATGGCAGGGGCTTGAAACAAGATGACCTTTGAGGTCCCTTGCAATCCAAACTACTCTTATGATTGATGCTGTCCCTTTCTTGGCACTAGCTAAAATATTTGTCTTCCCCCTTGCCTGAGTCTTCTGAAGCCAGAAGGCTCGAGTTTGGTGTGAGCTGAGCTCAGGGCTGAGCGATTTCCTTGCAGCACGTGGCCAGCCATGGTCAGGCTGACAGCCGCTGACCCGGCGTTGTGCTGGATTCTTGGCAGAGTGCGGTTGAGGTCCGATGGTGCAGCCATCCCCCGGCGCCGCAGCGGGGGGGACACCCACAGCCCGCCCCGAGGGATGGGGCCTGGCATGGACACCCCTCCTCGAGCAGCAGCCTGCCCCAGCAGCCCCCACAAGATCCCCCTCAACAGGGGCCGGATCGAGAGTCCGGAGAAGCGCAGGATGGCCACGTTCGGCAGCGCAGGCAGCATCAACTTCCCAGACAGGAAGGGCCTGGCTGACAGCCACCCACTGAGATCGACCTGCGGATCCACCCGGCACAGCAGTCTTGGAGATCAGAAATCCCTGGAAGCAGAAGCTCTGGCTGAGGTAAGAGGGCTGGGAAAGGACCAAGAGGCTGAAGGGTTACTCACTGGGAAGTGCCCGGAGCCCCTTCACCTCAGACACTGTTGCAGTGCTGCTGTCACAGCTGTTATCCAACTGTATTGGGTTGTTCTTGTAAAAGATGCTCACCCAGCTGATGTAAATTTCCACCTTGAAGCCTGTGGGGCTGCTGGGCTTGGGAGTCCTGAAGTTTCACTCTGGGAGAATATTTTCACTCATCATCTGAGCAGCTTAATAGAATGAATTGGAGCTAACTTGGTAATTATTTCTCTTCAGCTGAACGTTACCTGAGGCTCAGTGAGCATTTTGTAGATGTTATGAAGTTAAGGACTTGTCTACACCAGGACAGCATTAACTAGAGTGACTTTTCAGCAATTGACTGTGGTGCCTTAAATTACTTCCCCCATGGTCTTGCTGAGTTAGTGGCCGTGATTAAGTTGAGGTGGATTTAAGTAAATCCAAACTAGGGCATCTCCACTTGTCCAGGAGACCCCAGCACTGCAGCCGTGGGCAGTGTAGCTAGTTCTCCATGCACGGGCACTTCTGGTTGAACTGGGTTCACCTTCTGGGGGATCCCTGTGGACATACTGTGGAGGCCAGAGGTGGGTGGGCAGTGAGGGGCTGGAGCCAATCTCTCCTCGGCTGCCTCAGGCCTTGTTGCTGCCTCTCACATATCCACGGCGAGCTGCTGTCGTGCCACTCACTCCATAAACATCCCTGTGCATGTCCCTGCCATGTGCCATCATCCTGTGGGCACTGGGACAGCAGAGGCCCCGTACATCCAATGGAGGCTGCAGGGCCTTTTTTGTGGGGAAAAGCCAGCCTCAGTGCTGAGGGGGAGCTGAGGGGCAGGCTGGTGTTCACCCCATCACTCCTGGTGCTCAGGATTCCCGCCCTTTGGAGCTGGTGCCCAAGCTCCTGCTGATCTGGGGAACACGGGGTACCTTTGTGTGGCCAGTTCGTGCTTCACACCTTCTCCCAGTGCTGTTTGCCCTGGGGGCTCTTAGGTCAGAGACCCCCTCTGCAGACACGCACACCAGGGCAGTGGGGTGGGGCGCAGGAGAGCGGGTGATGCTGTGGCACACTGCAGACACTCCTCTGGCATTCACAGGACATTGAGAAGACCATGAGCACAGCGCTGAACGAGCTGCGGGAGCTGGAGAGGCAGAACACGGCCAAGCAGGCCCCCGACGTGGTCCTGGACACGCTGGAGCCCATGAAGAACCCCCCGATGGGCGCTGCCAACTCGGAGCCGGCCAGCCCCCTGCACACCATCCTGATCCGGGACCCCGACGCGGCCATGCGGCGCAGCAGCAGCTCCACCACCGAGATGATGACCACCTTCAAGCCGGCGCTGTCGGCCCGGCTGGCCGGGGCGCAGCTGCGGCCGCCGCCCATGCGGCCGGTGCGGCCGGTGGTGCAGCACCGCTCCAGCAGCAGCAGCAGCTCGGGGGTGGGCAGCCCCGCCGTCACCCCCACCGAGAAGCTCTTCCCCAGCAGCTCGGCAGATAAATCGGGCACCATGTAGGCTGGGGCACGGGGAGTGCGGCCGGAGAGCCGGCGCCCGGACGGCGGGAGCGGGGCGGGCGCGGCCAGGCCTCGCTGGGGGAGCAGGGCGCCAGAGCCCGGCTGCAGGGAGCCTCTGTGAAAGGAAACACGTGCGTGGCCTGGGCCTGGTGCTGTACATTCGTATGTGTGTATGTACATAGGTGTGCACACACCCCATCCATGCAGAAACACTTCCCGAGCTTGCAGTCCCACAGCAGGAGGAGACGGCAGGTCTACATGTTGGCACTGGAGAACATGCTCAGTGTAGAAGTATATATTAAAAACAAAGTGTACAGAATTCAGTGACTTTTTAAAACAGTAGATTTACCTCAGAAACTGGCTCTGAAATGTCCTCTCTTGAGACAGTGGGTTGGTCTGGGTTTCTAAGGCTCTCTGTGTGCACAGGGAAGCCCATACTGCAGCAGCTGTGCGTCAAGCAATACAAGGCCATCCTGGAATTTATTTTCTGTACCTCTTGGCATTGGAAAAAAAAAAGGGATGGGGATACAGTGGGGTCTGTTCACTGCTGGGCTGTGGAGAAGAGCTGGAAGTCCATAAATGACCATGTGTGTGCGGCCAGCTGGAGTCTTTCCAGTCCTGAATCCTGAGATATCTTCGTGTGCCCACGGTGCCCTGGGCTGCAGGGACAAAGCAAGGTGTGTGCCATGAGTGGGATGGAGTGAAGTGAGTGTCACGAGTGGGGACAGAGTGAGGTGCGTGCCACCACCCTTGCACAGGAGGAGGACGCTGCACTGCACCGGGACCGTGGGACGCTGCTTCTCCCCAAGTTTCCAGAGTGAACAAGGACTAGTGACCAAACCTGTGGTAAAGCATGGAGTAACTTACAGAGTTTGGAGATTCTTCATCTCCCTTTCCCCACGTGCTTTTTCCTTTTTTTTTTTTTAATCAAAACCCAACCCAATGGTCTCTCGAGAGTCAGGCCTGAGCAGCGAGGAGGGGTCTCGGGTCAGAGTGGTTGTCCTGCATGAGAAGCATGAGCCGTATTTGACTGCGTCAGATGCAAAACTGATCTGATGGGTGATACTTTGCACTTTCTGTACTGTACCATGTAATACAACCGTTTGAGTTTATGCAAAGGAATCTACATTTTGTTCTACCCAGAGAAAAAATATGCAGAAGGCTGGGGATTGCATGGTCCTGTCTGATAATCCAGACTCCTCCGTAAGCACTGAATCCAAGATGCTCTGTGCTTCTCCTGCAGCTTTTCCGTGTACAGATTCCCATGCAATGCCCCATGGTTTGATTTGGCACTTCCCCATGGGCTCATACTAATGGCTCCTTAACATTCATCCTTCCTCCCCGCTACCTCTGATCCTGCTGCTCTGTCTGTGCCTGGGCAAAGACACCTGCAAGCCCTCCTGACTCACCCAGCAGACACCTACCCTGCCTGGGGCTTTGCTCTGTCCCCCCACTTCATCCTCCTCATTTCTCCAGCACTGCTGCGGACCCCAGCTTGGCAGGAGAAGCAGCCTGACTTCCAGAAGGCAGTGGAGGCACTGAGCAGGGTGGCAGAGCCCGTCAATCCTGCAGTGGCTCGTGTCTCTTCGGCTGGGGAGCTCACACTCGGCGAGGCCGCCTGTACGTGCACACCTGTACCTCTGTACCTGTACCTCCACGCTTGCCCTTTCACAGCTGCACCTCACATCTGCACCTCCACACCTGCACCTCTGTGCAGCGGGCACGGAGCTGACACCGCAGACTGCTGGGACCGGCCGGTGCCCGTCCCGTGCCCATCGCACGTGTCCCCTCACACCCTGCTCTGCCAGCCCTGTATATATTGCTGTACTTGCTTAACTGCTCGGAAGTAACTGTTAACCTGTAAACTGTACAAAAATAGGCTAAAATTAGATAAAAGCCGATGCCACTCAACAAATCTTTGCACTTAGTAGGTAGCTCGATGTAAAAATAAACCCAGTAATAATAATAGTAATCCCGAAGGGAAGCGAAGCCGCTGGCACCCCTCGCGGAGCCCTTGGGGAGCAGCTCTGCCCGTGTCCCTCCCTGTCACACTGGCAGGGCAGACGGTGTGTGTGCTTGTCTGTGAACGTCCTCGGCGTTTGTAACGACCACAATTGGTTCATGTTGGTGTTTATTTCTCCATCATCCCCCTTTCCTGGCGCAGCCCTGGCCACTGCCTGGCCTGACAGCAGCAGCAGATGTTGGGCCAGGCTGGGCTGGTCATGGACCTGTGCTGGGGGAGGGAAGGACCCATTTGGCACGAGTGCTGTGGATCCATTGCCAGTAATTATTACTTTTGTTTCCATTTAGTTCCTGGAGAACATTCACTTTGCCAGTTTTCTGTTTTTTATATGCTTTCCAAGATGACTTGAGAGCAAACCCATCTTCATTTGGGGTTTTATTTCCTCCCTTCTTACTTTTGACCATACGGTACAAGTTCCAGTGTCTTTCTATTAAATTATTGCCTTTCATTTTCCTTTTGTTTTGTTGTGGGTTTTTAATACAATTATTTTCTTATCTTTAAGTGCCTTTTTGAGCACCAAAACAAACGGTTGGAGTTCAGGCCTGGGAGCTGTGCACACATGGGTTCGTCTGGGCAGTTGTGTTGTGCTGGGGGTGATTGCTTTTAAAGTCCTTCCATTTTTCTGTTTAATGAAAAGGGAACCAAGACTTTTTGTTGGAGAATAAACTCTCCCCCTTTGTAATATGGTATTCCAAGTGTAGTTTTAACTACTGTAAATTTAAGGGAAGAAATGTATTTTTCTGTAAGCGAACTTGGCACAAAATCGAACCACATACATTGTAGGAGAATCATAACTGGAACCCGCTCATGGTTTGTGAGTGAGTGACTCCGATCCTCGGTACCTCCCTGAGGGCACAGACTGCGTGTGGGCTTCAGAGTTCACAGAGCTCCACTGTGACCACCCACGGCCGAGCTGCCGCCGGGCCCGGGCTGGGTGAGCTCCGGCACCGTGGCCGCACGGGGCGGCTGCTGCTCTGCTGTGCAGAGCCAGCGTGGCTCTGGGCCCGGCTCTGGGCCCAGCCCCGTGCAGCCCATCCTGCGGGGCCCTTGGACCGCGCTGGTGCTGAGGGGCAGCGCCGTGGCCCCGCAGCCCCTGCCCTGGACAGGCCTGGGGCGGCGATGACTGCACTTTGTTCCCTAGGCTGAAGTCCCTGGTAGGTCGTTTTTGTATCCCCGGGTATGTTATTTAACTAGCAGTGTCGTGGTTCTCGCGGGGCAGCAGTAGATGTCCCGAGTCCGATTTGCTTCGCGTGGCTGGGCTGCGAGGTGTGGTGGGGACGGGGTTGGTTCTGCCGGGAGGCCGTGGGAAACCGCCGGCTGCTGCCCACTGCACCGGCCATCCTCCCCCTCCTCCTCCTCCTCTGGTGTTGTCTCTGTAACGTATGGTGAGATGCCGTCAGCTAGAGTGTCTGAGTGGGTCCTCGTGTGTGCTGGTGATGCCATGTAGATGAAGCCACTGGTTGGGTGTGGACTCATCCTGTTGAATAAACTGCTTAACTTTTCTCAAAAACGTTGTCTGTGGTTTCAGAAGATTGCTGCCTCTTGCCTGTGCTTCTTCCCCACGCCTCATCCCACGGATGCTCAGCGGCTGCCATTGTGTGGGTTTGTATGGGCCCTGGAGGTGACATACGGGCTCTTTCAGCTCTGGGCATACGGTGCAAACACAGGAAAGAAGGATGTAGGTCAATAAAAAACCCCACCCACCATCCCCATGGGGTTTACCCATTCCCAGTGAGGTGGCAGGACCTGTGCTGATCTGTGCCAGCCGAGATGTGCCCCATGGGGGGAGCCCCCTGCCCTGCCACAGGGGACACGTCACACACTGCTCTGGGAAGGGGACCATGCCCACAATGCACAAATGAGGGCAGACAAAAGCAGATGTCAAAATGAGCTTTAAGCAGAGATTATTTAGTGCTTGCTCCGTTGCAAATGGAACAAGAGTGATGATCTCCCAAAGGGAAGGAGCTTAGCAGTGAGGGAGTAGCACGGCCAAGGGGACAAACCAAGCCCTCCCTGCAGTGGTGCTGGGTCCTGCTTGTACCTGTCCCGTGCCCATCACACGCGTCCCCTCACGCCCTGCTCTGCCAGCCCTGAATATATTGCAAGTACATTTACTCACATTGGGTTATGTCTCTCCCTGTTGTTTCTTCTGCTGCTGGTTCGTGGCTTCACTTTCCATCCTGGCAGCGTGGAGAGGCAGAGAGCTCCCCGTATCCATCCATCATCCATCCTTGACGTGGGGCAGCTGCAGACGCAGCTGGTGATGCTCGAGCAGGGGTTTGTGTGGGCCATGAGCAGAGGAAGGACTGGCTGAGCTGCAGGTGGGGCTCGACCTGCATCACCCCGTCCTTAATTACCCCTCCTTAAATACGGTTAATGGGCACAGCCTCCGGGGAGGGGAGTGCAGGGTGGGTTCTGGGTTGGCAGGCCTGCCCTGTACGGTCATCACCCTCTCCTCGGCACCGAGAGCAGCTGACAGCAGCAGGGTCCGGTTCCGACACGGCCCGGTGCCCATCGCGGGAGCACCCTGGGCCGGGAGGCTCCTGGGCACCGCCCTGGGGGAAAGCCCGGGGGTGGCTCCAGCAGGTCCTGGGCAGCGGATGCGTGTGGAGGAACAGGGCCCTGGCCAGGCCCTTGAGGGTGCCAGCTGTGTGCGACACTCGTGAGGCCTCAGCGGGGTGTGTGACAGGCGTGCAAGGTGTCCCCGGCTGTGCTCGGTGCCCTCCCGTCCCGCGGTGTCCCCGCGGTGTCCCCGGCTGTGCTCGGTGTCCCCGGCTGTGCTCGGTGTCCCCGCGGTGTCCCCGCGGTGTGCGCCCGCCGCCAGCAGGGGGCAGCAGCGCCCCGCGCCCGGCCGGGCCGAGCGCCCGCGGGGAGAGGGGGGACCCGGCCCTGCCCTGCCCTGCCCTGCCTGACCCCTCCCTTCCTTTCCCTTTTCCTTTTTTTCCCCTTTTTTCCCCTTTTTTCCCCTTTTTTCCC
The DNA here is from genome assembly GCA_013397175.1 of Platysteira castanea. NCBI lineage: Eukaryota > Metazoa > Chordata > Aves > Passeriformes > Platysteira > Platysteira castanea. Next base: position 330,734 of record VYXC01004595.1, read on the forward strand.
CTTTTTTCCCTTTCCCCTTTTCCCTTTTCCCTTCCCGGCCGCTGCCCCCGCTCCGGGGGAACGTGCTGCGCGGGCTGTCACTGACTGATTGAACTGAAATTAATACCTGAACTGTTTCTCTCCAGAGGGTCCAGTTACCCGGCTGAGGTGTAATAATCATTAACTCTAAGTGTGAACAATAAGTATTTACTAATTTCTATGGGCCGAATAGCAGTATTTGCATTTAGATTACCTTTCCACACTGCTGCGCACCGACACGTGTCTTGATTTCCTTCTAGAGTTAAAAATACCTTCTAACTGGTGAGCGTGTGTCAGCACTTGCCCGTCCGCTGCATCGGAGCGCTGCGGAGCAGCTGCCCCGTCCCTTGCCCAGCCGTCGGGGCACCGCGGGCTCTGGGGCTCGGGGAGCCGGTGGCTGCAGGGTGCCCGCCGTGCCCTGGAAGCAGACGTGGGAGCTGGGCCCGCTCAGGGTGCCCCGAGTCGCTCTGGGCCCGTGTGGGGTTCTGCTGTGGGGTTCAGGGCCCTCTCAGGGCGCGCCGAGTCGCTCTGTGCCTGTGTGGGGTTCTGCTGTGGGGTGCAGGGCCCGCTCAGGGTGCCCCGAGTCGCTCTGGGCCCGTGTGGGGTTCTGCTGTGGGGTGCTGGGCCCACTCAGGGTGCCCTGAGTCGCTCTGTGCCCACAGCGACTGGGCACAGAGTTTGGGGTTCTGCTGTGGGGTGCAGGGCACGGAGCAGGGGCTGCGGGAGCCTGGCTGTCCCCTCTGGGCAGAGGCTCTCCCAGGGGCTCCCGGAGCTTGGAGGTGATGGTGCTGTCCGAGGTGGGTGCATGGCGGGTCTCGCTGATGCCCCTTGCCGGAAGATACCGTGGGACTGGACATGAGCCAGGTGGTAAAAAAAAACGAGGAGGTAAAATCCTGACTCTGTGTCTGCCTCTCTGAGTGAGTGGGTGAACAAGAGACTCCTGACAAAGCTGTGCTGTGTGTGCCCACACTGCAGCCTGTCCCAGGGTGAGATGTGCTCGGCACAGCAGGGCAGCTCTGCGCTGGGACTGCACGGAGCTCTGCTGCTGGGAGCTGCTGGGAGCTGCTGGGAGCTGCTGGGAGCTGCTGTGGCACAGGGCTGGGGCTGGGGCTGGCTCCGGGCTGAGCAGGAGCAGCCCTGGGGCCTGAGGGCCACAGCAGGGCCTGGCTGGGCTTCAGACAAGCGTGCCTGGGGAAGCAGCAGCTCCCAACAATTCCTTCTCGGCGACTCTGGTTTTCTTCTTCCAGATAAATTGTGTTTCCTCGCGCAGCACCCGCTTCTCCCTGGAGGAACCGCACCCCTGCGAGAGGGCACCCGGCAGGGTGAGGGCTGGCTGGCAGATGCTGGCCCAGCCAGCCCCGCTCTGCACTGGCGAGGAGAAATAGCACAGCACTTGCCTTGAGCTCTGGGAGTGCTCCTGGGAGAGCTCCAGGGCTGCAGCAGGACAGTGACGGAGTGTGGCACTCGCCTCTGCCTCACCAGGACCTCACTCAACACTAGAACCCTCTGAGGGGCTGAAATGAACTCTCAGCTCCCTCCAGTCATCCCTGGGGTAGCTGACTGCCAAGGAATGCTCTGTGGGTGACTGGCCTTTAACTTGGATGGGTCCAAGAGCCACTCGCTCTGTCTGCTCCAAGGGGCACCTAAGGGCACTCTGGCACCTGCCACACTCCTCGCTAATGAATGAAAAAATGACAGAGAAATGAAATGTGAAGGAAATGATGCAGAACTTAGCAATTGGTGCTTTGAACCTGGGCTTGAGGTGAAGCAAGTGCTCTCAGTCCTGCTGACTGAATCAAATAATCCAAATTACTAATACATTTTAGTATTTTTTTTTCCTGTGCAAAGACATTAAAGTGCTTTTAGCAAATGAGGTGAAGATCTTCCACCCATGTTTAAAACTAAAACAGAGCACTGTGCTGTGGGTGCCCAGAGCCTGCTGTGAGCTCATGGCAGGGGCTGTGCCTGGCAGCCCTGTCCCTGCTGCTGTCTCAGCTCAGATATGGCTGCAGGTCCCTTTGGGCAGCAGCTCTGACTTGCCTGGAGCTCCCTGGTCTTGTGAACATTTGGGAGATGCTCTGTTGCATTGGCTTTGTTGCTGAGGGTGTACATTTATTGCACCCTCATTGCTTGTGGCTGGACCATGCCCATGTTGGGCCATTTAGTGCCCTTTTTCCTGCCTGATCCCCTCTGCCCATGGCACCCTCGGTGTCTGGGGCTGCCCCCAGCTCCTCCTGGGGCAGGGCAGCAGGAGTGACCACAGCCCCAGGGATGTGGCAGAGATTTTACCGTGTGTGTGTGTGTTTGGAGACATTCCCTGTGAGCTTATGTTTAATTTCCCGTGGAGAGGGGAAAAGAGTTGCCAGTGAGACTGATTCTTGAAACTGGCGCAGTGTTTTTTGGGTGTCAGTCCCCCTGGCCCAGCCCAGTGATAGCTCATCAGCTGTGGGAGGGACGGTGCTGGCACCAGCCAGTGCTGCTGGGGGACGTGCCGGGTTTTGGTGCAATTTGCTTTCAATTTTATTATTTTTCTGTGACCATTTCCCTCCCTGCTCCAGCACAAGCCAGAGCAATGTCCCCATCTCCCAGGAGTGGAGCCCTTCCCTTGGCAGGGCGGTGCTGATGTGCTGGAGTGCTCCTGGTGCCCCCGGCTGTCCCCACCCCCTGCCCACCCCTGGGCTCCAGGACCTGCAGCAGCCAGGGCTGGGTGAGCCCCTCCCTTGGGGAGGCTGTGCTGAGCCTGAGCCTGAGCTGGCTGCAGGCACAGAATGAAAATAACAGTATTTCCCCAACTTCTGATAACTTTTTTATTTCCCCTTAATATACACCTACAGCCTCACTGTAGAAACACTGGAAAGCAGACTTGAGCAGGCCTGAGAGACTGCAGCGTTACCCATCTTCTGTAAATACTGTGGAGCAGTTGGAAACCTTTTTATGATCACAGCTCAGCTGGAAAACAGCACCACATTCCTGCTGCCCTTTGGGATCACTTCCCTTGCTTGTGGGGTGGAGGGCAGCAGCTGTTGAAGCATTTTGGTTTAAGTGTTCCATGAGATAAAAGGGTAATTTTCTGGATTTTGAATATCTCATGCATCAGATCAGCATAAACAGTGCAGGTAAACCAGCCTTGCTCTGTTCCACAGAGATGCCTCTTCCCTCCCCAGGAATCTTCCAGAGACGTGGAGTCCTTGGTGGTGCCAAATCAGTGGAGGTTTGTGTGCTGGAAATGAAGCTTCGGCTCTGGAGCAAAGCTTATCCCACACCTTTAAATCTAATAACCCCCTCCTGACAGCATCCAAAGGCCAGGTACCCTCTGACAGCTCCTAATTCCACCCCAGCCCCATCAGTGTGAGACTCATCTCTGGACGTGCAAACGTGTCCGGTTCTAGCTAACGAAGATGAATTATTTAATTAAGATACCCAGCTGCCTGGGGCACCCGGAGATTTCGATGGGCACGAGCTGGGCTGGGAGCTGGTGCAGATCCTCTGGCTGCTCTTCAGGGAGCTCGCGCAGTGAGGCAGTGGTGGGCCTGGACGGGGTCTGCAGCCTGGTGAGAGCCCTGTGCTCCCCGTGACACTGCCCAGGGCAGGGCTGTCCTCAGTGCTGGTCACCAGTGCTGGTCACCAGCCCAAGCCCTCCTATCCTGCTCGAAGCTAACGAGCTTCTTTCCCTCCTTGATGTGTCTCAGCTGTCCTTGGCAGCCCTGCCCACCCCCTCCTGCTGCTGCTGAACACCAATGAAACTTGTGTTGAGTTTCCGTCTCTAAATTGTGGTTGCATCCATTTTTTTTCATCCCCCTCAAGAGAGCCTCTATAAAAATAATGTATTTAGCAATGACTGGGCAAGAGCTGAAGCTGGCAGAGCCGTGCCACAGAGCAGGGCAGCGCTGGGCTTGTGGGGCTGTGGCAATGGCTGAGGGTGAGGAGGCTCTCAAGAAGGCTCTAGGGTGAGATGCAGCCTTCTTAAAAGAAAAAAAGCAAGAAATTAAGCCTTACGTAAGTCAAAACATCTGCTAGTGCATGACTAATGCCTCCCCTCCTCCCTGGTGTGGCAGATGAAATCCATGGGAATTATATAAATGATTGTTTCCTGTAAGAAGTTATACATTGTTCATAGGGCTTTTGGGGACAAGCCTTGTGTTCAGCCACCCCTTCCCTTTGCTCGTGGCTTTGGATCCAGCTGATCCTGGCCCTGCTGCCGTGAGCTGACAGCAGCAAAGCCCAAACACACTGTCCCTGGCCCAGCTGGTGCCAGGGTGGGCTTATTCCTGCCCAAGTCAGCTTAACTGGACAGTTCCCTGTGTTTAAAGCTGAGGTTATTGCTGTACAGTGCTGACAGCTGAATTAGCTGAGTGCTGGGCAGTGGGTGTGCCCAGTGTGGCAGCCTCTGGGGACACTGCTGTGCCCTCCAGGCCACCCTGCCTGGCACTGGGGTGCTGGTGCCTTCCCCAGGACGGGGTTGATGGCAGTGACAGGTCCCAGTATCTGCATCCCTTTGGTGTGAGAATGTGTTGGTGAGCCCTGGTCTGCCTGAGGGCAAGTGCAAGGAAATGTTTTACAGACCTGACAGCCAAAGCAGCCCCCAGACATGGTTTTATTTCCACAGAGCTTCCCCCTTCTGGCAGTGCTACTCTGCAGCATCTTTATAACTTTGCTCACTTGTTTGCCTCTTGATTCCAGTCTAAACCTTGGGCGGTGCCCTCTGCCCGTGCCAAGGCTCCGAGCTCCCCACGTCCCAGCAGGAGCCCTGTGGCTGCCAGTCTGCCCAGTACCCCCCGGGGGAGTGGGGCTCACTCACTTCTGTGCCCAGTTTTTACTGATACGTCTTGAGCTTTGTTGCAGTTCCCCTGCGTGGATCTCTCAGTTCTGGACGCTCTGGGTCTGTGCCTCTGCTCAGAGCAGGAGGGGCAGCGCTGCTGGGCCCAGCACAGGCGAGTGCTCCTGGCAGATGGATGGATGCAGGGTGCCCCTCAGCTTCCAAACACCAGGACACGCTCTGGGTTTCTGCTTTCCATGGTCTGGGACATTAACTGCTGCCAGGATTACTAATGGGCTTCTGCTTTTAGCCTGAGTGCTGCAGGCTGCTGCTCCAAGGTGGAAATCATGGAGTCAATTAAGTAATTACCTGGTGTTTCAGCTGCCAGCACTCGAGGGGTTTTGTTTTTCACCACTGGCGTCAATCCCAACACACATCTCACCCCAGACTCATCAGCAGTGGTCTGTGCACTACTAGAGCAGGCTGCAGCACCATGGACGGGCTGGAGCTGCTTTTTCTGCAGGTGTTCTGGTGACAAATGGCTCCTCCTCCCTCTGTTTGGTCTCACTGTGGCACATAAATCCAGGCATAAACAGGCTGGGCTGAGCAGGAGCTGAAATTGGCTCTTCATAGTTCTCTTGTTCTGACTGTTTTACCCTGGCTTGGTTGATGAGCAGCAGCTCCCCAGTGAAATGCAGAGTGAGCTGAGCTGTAGGTGACACACAGTGGCACGAGGAGCAGCCAGAGGCTCTGCCGAGGCCCTGGGATCCAGGGAAATACATCTCCAGTGGCTCCTGGGACTCATCAGCATCTTGGCGAGACAGTGCTGGGAGTGCTGGAGTGTACTGATGAGCAGGGATGGGGCTGGGGGCAGGCAGGACGGATCCCTGCCCTCGGGCACCTCCGGGCAGAAAGTCCAGGGGCACAAGTTCATAATCCACGGCAAAGCATGGAAGCCTTGTTGGTGAAAGTTGTGTTCTTAATTAAACTGGAGTTGGAGAGTGCTTGAGGGGCCAGAGCCCCATGAGGAGCTCTCCAGACTCCCTTGCACTTCCCAGTAATTAAGGGGGAGGATAAATGAACCTTCATTGGAGCAGGGGCATGTTCAGAGAATGTCTTACCCTGGCACAGGGATGGAGTGGAGGGAGGTGTGCTACCCTTGCTTTGCAAAGGCTGAGAACTGCTTATTGTTTAGGAACAGGGGAAGGCAGCAATGAAGGGATAAATACAGCAGCAGAACAACCCAAACAATTTGTAGCAAAGGAATGAAGTCCCAGCAATGGGCACATTGGTGGCAAATCAGCAGCCATGTGGCACAAGGGACTGGGAACGACTTGTACCCAAACTCTGCTCCCAAGTCCCTCAGCTGAAAAAGGCTAAATCTGTGCAGGAGAGCTGGAATGTCAACTAAGAAACACTTCTGTTAATGTCTTGACTCTCTTGCCTTTGGGTTGCACCTGATTTACCCAAAACCAAACAGCCACAGTGACTCTAAGGCACAATGCTGGCAGTGGAATACTCTGCTGGGAGACAGTCGAAGAAAATGGGAGGCATTACAGACCCACCACTGTGTCTAAGTGTGCGTGGATTATCGCTGTGGGGGTTTTTATACCAGAGTAGTTGGGAGCTAGTGAGATTACTCATGGTTTTTATAACATTTATTGCATCAGCACCAGTGTCCAAATGGGAGGCATCTGCATGTGCAAAACAGAGTCTCTGAAACGTCAACAAGTGTGGCTGTGGCAGAGGGCCAAGGCCAGCAAAGGCCAATTCACTGCTGGCTCCTTCTTTGACTCCGTGTCCCTGTCCCAGGTCAGGGCTGTGCCAGTTCATCTGCTGCCTCCTCTCCCCAGGCTGCCTGTCCAGCAGCCACTGTTGTTCCATCCTGCCCTCTGGTCAGGCCCAACTCAGTCAGTATTGGTTTACTATGTAATGCCCAGAGTGATTTTACTCATCGTGTCCATCTTGAAGCACTCCAGGAGAAAGTTTAAATATTATTTCTGGCTCCTTTGGCTGCTAACTCTCACAGCGTTTTCATGGAAGTTTCCATGCTGCTCTGTAAAACTGTAAGATGATTTTCACTGACCTAAAATCATTGCAGTAGACTAAAAAACAAAAAAAGAAAGAAGGATTTCGTTTGTGCTTTCAAGTAATTTCTGAGTGAAATGACCAGATACGTGTGGAGCTGTGGCACAGCCAAAGCAGCAAAGGTTGGGTGTGAGGTACCTGCCAGAGCAACCTCTGCTGGGGTGATAAATTCGCTTCAGCACATGGGCTGGGAACATTTTGACTAATGAAAGGTTGTTAGTGTGTCCTCGGGTCTTTTGTGCTTAGAAGGCTGTGACTGAGGCTCCTGGCATTGCTGGCTGCACACGAGGCTGCTGTGCTTGGCTCGCCAAGGAAATGGCAGAGGGGTGGTGGGACCATTGCTGAAACAGAGGCTTTTAGCCAAAAACTAATGACAGGAAAGGAGAACCAGCACCACTGAATCCTCCTCTGCAGTCTGTTGTCTGAATATCGCAGTGCAGGAGAGCAGCTGACAGGGCAGGGCTGACCCCAGACCCCCTCTCCAGTGCTCCGGTACTGCCCTCCAGGACATCCTCTGGCTGCTCCAGGCCTGCCCCTGGTCCTGGCTTCGGCTGGACCCTAACCCTAACCCTAACCCTAACCCTAACCCTAACCCTAACCCTCACCCCTGTTCCTGCTGGCTTCGGCTGGGGCAGCAGGAATTCTCCTCCCAGTGGCTGGTGTGGGGCTGTGTTTGGGATTTGTGCCGAACACAGTGATTATAAACAGAGATGGTTTTGTGCTTGCTGAGCAGGGCTCACACAGAACCGAGGCCTTTCTGCTCCTCGTGCTGCCACACTGGCAAGGAAGCTGGGAGTGCGTGGGAGGCTGGGAGGGGAAGCAGCCAGGACAGGTGATCCCAGCTGCCCCAAGGGACATTCCAGATCACAGGAGATCATGCTCAGTGCACAAGGTGGGGTCACTGGAGTTTGTCTCCCCAGGTAACTGCTGCATGTGCTGGAGCCCTGCTGTCCTGGAGGTGGCTGAACACCTGACTGCCCATGGAAGGTAGGGAATGAATTCCTTTACTTTCTTTGTGTGTGTGGCTTTTGCTTCACCTATTAAACTGTCTTTATCTCAACCCACAAGTTTTCTCACTTTTGGTCTTCTGATTCTATCCCCAGTCCCACTGGTGGGGGAGCGAGCAAATGGCTGCATGGGGCTTGGATGCTGACTGGGGTGAAACCATGACAATGTGGGATCTTTTTGTTCCAAAAGTCTCAACATCAGACTAAATTTAGTCCTGTAGAAATCAATAAACAGTTGCCAACTTTAACACAAGGGCAGAGAAAGGTCAGTGTTAAATATTTCTGAACAATCTTACCCGTGGTTTCAGGTTCTTTTCCTTTCCAGTTGGGAATGACGTGATGAGAAACTTTCCACTGCTTTAAATATTAAGGAATCTCTGAAAATACTTAGAAACAATTAACTCAAAATGTTCTCTGGTTTGGAGCTTCATATTTTCTTTTGGAGTACAGTACGTTTTTCTGCTGATTTTCCATGCAATATACGTGCTGGTGTCCCAGAGGCTTGTTTCTGTGGTGTGTTTGTACATCTATAATGAAGAATGTCCCTTGACACAAACATACAAGGCAGACCTCGGCGGAGTGTTAGCTTTTAGTTCTGAGATCCATGTACTAAGGGCAGCTGAGGATGAGCTGTTTGTCTGTCGGGGCACGGAGGAAAACAACGGTTCTGCACGAGGCACTGAGCACCACGGGGGAACAAATACTCCTTATCTTATTAAGTTGTGCACAACCAGCTGGGAACAATGTAGAACTCCACTTAAATATTTTGTCTCAACAACACAAGTGAAAACCAGTAGCTTTTGGAGATTTGCTTTGTGCCGGGCTGCTCCATCTCCTACTAAGCTTTTCCATACATTTCTCTGCTAGCAGAATAGGGCAACGAGTTTATGAAAATGCAGCTGGGATCTCCTGGTATTTTAATTTAAATGAGTATTTCTGGGGCTCGGGAGGAGGAGATATCTTCTCTGTTTTGGTGTTCTGTGTATAATAAGTTGTAACTTGGTTGTTCAGCAAGATAAACCAGTCTGTTCCTGCTACAGCAAAGCCCACAGTGCCACTAAACCAGCGGGAAGCATTCCTGCGGAGGGGCAGAGCTGTCCTGGCTCGGCGGGGCTCGGCGGGGCCGCTGTGCCCCCGGGCTGTCCCGAGCGGCTCCGGGCGGGCAGGGAGCGCTGCGGGCCGGGCTCCGGGCAGGGCGGCCCGGCCCGGGGGCTCCGCGCTGCGGGGACAGCGCTCCGCGCTGCATCCCACGGGACAGCGCCCGCAGGTCTCCGGGTGTGCACCCTGGGCTACAGGGACCATCCTGCCACGCAGCCTGAGCAGGGGGATGCTCTCCAGCTTCTGCAGCATGCAGGATTCAGGTGAAAGCACAGATTTTCCAGGGTTCTTTTGTATGGTGCTTTTACTGTGGAAATGGTTTAAATTGTGCTTTATTCAGCAGCGATCTGAGTGGATGGTGCTTGGCTGTAAATTCACTGCCCTTTGCTCTTCATCGGTCCACTTAAACAAAAAATAAACGTGTTGCTGCAGAAATGAACCCATGAACCCTGTGTGCCCATTCCTGAGTGGGTAATTCCCACCCCATAAGCTCCTGTCAGAATGTGTGAACCAAGATCTGCCCTGTGCATGAGGGAACGACAAGAACAGGAAATTGCAAGAGTTTGATACATTAATTAGGTCACAGCTCACAGAGAAAGCAGAAATGGATTCCTTAAGGTGAAAAGAACAGGCACTTAAGTAGCAATGACACTATTCTGTAAATTCCAGCACTTTTGCAAGGGGCAGGCAGTAACCAGATCCATCCAAATATATAAATTCAGAGATTCATAGTGCCCAAGCCCAGCAGAGACCATTGTGATGGTTTCTTCTGACCTTCTCCATCATGTGGGTCACGGAGTACCTTTTATATAGATATATATGAGTGCTACTGAGTGTCAGCTGAGGGAGCTTGGCTCGATTCAAAACTCAGACTAGCTCAGATCAGGAGCAAGAGCATGCAAATTGCACTGATACAAAAATACTCATAGGAAAAATCAGGCACACATGCACACAGTTTTTGGGTAACAGCACGTTTGAGTCACCAGCAGCTGCAAAAGTGAAGGGCTTAAAACACACCTGTGAAATGAAGTAAGCAAAGGGAGGCAGTACTGTTCTGTAGAGTATTATAAAAAGTGGCTGGGCCAGCACCTGCCCTCTGCGGCCACAGCCGCCCCCGGACACTGCAGTCCGTTTTGCAATTTTATCTTCAGTGACTTGGGCCATGCGTTCATTTCCCCCAAGCTCCGCGGCAATTATTACACCTCCGACAGCCCACGGGGAGCGCTCAGCTCGATCACTCACTGCCTGCCATTTCTGTGGGTCTCAGCCGTCAGGCCGTGTATTTCCAGCCTGGGTTTTGCTGTCCCCTCTGTGGAACTGAGGCAGAGCGGGCCGTGCCCGGGGCACAGGTGATGCGGATGCTGCCCATCGCCACCGCCACCCAGCAGGGCTGCGGGAGGAGGCTCCAGAGCAAAGGGCAGACGCACCTGGGCAGAGCGCAGGTAACCGCAGGGGGAGGGAGGCGGCTCAGTGTGTTTCCGAATCTCACCGACACCTCCTAGGTGGGTTTTAAATTAATATCATCTGGAAGATACAGGTGAGGACACCCATGTCCATCTTATGGGATCACTCAGAGACAGGTCTCGTTTGTGACCTGAGTAAACCAGCGATGGCAGCGGCTGTAAATCCTGTGGCAGCCACAGAGAACAGCGATCGGAGCTGTACGCTGCTGTGGGGTCCGCCCTACCCGTGTTCATCCACAGGATTCTGGAACTGCCCCAGCAGGTTTAATTAGACTTCATTAGAAAGTGAACGCGGAACGTTTTGCAGCTGTGACACATCTCCGCCTTCTGAAAAGCCACCGCAGCGGCCCGTGCCGATGGACGGGTCCCGTGCCTGCGGCCCTTTCCGGGGGTCAGGGCTGTCGGTGCGCCCGCGGCTCCGCCGGGAGGGAGCGGGGAACGCCGGGGTTAGCGCACACGGGCCGGGCACGAAGCGCAGCGGGGCCGGGTAGGCGGCGTGGCCGCAGCCTGTTCCCCGAGCTCCGCAGCCCGTTCCCCATCCCCGAGCTCCCCGGCCATTCCCCGTTCGCTCCA
>VYXC01004595.1:341768-368596 GCA_013397175.1 Platysteira castanea
TGGCCCCGCTGAAGGTGCGTGCGGCGCCGGAGACCGGGAGGGCGGGCAGGCGGAGGGTCCCCGGGGTGGGCCCCGGAGCGGGCGTTCGCGGCCGCTGCGTCCGCCCTCTCCCCGCGCAGCCCAGGCCCCGGAGCGGCCCCTCGGCACGGCGAGCCCCACTGCCGGGCACCCCCTGCCCTGCCCGTGGCTGACCCCGCTCGCTCTCGTTGCAGGCCGTGGATGACTTGCTGCGCTGTGGGATTTGCTTCGACTACTTCAGCATCGCCGTGATCATCCCGCAGTGCTCGCACAGCTGTGAGTGCCGCGGCGGGCGGGCTGCGGGGACGCTGGTTGCTCCTGCGGGACTCGCCCCGTCCCGGTGTCCCGCGTGGGAGCTGGGAGGAAAGGCGGGCGCGTTGGGATTGTTCCGCCTGGCGAGGAGAAGGCGCTGGAGGGTGACCTGATCGGGCCTTGCAGTGCCTGGCGGAGCCTGCAGGGAGGATGGAGAGGAACTATTCACAAGGGCCTGGAGTACCCGCACAAGAGAGAATGGCTTCCCACTGGCAGAGGACAGGGTTAGATTAGGTATTCAGAAGAAATTGTTCCCTGTGAGGGTGGGCAGGCCCTGGCACAGGGTGCCCAGAGCAGCTGTGGCTGCCCCTGGATCCCTGGAAGTGTCCAAGGCCAGGCTGGACGGGGCTGGGAGCAGCCTGGGACAGTGGGAGGTGTCCCTGCCATGGCAGGGGTGGCACTGGATGGGCTTTAAGGTCCCTTCCCACCTAAACCATCCTAGGGTTGTGTGATTCTCTTTGCCATGGAAGCTGGAAGGAGCTTTGCAAGATGGAAGCAGCCAGAGCCTTCCCTTGTGTAGTTCCTGCTCTAATACAAGCATGTGGCATCTGCCATTCTTCATTTAAGTATCTTTCTTACCATCTTGAGGTAGGTACAAATGCAGAGCTCTATGTCGAGAGCATTATGAGCTAAAATTTTCCATGCTGGTCTGTCTGTCTCGGGCGATATCTGCTGGAACCTGGCCCCAAGCCGTTTGCTGAAGCCAGATTAGGGGGGAAGTACGTTGCCTTTTCTCACGTTAAAATAAATGCTTGTAATTGTAGCATTTAGAAACTGTAGCACTTCCTTCCGTGAAGGGGAGCATTGTAGTTTGGCAATGGAGTTTAGTTTAGCTTGGCAAAGCTGTCACCATTGAAACTAGCGTGGGGAGCCACAGAACTGGAAATTCTCTACGCTTGCTGGTAGTACAGCCTGCCTGGGGCCCTCTGGGGTTCAGAGGCCCTTAACTTTGAGAAGGATCTGTCTACCTTCTTTTTTTAACAGATTACACATTTACTGTCCCCTGCAAACTGCAGAAGGTCCAAGTTTTCTACAATAGATCAAGATTTCTTGAAGTATTTTCCTCTCTCTTGTCTCTGTAATCTCCTCAAATGACTGAGGTTGGACAACTGGAGCCAAAAGCCCTTTGCCTTTGATGAGTAATTGTGAATGGATGACAATGAAATACATCTGCTTGCAAAACTTTTTGCTGATTCTCATTTTCTTAATGATCTATTTCAGGGCTTCTGGACATCTCTGTAATCTGTTTGCACCTGTAGCCACATAAAATTCCTCCTCTGCTGCTCCTTGGGTGCCTGGGAGGGTTCAGTAGCTCATGTGACAGTAGGTATTTAACTGTCACAGTGGTTTGGGCTTTGTCACTAGTGACAGAACAGGCGTGCTTGTTGGTATTTTTTTCACACAATAAAAGCATCTGAAGATGAATGCTGTCTCTAATGTGAGCAGAGTGACATGTGGCCCAGGGATTTCTTATACTCTTGGGTCTGAGAGGATGAACTCGGTCTTCTGGCCAGCATAGCTGAGAGGTGGGCAGGGGAGCACAGACATAAATGCTGAGAGCTTGTGTGATTCATTCTCCTGGAGGGAGCTGTGGCTGCCCTGGCTCTGAGCAGCAATCATTGCACACACGGGCCTGGCCCCTTGGCAGGGGCTGGGGTTCAGATGCTGGCAGCCTGGATCTGCCACTTCATTCCTATTCATACAGTTAAGGTTTGTTTCTTTTCCTTATGGGTTTCTCACCCTGTATCACTTCCTACTGTATATGTAGTAATTTTTGAGCATTTAGATGGATTTGCAGTTTTAATTGTTAATCGGTGCATTAACAGCAGCAACCTGGTCTAGTGGAAGGTGTGGGATGAAAGGAGCTTTAAGGTCCCTCCCAACCCAAGCCACTCTGGGATTAATTAATGCTTCTGCTGCTTTGCAGATGCATTCCCAGAGGATCTATGAAATTAGATAGATAGAAGTATAGATCTGTTTGGGGAGCTGCTGCTGAGTGTGTTCAGTGCTGAGACTCACCCATGATGATCTAGAGAGGGAATGTCTTTTCCTGGAGAAGGGTGAGGCTTTCAATCCTTTAGTGGCTGTGGAAGCTCACAGATAAGCTGACAAAGGGTAACGAATGCAGAAGTTTACTGGGGCAATGTGAAGCTTATGGAGTGTTTCAGCAGCGAGTCTGTGGAGGCATCCTGTGATGATGAGATGACATTAGGCTGTCTCTCAGCATTTCAGGGCTGTCTCCCCTCCTTTTCAGCCTCTTCTTTCCACAACAAGTTGATATTGTTTTGAAAAGGGGCAGAAGAGCCTGGGAAAGAGAGGGGATTGTGAGTTTGTCTGGGGCTGTGCAGGAAGATGAAAGTGATCCAACATCAGTCGTGTCAAGAACCCAGCGTGGTGAGGGAGTGAGCAGTGCAAACACTGCTGTACTGGTGGTGGCTGACGAAGGTTTTCTTGTCTTACACTGGGAAACAAAAGGAAACAAACATCAGCTTTAGACGGAGGAGCTGATATTTGATGTTGAAACATGTTCGCATAAAATACAGATTTTTTTTTTTTGCAACAGTGACAGTCTCAATTCTGTGGAAAATGGTGTATTTTCAATATCTGTGTATTGTGGAATAGCTTGCACATATTGTATAATAAGGAAGGATGTGGAACTGCATTTGGAAGAACGTCTGCTTCAAAATTATGTATTTCCTTTTTCCAGATTGTTCCCTTTGCATCCGCAAGTTTTTGTCCTACAAAACGCAGTGTCCAACATGCTGTGTGGTAAGTGTGGTTCTGGTTTGGTATTTTCCCCTCATTTATTTTTTATTTTCTGGCCATTCTAAGGAGCTTTTCCCTTTGGCCTATGCCAGATAATTCTGATCACATGGGCAAAGTGGGGTGCTCTTGCATCTGCAGTTCTCCTGTTTCAGGAGAATCCTGTCAGTGCTCCTCTGTCTGCAGGGAGGAGTGGCTGGAGCATCAGGGCTGTGCATGCAATCTGCCACAAAACATTTACCACTCATTTGTTAAAATACTCCCTCATTTAAAGCAGCAGTGCTGGAACATAAGCACTCAATTTTCTGTGTGTGAGAGGCCTCCTTTCAGCTCAGAGAGAGCCTGCAGGTGCCCGTACAGCCCCTGGTGCTGGAGGTGGCTGTGCTGCGGGGTCTCTGGGGCGGGGAGCCCTGTGCTCTGCCCCGGGGACAGGAGCTGAGGGCAGGGCACTGCAGCCAGGCTGTGGCTGCTCTGCGGGTGGGTTGTTATTAGCATCTCACTTAAAGCCTTTTTTTGATTAAAGAACACAGAACACAGTTTTTTCTAGTTCTTAATCTAACTTTTCAACTTAAGTTGATTGGGCCTTATGGGCCTCAGAAGCAGAAGCCTAACAACACTGAGTGGTGCTCTGGGAATGTTGGCAAAATAGAAGTAATTTTGGTCTGTGTTCTAAAGCATGAAACAGATCAAGACTAGAAGATGTGCCTATTTGTATCTTTGCCAGTTTTTAAACATTAAACATTTAAACATTAAACAAGTGGAGACTACTCAGTAGAGTACACTTTACTACCACCCGCTTAAAACTTACAGGTACTGGTGTGAGAAACTAATAAAAGCCTTATTAAAAAGAAGAGCAGAGGGAGTTGCAGTGAGGTAAAAATAAGAAGTTGTTTAAAAAGAATGAATTGAATGCACAAAGGCATCTCATAATTCCTATTTTCATTCCATAATCAGAAGATTAACATTTCCCTTCATCAGTTTTCATGCTTTGTTGCTGAAGGTTCTTACCACCTTCAGAGGATCCTTGGTTTGGTAGACCTGTGCTTCAATAAACCATTGTTGGAGCCTGGGCACACTGGGCTTTGTTGCTTTAGCTTTATGCTTTGTTTTTATCTATTACCCTTGGTATCCCAGACTTAAGTTCTCAGGCAGTTATTTTAATATGAGATATTTTTGGGGAAAAAATGTTTAACCTTTAAGCATCTTAATTCCTGTAGCACTTTAGTGGGGGTAGTTGAAGAATCGAGCCAAGAAACAAGTTATTGATCACTTGAACATTTTCTGGGCACTTGGTGTTTTCACTGCATTTGAATGTTTGTTTAGGGTTCTTAAATTTCTTTTTCTTTCTTTTTTAATAGGCAGTCTCAGAATCTGACCTGAAGAACAACCGGATTTTAGATGACCTAGTGAAGAGCTTTAGTTCTGCCAGGTATTTACGTAGTTGTGTGCCTGCTCTCTCTGGTGTGGCTGTGGGGGACCAGGCTCAGGGTCCAAGGAGAGCAGCAGTGTGAGAACTGAACAAAAGAACTCGTGGTGTCACAGGAGCATTGTCCAAGATGAGTGTTTACACTTTGGAAACATCCTGCAGTGTTGTAGCTGAAGGTTGCTGTCCTCTCAGGTGATGTGGAGGTTCTACAGGATTATTTTAGTTCTGCTTCTGGTTAGCTGCTCTGGGAGTTACAGTCCCTGCCAATGTGTAGGAAGTCAACAGATAGGATTCTGAGGGAGAAGTAATGGTAATAAAGATTTTCTTCAAAGTTCCTTCCTATGTGTGCAGGGGAAATTCTGAATAGAAGGGTTGTGTCCGGTGGTAATGGTCACCTTGCAAGAACATTCTCTTGGTGAAGTCATTGGCAGGGAAAATAGAGGTATTGAGAGACTAAAAATGTGAGTTTTCTTGAGTGAGGAAAGTAATGGAGTGCTGTGCTTTCACCTCGATTTCTTAGCTACTTTTCTGTTTGTTTTTAATTCATTTTTGAGATTCACATCCCTTTGAAAGACAGGAACAACAGAAAAAATACGACTTTGTAAACTCTCACCACAGTAGATACATGAAGCTCCTTGTATTATCTGTCTGTTTTCTTTTGATGAGAATCAACTCAGTGATTTGCTGGGAATTCTGTGGGTTTTCCTGTCTCTATAGGAGACAAATGCACTTTCATCTTTTTCACTGAAATTAACTTGGAGCTGGAAGTCAATGAGCCTCTTGGCTTCGTAAGTGACAAGAAGCATAGTTCAGCTGATGGCTTTGTTTCATGAGAGCATTTTTCTCTGATGAAGATCATAGAATGTAGATAGATCTAATCTTCTATATGACCACTACTAGATTCAATTGATTTATCTGAGTAATTTAAATCCTCCAGTTCCGTCGTTTCAGCTTGAATTCTGGTGCTTCCTAGTGATAAATGGATTACTATTTTTTTGTTAATGCCTAATTTTGCAGGGAACAAGTAGTGCTGACTTGGATCCATTATGATATTGAATCTTAAATGTTAATTTTTTTGGGCTGCTTTAATGGATCAGTATAAATCTTACCAGGGAGAGTAGTTCAATAACCTTTCCCTTTGTGACTTGGAGCTCAGTCAAGTTCTCACACAGGGTTAGATCAGTAGGGCTGGGGAGCCCAGTCTGGCCTGGGTGGAGCCCAGTGCTGGGCACACTCGGGGGCTGGGTGGGAAGGGCTCCTCAGGGGAGTGCAGGCAGTGGTCACTGTGGTGTCCAGGATTGGCTCTGTCCCCTGGGGCTGCCCGTGCCCTGAGCTGAGGGGACACGGCTTGTCCAGGGAGCGTTACATGGGACAAGTATTGTTAAATCACAGCACCATTGCTGTGTTCTGCCCTGGTGATATTGGTACAGGACAAATCTGTCTCCCCCCTCCTTCTCCATCTGCTTTGTTTCCCCTTGGCTGTCCCCAAAACCAAACCCAAAGTCCAGGGGTTGAAGAGCTCAGTGTGTTTGAAAGATCAAGTATGTTCTAACTTGACTTTGAGCCTTGGGTAGTTTGATGTTTATGAAAATTAGGCCTTAAATCTTCTCAGCATTTCACAAAGTGCAAACCCATTTCTTAAGTCAGGCCTGGAGGGGAAGAAAATGGTAATGTTGGTGGCACTTAGCAGAGGGAAAGCTGTGCCCAAGGTCAGCGTGTGCAGGGAGTGGGAATCATTCCAAGCAGAGCCCAGTGCTGCTCCCATTTGTACTCGGCTCAGCGCTGGGTGTTTGCAGGAGGAGCTGTTGGGGATGTGCTCAGGGTGATGTGGCTCCCTCCCTGTTGTGGCCCTGGGTGTGCTGCTGTGCCTGGAAGGGAGAGGAGCAGCTCTGACCAGGCTTTTGTGCCCTGCTGAAGGGCACACCCCGGCCCAGCGGGGCTTGGGGGGCATTGCTGTGAGCAGTTTTCTGTTCCCTCACCTGTCTGTGCTCTGGGGCACAATTCATGGCTCTGGCCAGGCCAGGAGGGAACCATGAGGAGCAGCATTTGCATCAGCTGTCCTTCATGAGTTCTTCTGTCAGTTGCAGTGAGGCCAGTACCTTCAAAAATAGTGTGTAAAGTCTTATGTGAAGTATAAAGAATTGTTTTCACTGCCTTCTACTAAAGAGATTGTTTTGATAAAATTTGTCAGTTTCTGCATCACCTCGTTAGAAAACTTAGCAATAGGAATTAGATTTACACTTGCCTAAGTAGAAAAGTAGCAGTCTTTGCTGAAAAGAATCTCTGCTTTTCTTCATACATAGGGAAGAAAAATGTTTTTACTGTCAAGTTTATCTGTTTCCTAATCAGGGTTACTGGGCAGGTAGTGAGTCAGAGGAATAAACACATCGACTCTGGGTGCCCGAGGGAGCAGGGGCTGTCACTGCGGATGCACTGATTGAACCTCCAGCAGGAATGCAGGAGGAATTTCAAGGAGACACATTGCCTTTAGTGCAGTTGGGACTGTCCTGTGTGAGTTCTCCCTAGGAAGATTCACAGCTCTGGCTCTTCCTTGGTATTTATTTATGTGTAAGCCCTAGATTCCCAACAGCTTTGCTTCATTGCTGCTTCAGCAAGAGAGAGGCAAACGGGCTGTAAAATGGGCACCAGGATCCTGATGAAGGACACTTGGTTTTTGTGGGTGTTACAGATCTGGAAGAAAAAATGTGGGAAGCTGTTTATGCTGTTACTGAAGCAGAGGGAGGGTGCTGGAGGGGAGGATGTTGAGAAATCATCCATCTTTAGTTAAACAGGTGGTTTTTAACTCCCTGCCCCAAGCCCACTCAGCAGCTGAGGAGGATGGGTCTCTCAGGAGGGTTTGGGCAGTGGCTGTTCTGGTGGACCTGGGCCTCCTGACACCTGGCTGATTCATCCCTCAGCCTTCAAAGGGAAGGATGCTGCTCTGCTCTGCTCATAGGCTGAGTTGTCTGCTGTGCTGCAGTTACTGCTTTGTGCCAGGAAGGTAAAATTCTGTCAGCTCAGAGCTCGTAGCAGTCTGTTAAATTCTTGAGAGCATCACAGGTAACGTTGAGACCGTACACAAAATGCAGAGCTTATTGAAAATCTCGTGGGGCTGAGGTTTGCTGTGGGATCAGCTCCCAGGTGAGCTGGAGAGGCTGATGGTGGCAGAGGCTGGACCCCTCCATCACTGCCTGCTTTCTCTGGGCCCGCTGAGTGATGGATGAGTCTTCCAGTCTGGTCCTGCTTGCCTGAATCTGTCCAGTCACAACTGTCAGGGTTTCTGTGATTAATGAAGAATTTGAGTAATTCCCTCTGGTGCTGAGGGAGGGGGTGGCAGGTGACAAAGTGCTGTTAGAGACCCCAGGGCTGTGCGAGGAGCATCCGCTGTGCCCCGGCTCTTCTGTCCCTGGGGCTGGGGCCTGGGACTGTGAGATGTCATCACCCAGCTGCTCATGAGCCCAAAATACCACATTCTGGGAGAAGCCAGTGTGGGACTGCTCCCTCTTCTTTTGCCTGCAGTACTACCATTTTCTGTGTTTTCACACCCAAAAAAGTGTGTTGGCAAACAAGTTTTCAAGTTCTCGTCCTAGTGTTCTTTCCCTTAGTTCTATGCCAAGGTCAGATCCCTTCAGAAAGTCTGTTCCTAAGTCTTTACTTTTTAATATGAGGAAAAGCTCCCTAGGATTATTTTAGATCAATGATGTAATTAAAGCAACATTTGTTACCAAATTATTGTTAGGATGGATTGAGTTTTGTACTGTTTTTCCAGTTTCTCTCTGTTTTAGACCAGGTCATATTTTATTGAGCCAGCTGTTACTACAGAGTGTGAATCAGAATCTGTTTGATTTTCTCTCTTCTGGCTCCCTTTGCACAAAACCACCAGTTTGTGTGAAGTGAGCTGGTTCTCCTTGGATAATCTGTCTCGTTGGGCCTTGGGGCTTCAGGAGAGTGCTGTAGCAAAGAGCTCTGTGGTAGTGCATGTTGTGTAGGGGCATTGCTCATGGTCCCCTCCTTTTAAAGGAACAGGAATCCAAATTATTTCAGCTGTTACTAGGTGTTCCCCAGTTTAAAACTTTGCAAGCTGAGGATCCACAGCTGCGCTGTTTTCCCTGGACTGTGTCACCTCAGCTGCAGTGAGCTGTGTCACATCAGTGTGTGCAGCCCTGGCCTTTGGTTACAGCATGTGCTGGCTGAGCCATGGAGTGTGGCAGTGCCCGTGCTGAGTCCTTGCTCCAGGAGCCTCTGTAGCAGCTGGGTGATGTGTTCTTTGAGGTGCTTTGGCCTGAAAAGGGTCTCCTGTCATCTTCAAGTAAGGGGGAAAACTTGATTTCTGCATTCCGTGTGATGTTTGAGAGGCAGTGTTACTGTGTTTGCAAAATGCAGTTTATTCAGTTGGAATCAGGAAGATGGTGCTTAGGTTCTCTGGAGCATGGGAGGCTCAGCTGGCTTCTGCTCCAGGTCCCTGAGGGCTGGGCAATCCCTGGGTGCTGTGTGTGGGCAAGGGAGAGGGGGAGGAAGGAACTGGTGAAAAACTCCATCAGTTTTCATTCTGGTTTCTCCAAGAAAAACTTAACCCTGTCCAGTGTGCTAACTGTGTTTTCTTCTGGATGCTTCTAGGCAGCAGCTGCTCCAGTTGGTGTTGGATGCTCCCCCAGTTCCTTCCCCTCTGGCCAGTAGCCAGCGTCCAGCTGCTGAGAGCCACAGGAGTCCTGTTCCTCAGCCAGATTCAAAAGAGGTGCTAAGGATTGACAGCTTCTTAAGAAAGGACAAAGTCTGCACCTCCACAAAGGCCGGTGGCCTGGCATGGACTGATCAGGGGAGTTTCAAAACTGAGGAACACCACGACCTTTACAGCACTTCTGCGGAGACTGATGGTAAAGACAACAAAGTGGGAGCACAAGAGATTCCTGGGTGCGCCAAAAGTCATGAGAAGCCTTCTACATCTGTGGTAAAAGGAGACAAGAAAGGTGAGGTGTTTAATTCCTGGTTGTGTCCTGCTCTCTCCCCCGTGTGTGGGTGGCTGTACGTGTTAGAGGACCCTCAGTACGTGGCACTTGCCCCGTTTCTCCACGTGGTTCTGATCCGTGTTGGCACCTTCAGCTCCTTCCCCTTCCCCCGGCCCCTGCTCCCTTGGCAGCGCTGCTCGAGTGGGACTGCTCTGCTCCAAGCGTGTTCCTCACGAGGAAGCTGGAGCTGCTGCCAGGGAACTAAATGGAATTCAGCACTTGGGGATTCCTTTGCTTTGAGTAACAACACTAAAAAGCAATAGTTGTGCAACAGGCTTAGTAAAAATGAAGTAATTTCTCTTCTCCTTCCCCCTCATGTCTAGACAGACACTGACATTTATTCTGCTCTTGCATCCTTGAGTAATCAGATGCAGGTCATTTTATAACATGTTTGTTATTTGAGGGGTGAGCCTGAACTCAAAATGAGCATGGCAGCAGTTCTGTTAGTGTTTCTGTTCACACACTCTCCAGAAGAGTCATCTGCTTTATTCTTTTGTAATTCTAGAGAGTTAAGGTGAATTTGTTTTGAAGCATGAAAATGCCCATTTATACTAATCAGCCACAATAAAATGGCAGAATCCTCTTAGTTCTGACATGCTGGCAGCCATCCTATTGACCCAGCTAAAAGCCTAAATTAAAATAAAGCACCGTGTAGGAGTACATCTCTGGTTCTTATTAGTTCAAATTTATCTGTTCTTTTGTTTAATGATTTACTCATCTGGAACTGTGAAGTTCATGTGTATTCATTAGCTGGATAAATCCTGCTTAAAGAGGTACCACAGCCAGGAAAGGAGCCGTGAGAAACCCGTCACAGTTTTACACATCAGACCTGCTTGTGTTGGTAATTTGAAACTCACATGAAATTTTACTGCTCGTTTATTTTTGAGCAATTAAAACTTTCACTTGCTTCCCATTTTATGATCTTTTAAAATCTTTGAGCACGCATGACATGAAAATTATTTCCACAAATGCCAGGTAGTTGGTCAGACAGTATTAGTGGAACACCTGCAGCAAGGGGGTTTGGTGTTATTTGTTCCTATTCTAAGAACTCAAATGGAACTTCCAGTTCAGTCACAGACAGCTCAGTTTGGGGTGTTTCAGCCTTTGGAATATGGCACAGTGGGAGTTGGGAATTGCAGAGCAGTGTTACCAGAGAACTCGCTCAATCCCCACGACACCTCACAGCATTTTACAGAGGTTGGTTTTTTTTGTTTTGTTGTTTAAATCAAAGCTGGCTTCCTCATGCTGGCCCAGAGGGGGGTTGAGAGTCTCATCCTGTTCGTTCAAAATCAGCCTTTTGTTGGTGACATACTCTGGCTGCTGAGGAGGAATGTGTTGGGTCTGTCTTTACAGATAATGTTTGTAGGTGCTTCTTGAAAATACGATACAGGAGTAACTGAATTGTGTGGGTCCGTGCCTGTGCTGTTGGTGACCCTCTCAGGCCAAGCACAGAGTCCAGGTGCCTGTGCTCAGGAGTGAGAGGGGAGCACGGCTGGACTGTGGGGCTCCTGTGGGGCTCTTACCTTGTGGATTGACAGTCCTGAGAGGGCCACACATTGGAACACAATGTTAACATGAATAAAGCTTGTGCTGTAGTGTGTTATCCTTTATGTAGGAGTAAAATACTGCAGAAGTGGAAAGCATTACCAGGGAAATCTGCTGCTGCTTCTCTTAGCCCAGAGGTTACTGTGTAGTGTGTGTTAGTCTAGATTTTGTTAGATATATTATTCCCTCTGACTGCAGGCAAGATGAGAGCCAGTCTGGTACCACACAGAGAGGGAATTCAGTGCTCTGGAAAGAGCTAAAAGGGAAGATTCTGGACAGACGTGTGAGATCTTGTAAAACAAGAAAGCTGGAATTCTGGATTTGCATTTTCAATCACCAGTTAGTTTCTCAGATGAAAACATTTGCTCTTTGCCATTATATCCACTCTAGTAAATTCCTTCTCCCTTGCTTTCAGTGGAATGTCCTGTTTGTGAGGTTGCTGTTCTAGAGCAATATATAAACAAACATCTGGATAGCTGCTTGACCAGAGGGGAGAAGAAGGACAGCCTCCGAAGGTGAGGAACAGCTCTGAGAGCGTCCAGATGCACGTGGCTGGTTTGTGCACTGCTGAACTGAGAACTGATTGTTGCTGGGGTGTAACAGTAGTGGTTTGTGTTTGTTTCTGGTTTCCCTGCTGTGTCGAGCACTCTGAAATCACTGTGGGGGTTGTCCCCTCTTGAGAAGGTGTGTGGATTGCCAGCACAATTACTCCTCAGCTTTCAGTGGCAAGAAAACAGTGGCCAATGCTTTAACAAATTCAGCACAGGGAGGAGAGCTCAGTCTGTGCGTTGTTCTTGTCACATCTCTGCTCCCTGGCATTAAAATTCCCTTCAGATAACACTGACTCCCATTTTTCATTTGGCGAATGAATTGCTTCCTCCCGTTCAGGTGTGCCAAGAGACATTTTCTTCAATAGCTGTCAAGTTCAAGAATAAAAATTGCACCTTTCTCTCCCCGCTGTGGGGCTGTTGAAGTTTCCTGGAGATCTCCATTTCCATAAGATTGATGCATTCCTTTGGCTTTGTGCCCCTGCCCCAGCATTGGTCACGGTCGCCACATTCACATCAGAAGTGGAGCTTCAGTTTGTTTTACTTACAGCAGAAATTTAGGCTGTTGTTGTTTCTGACTGATCAGACTGAGGAACTGGGAGGATTTGTACTTCAATGCTTGTTTTTCCAATTCCCCTGAACCTTGAGTTAGAAAGCAGTTTTATGTTAAAGCTCTTGTTTTGCCCAGTTGTCCTTAGAGTGCAGTCTGTAAGCTAAAGGACTTTGAAGATGAAAAAATGGTAAATGAATATTGAAATCTGATGTTACATTTAATTTCCATTTGGAGTGTTTTAGTGCTTTCTCTGTTCTTAATAAATAGAAATACAAGCGAGATCTGTCCTTGGTGTCACACCCATGTCCCTAACAGGATTTAAAGTTCTGCTTATTTAATCTCTGGACTGCTTTGGTGGTCAGCAGGTGTCACAGCAGGCACTGGCCCTTGGCCACGGGCAGTTTTGGGTGAATGCTGGCCCCTGGCAGTGTCTGTTCGTGGCAGTGGTGTTTGGTTCCAGGAGCAGCGTGTCCCTGGAGCTCCTGTGAGGAGTGTGAGCTCTGGTTATTCTCCATCCGGGAGCACCACGGCTCTGAACAGCTGAGCAGCTCCAGCAGCTCTGCCAGTGTAGCCCCCAAACCTCCACAGGGGTAATTCCAGCATGGAAGTGTGGTTCCAGAGAGCACTGTGCTTCTCAAGCATGGGAAAACCCAGCCAGCACTGGATTTAACCTGCTGTGAGCTGTGTTCCTGTGGCTGCCTGCTGGAAAGCTGTTGGCACACTTCAGCTCATGCTCCTGGTGAACTGGAATACACACCAAGCTTCTGTAGGACTTTCCAAAGATTTAATTATCCAGTGAAATTTTTTAGATTTCCCCAAAGAATCTGAGAAAAGTTTCCCTGAAGAATGTATTGTGGTAATCCATCTTCTTTTTACCAGCCATGCTGCAGGGCTGGATGAGAGTAAATGAATTAATGACAATTTTTGCATAAGGCTTTCTTTTTTAACCTTGAAATTTTCAGTGTGATAAGTCCAAGGTGCTGAGTAGCTTTCAAATAAATCTCTTGTTTTCACAGTGGAAAGCTGTTAACTGCTCTCTAATCCAGAGTAGTGCAGCTGAGCTTTATTTTGCTGCAGAAAGAAAAATGTCTAATTAAATGCTGTTCCTCTGTGAATGACTGCAGTTGCAGAAGATGAATGAGGCAGTAGATGGGTTTTGGCCCCTTTGTTTTCCCCACTTTGAGAGTATCTCACCAGGAGGTGTAGGGAAGCCTGAGCTAATTTGACAGGAGGAAATGTTCTGCTAATTTTAGGTGACAAAACTGGTACTAGGACTTGAATTTTCTCTGGCAGTTTCCTGTAATTAAGATGATTTCCCCAGCTGTGCCAGGAATGTTGAGTTCTTCTGACAGAAAGCAGTGGAAAGCAGTAAATTCTGGCTTTAAATACTATTCTTCTGAGAGCACTGTTACTTATCTTTAATGCTTCTCTCTGTGTCACCAAACCACCCTTCTGTTAGCTGAAAACTGCTGCCTTCAGTACATGACTATTTTTCTTAGAGACATTTTCTCAGAAAGCTGAAAAATCTCTTAATTCAAGTTTTGGCTTGATGTTCTAATGCTTTTAATATTTCTCCACCTGAATCAAGTAAGACGTGGCCGGTACTGGGGTGCAAAACCCAAATTTCTTTCATGTGTATGTTCCTCTGAGTGGGTGAAGTACCCTTGAATAATTGTAAATACTTTGATTTTCATAGGATTATTAATTAAATAAAGTCTCTTTTGTTTTCCTCTGGCAGTTCTGCTCACAAGAGGAAGCTGATGTCCAAAGTTGTTTATAACCTGCTGTCGGATCGAGATCTGAGGAGGAAGCTCAAGGAGCATGGTCTGTCTGCCTCAGGGACCCGCCAGCAGCTCATTAAGAGACACCAGGAGTTTGTGCACATGTACAATGCTCAGTGTGATTCCCTAAATCCCAAATCAGGTAAGTGAGGAAGTGCAGGAAGGTGCTGCCATCACAAACCATCGTTCTGCATTTCCCCCTCTGTCACCTCTCAGGGCAGGAGTAACCCTGGTTTGGCTGTTTGGGAGAGCTGGAGCTGGGAGAATTTATCTTGTGTAGATCAAGATCAATGCAAAATACCTGTTTAAGCTCCTGGGGGTTCTCGGGGTGACCCTTCACTCAGTGCTGCTGGTGAGGTGGCTCTGAGTGTCTGCCTCGTTCCTCCAGAGTGAAGGAGGAGTTCCAGGGTGTGTGGCATGTCCTTCAGCTGCTCTCCCCCAAATAATGCAAAACCCTTCCTTTGTTCAAAACCTGTGCACAAAGGGTGAATTATTAAACTCACACTTAAGATGCAGACGTGCATTTTGGGT
Source organism: Platysteira castanea (assembly GCA_013397175.1). NCBI lineage: Eukaryota > Metazoa > Chordata > Aves > Passeriformes > Platysteira > Platysteira castanea. Next base: position 356,252 of record VYXC01004595.1, read on the forward strand.
GGTAGCAGGGAGCCTGAGGTCACTATGTAACACGGATAGCTGAGCTGCTGAGGAAGCACAGGTGCCAGATTCCTGCAGTGTGGCTAAACCAGTTTGGAATAGGTTTTAACCTTTCACAGCTTAATAAGCTTTTGTTCTGACTGCTTCACTGTCTGGTGAAAGTGTTTGTTTCCATAACTGCCCACAGCTACCTGGCAGTGTTGTGGAGATGATGAAATGCAGAAACAGATTTGTAAAAGTAAATGTCAGAGTAAACTGTGCAGGGTTCTGCATAGCCGTGGCTCTAGTTAAATGTTAAGAAGCAGTTATGTTGTTTCTAGGCTTTGGATGTGTCTGACAGTTGCTGGAGTAGGTTGTACCTGCTCTGTGGGCTGTGGCCTTGAGCCTGCACATGGTTCTGTTGCCCTGGAAGGTGGTTTGGGGGCAAAGTGAGATAAACAGTAGATGCAGTTATTGTGTCTTCCATTGGAACATCAGTATGAAATGGAAAGTCTCTCTGAATGACGTGCCTGTGTGCCACAAACACTGCTGTGTGCAGGAGGGAGGTTCAGTAGGATTTGAAAAATGGCACGTTTGCCTGGGCTTGGAGCCTGGGCTTTCACTCTTGGAGCACTAATACTGTTTGTGTTCTAAATTCATGGTCATTTCAGTCTGTGCTCTTACAGCTTTTCATTACCCAGCTCCTGTTTCAGCGACCCCTTTCTTGTATTTCCAAACAGTTGCAGAGGTTGTTAAAGAGCTGGAAAAGAATGAGAAGATTCGGGTTCAGCTTGAGTGTAATAAACCTGGGGAAAATGTAAGTGACTGCTCTCGGCCCTCACAGGGGGTGGCCAGCAGAAACTGCAGTGGGCACTCAAAGTTGCTTTATTGTGGGAGTTCCCAGGTTGCATGTTAGGGCTCACATACAGCACCCTGTACTGAACCTGGTTTTCTCACACCACACATTTGTCGTGGCCAGGCCTTGGTGCACTGCTGAGCTTTTTGCCCAAACCGTTTAAGTAGGAGCAATTTTTGACTGCAATAAAAATTCTTGAGTAACGTCCCCTTGGCCGTACTGGAGGATTTTGACCCTCCAAGGCAGTGTGTGGAATAGTTTGCTTCCTAGAATTCTCTAGGATTTAGCTGGCAAATTCGATGCTTCTGTATTGGCAACAGCGCCTGTTCTTTTCCCATGACATTTGATACTTTGGTGGCTTTTGAAGCCTGTTTGTTGCACAGTGTTAGGAAATATTTTATGGCCCTCATGTGCTGGGTGTTACATGGGCTGGCTTGGTGCTGGTGACTCGGTGGAAGCAGGGCAGGACACGGTGCATATGTTCTGTAAATGTGAATTAATGGGATGAGGTGCTGAAAGCTGGGGGGGCAAACAGGCAGTTGCTTCTTCCAGTTTTAAGTCTCTAATTTCAAAGCCTGCAGCTTTATCATCTTTTTATTTATATTAAAAACATTTGTGTGATTTCTGTAGAGCTTGACCTTCACCAAGGACCAGACAGAGAAAGAAATAGATGAGATCCACGCTGAGTATCGTAAGTAATGTGCAAATTTCACCTCATTTTGCTTTTAAATTCACATTCTTTTCCTTCGAGCTAAAATACACACACTGATTGTCTCCAAAGGCATCTCTGTTCTTTCTTAGTGTCCTCCCATGTGTGCTGGCCATGGAAGCAGCAGAGCAGGGTGTTGGTGTCCCCTGCCAGGCTGTGGGGTGTCACTGGGAGCCCTCTGCAGCAGAGCTGCTGGAAGGGCTTCCTGAGCCCCACCAGGGGACTGGCCTTCCTGCTCCTGGTTTTATTTTCTTGGTCTGTTGTACACATTTAGAACAAAAATATATTAAATACTGTCTTAATTTGTCAAAGATATTTTATTGAGTTTAGGTTGCTAGAAGGGCATGGCTACAAAACTGATTTACTCACTTGGAGATCTTGAGAGTTTCAAGCAGGTTAACTGGAAGTTTAAAAGTCTGAAAAGATAGGAAAAAGGGGAAGACAAAAGTATTTTAATGGGAACATATGGTTTTAAAATTAATAAAAAATACTGACCGAAGAGGTAAATGGTAACTGGTGTCAGGTAATTATTTCTCATAAAAGCAATAAGGAAGCAATCATAAGCATGAAAAAAGAACTATTATGTTAAAATTCAAGAACAGTTTGAGATTAAAGAGCTCCTATCAAATGCCATTATTTCACTATTCCACAGACTGACTTTGAAAAGCTTTATTACACTACAAAGTGGTTTTTTTCCCCTTTTATTTTACAGCATTTGGGCCCCAGACCCTAATTCCCAGCTGAATGAATGAACTCTGGTGTAAATCCTGAATAAAAACCCCCAAAATGTACTTGTGTTTTGCTTTTCCATATGAAAAAACACACTGGGTCTGTGAGCAGCCCTGGGGAAAGGCAGGACAAACCGTCTGGGAGAAAACGCTTTTCTCTGCTTCTCTGCACTTTCCCAGGCTCTTGGCAAATTGCACGTTGCACTGTTGGCATTTTTTTGCTGTTTATGAAACAGCAATTAATACTTTGGCTTGATGAAGCTGAGGATGGGAGCTGGCTGACACGTGCTGGCTGGGAGCTGTGCCTGGCAGTGACAGCCAGTGCTGCTACTCGGGGACACCCTCAGCCCACTCTGCTTTTGTCATGGTCCCTATTTAAAGAGTTAAAACATTTACAGGAAAGGAAATACACCTGTGAAAATAAATTTATTTGGTTGCCTTTTCTGCTTATAAGTCTTAATTTGCCATGTTCTTTGGAGGTCTGCTGCTTTGTCTTGTGTTTGAAATGTTTGCTGTTCTGTCTGGGGCTGGTTTACGTCGTGGTGCTGCAGTGGGTGGGGTGTGCCTGGGGTGTGTTTCAGCACCACAGTGATTTACAGCGTAGCTGAGCAGTGCCTGTGTGCCACGACATTTCTTTTCAAACAGCTTTGTAGTTCTGCCCTGAGCCAGAACAACAAAAGATAGTAATGCTGGAAAAACTGAAGCGCCAAAGGAATTCCATTATGAGTGCAGCAACTCAGGCACGACATCTGGGACAGAACTTGCTGTTATTAACAGAATTTTTGGCCTTAGGTGGTGTTTTCAGCTACTCAGGGAAAGGGAGTCGGTGTCAAATTAGTTTCCTTCTGTGGGGCAGAACTTAGTGTTGTTCTATCATAGAATACATCAAAGAATTTCTTCACTGGAAGGGTGGTCAGTCATTGGAATGGGCTCCTCAGGGAGGTGACACAATGCTTGACAGTCCTTTCTGAGAAGAAATTCTTGCTGATGTCCAACCTGACCCTCCCCTGGCACAGCCTGAGGCTGTTCCCTCTCATCCTGTCCCTGTTCCGTGGGAGCAGAGCCTGATCCCACCTGGCTGCCCCCTCCTGTCAGTGGGTTCCCTCCCTGCCTGGCCAGGGTTGGGTGATCCACAGCATCCTGCTGACACACTGGGTATTTCCCCAGCTTCTGAGGAGAACACTTGAAGTATCGAGGTTAAACAGTTCCATTGCTTTGGCTGAGCACCAGAGGATTGCCTAAAATGTACCAAGTGATTGAAAGTGCAGAGAGTATTTGCATTGTTAACTCACTTAAAGGATCTGAATCCCAGCAGTGTACTGGGCGTGCCACAGAGCATGAAGTGTTCATCTGTGCCAGTGCTGTGGACTCTGGGTAGCTCTGTAAAAGCACAGACACAGATTTGGATTGTAAATAGAATGTGGAACATATCACAGTGCTGGGTTGGTTTTCTTCTGCTGCAACAAAAATGTTTTTAATTCAGTGTTTTGTGTCCATTTCAGTTCACATCCTTTCAGTGTTTGTGCCATACCTTTGTCCTGTGGGGGTGGTCAGTGATGCTCTGTTACCTTTCAGGAAACAAACACAGAAATGAATTCAAGTTCTTGGTGGATCAAGTAAATAAACGGTGGAAGAAAAGAGATGAGAGGAAAGCAGAAAGTGCAAAACAAAACAAAGAGGAAGTTGCTGTCAAAGAGCTGCCAGCAGCCACAGGTCAGTGACGTTTAGTATTGTCCCCTCTTGGACCACACTAAGAAGTGTGGGGTTCCCAAAGAAATGATCTTTCATCTGTCGTTCTTCTAGAACCTTTAAGGGAGAAAGAAACCCAACCAGCATAAAGATCAAACAGACCCTAAAATGTTTGACTGCTGTTGATTTTAGTGTGGAACATAAGCATGACCCCTAATGAATACATGGGTTTGATTTCTGTGTGTTGTGTCTGGATGTGCTTGATCTGGGGCACAATCTAGTTGGGGAAAAGGGGTCTCACGTTCTGGTTTGCTGGAGGGGCTGAGGGTGGCCACATGACCACTGGAATGAAGGTGAAGGTGAAGGTGGGTTGGCCTTGCTGCCTTTCAGCCTGCCAGGATCATTACTGTGAGAGGGGGTTGGTAACTGGGACCTGCAAAAGTATTTGTGGGGATTGGATTCAGGAATTGTTTGTCCTGAGACTGAAGCAGTAAAGTCCTTGGGCTTGCTTTAGGCTGCTCATGCAGGAAGTTGCCTCTCTCTGGCTTGCTCTGCTTTGTGTTTATGTGCTTGAGCACGGTGAGAAGTGGGAGTGCATGGCTGCAGTCACTCACTTGTCAGGAGGAAGGAGCAGCCTCCAGCCTGGCCGTTGTCCTCCCTCCCCACAGCACAAGCATCACCCGTGTGCTCCTGTGGGATCCTTTGGGCTGTGCTTCGTGGCTGCTTTGGCAGGGAACATCTATCTTTGAATCTGGGATTTAGAAGAACATTCCTCAGCCTAATAGAACTTGTGGGTTTCTAATCTGTTTGAGAGACTGAGTTTTGGCGTGAATCCCGCTGGCTGAAATGGGACGTGCTGTTGTCTGTACCCTTGGGAAAACATGGCAGGGTAGTTCTCCCCAGCTCTCACAAACCCCTGTGCTCTGGAGCTGAGTTAATCTGTGCCTCTTCCAGTGCTGGCTCTTCTAGCAGAGCTCTCAAGAATAAAAAGAAACGAAAAAAGGTGTGAATTTTATCCCTATTGTTTCCTGCAGACCTTGATGCAGTGCATAATCCTTTCTGTGTGAAGGGTGAAAGTGAAGGAATCTCAAGGATAAAAGCTTTTAAGGTGTTCCCCTCCTGTAGCAGAAGCAGAGGCAATGTGCTGTTGGATAGTGGGGTCGCAGCCTTAATTTCCAGCTCTGGAAGGGAGGGGTGGGCTGCTGTGGATTTTGGGGTGTCTGTCTCCTCTGTGAGCTGTGCTGGGTGTGCTGCCCTGCAGGCTCTGAGAAGCTGAAGTAAAACCACAGAGTTTTTCCGGAAGAGTGATCAGGTAGAAAATAACTCGGACCAGGTGTATCATCCTGCACTGTGCTCAGAATGAGGCAGCACCTCGTTTGGTTCTGGCAAACCTGCACCGTTTCCATTACACTCTGTTCACTGAGCTTCCAGTAATCCTTGGCATTTCAGTTGTGAGTTTTATACAAAACATCTGCACCCGGATGACTGTTTGTAAACAACTGAAAAAGCAAAGAGGTGATTTGCAGGGAAGGAGCAGATGCCCAAAGCCTGTTTTCCTCGGGGTTCCTTGTTAGCAGCAATTGCCTTTGCATTGAACTGGGCATTGCAGTAGGGGAGAGGAGGAAGCCAGTGATGGCCTCATGGTAACAGCTGGAAGAGCCAAGGCTTTGTCTGGTTCCTTACCCACCTCCTTTGGCTTCTCATGGAAGTGGTGGAATTGTGCAGAATTGAAACACATCTTTGGGTTTTGTTGGTTAAATCGTTTATTTTAATTTCCCCCTCCATCTCTCCCATAGCCCTCTCCTGTACTATTGGTTGATGTAATTTAGCCTCACTCTGTTTGTGGTGACATTTTAATCATCTGTTCCTGATTTACATCATCTTGCTTTTCGTCTTTAAGCTTAAAATGTCTGTTTTCCAGTCTTTATAACTTTTAAACATGGGGCTATGCTTTGCCTAAGGGGAAAGCACCCATAAGGATTTGATATATATTGGTGCTAAATAATTTGATTTGATAAATATTAGCTGTGCTAGGCTGCATTATTGCACAGGCCTTTGCTATTTTTACCCTGCTAATTTCAGAGTTGTGTTTCATTAGCTGGACAACTGACTCACTGGGATCTGCTGGTTGTTTTCGGCAGACAAAAATATTCCCCTGATATTTAATTATGCCTGTTAGCAGGAGAGAAAAGGCAAGCTGAGCTGAATCCAAATATTGTGAAGCCCCTCAACACTCTAATTAAAGTTCTGCTTGGCCATTTCTGTCCAAGCCATTGCTGGAGGCATAGAAAAGTTGGAGTGGTTTGGGCCCTGAGATGGAGACAGGACATGTCTGTGACTGTCACAATCAGAGTTATCAGGGAGGGGGTCAGGGGAGGGCTTAATATCCTGAGCAACTTCTAGTTAAGTAACTCGCTTGAAAATATTTGTGGGTATGGCATAAGGGCCATCTATCTTTTCATACTTTTTAACCTATATCTGTTTTCTCTTTGGAGGGGCAGGAGGTCTCTTTTCAGAGAACTGTTCATCTTTTCATTGAACAAAACACTCGACACAAAACCAGCAGAATGGCTTTCAATTTTTGTCTGTTGTGTTGTCTAGAAATTATTTTTCCCATTGAAATGGAAATGTCAGTGCATTGGCTTTGTCTTAGCTGCATAAGGAAGTAAAGCCCAACTGAAAATAAGCCTGTGAACTTGATCTGTAAAACTTAATGCTCACGCTGTCTGATGGAGGGGCTGAAGGGAGTTGGTAGCACAAGCAGCCAGCACTGTCTCGTTAAGTGCTTGCTAATTTCTGAAATAAAGTTCCATCCTCACCCTTTATTTCTCTCCTTGTGTTTGAAACTCAACAGTGAAACCTTTCTGGTTCTCGGGGAGTTGTTGGTTTCTCTTTTTAAATATACACTAGAAGAAATTAAACCTTTGAAACTGTAAAAGTTTTGGAAAAGCAGTATGTAGGAATGAGATGCTGATATTTATAACCTATTTTTTTCTTAAAAATCTATCTCTAGGCTGCAGAATTCTGAACAATAGTATTTTGCATTATCATTCTTTCTAACCTCTGTCTTTCCTCTCGGTAGAACCTGAGGAAGAGCATCACACAGCTGTTGTTCCTGGAAAAGCTCAGGAACTCCAATCAGAAACACCTGCTGGCCAGGAAAGGGAGTCTGCTTGCTTGGAGGAAATGCAGAGATCGGCCTCTCCTGAGCTCTCAGTGTCATCTGGCTCGATGAGCAGGTCAGTGAGGGAGCCACGCCTGCCAGGTTTGTGCTGGGTGGGACCAGAATGGAAAAGCTGTGCCAGTAACATTGAGCAGAGCCTGCATCCTGCTGCCCAGGAGTGCTGCTGGGCTCTGGGCACAGGTTCCTTCTCCGTGGTGTTCCTGGCTGTTCAGTGGCTTCAGGGGTGGAGCTAAAATACACGTAGAATTCACTTAATAGTTTGTAATGCCTTCGTTAGGGATTGAGAGTGTAAATGTTCCTTTTGATACAGAAACAAGGAGTGGAATGTCTGAGGAACCAGGAGTATGTTTGGTGAGTCCCTTCCACTGCATCACCTCCCCATCTGCTGGAAATTCTATTTAGAGAGGTCCCAAAATTGATACGGCCCCAGTCTTTTAAGTAATATTGCTGTAAGGAACTGTGGCCCCGGTTTCTGGAGGAAAAGTGGAAAAAGTAATTGAGAACAAATACAGAGTAATTGGGTTTTGCTATGTGTCTAAAAGCAAGAGAGCTAATCTTGCTATCTGGAAGATAATAAATGAGGAGAATGCAGGTCTGCATTACCAGGAATATAAGGGTTTCCTGTGTTTTCAGATGTGGGGGATAATCAGAGGAAATAGCTGAAGGTCACCAGCTGAGCTAGGAGTGACATTTCTTGTTTCCCACCCCTTAGGCCCCTAGTACCTGCCTCTTCCTCCTTGTTCTGCAAATGCCAAGAGTAAAGTAGTGCTTGGCTTCATTGTTGGTTATTAACAGATCAATTTAATTGAAATATTTTAACAGAAACCAATTTTCCTAAAGTCATTGTGGTTCACAAAGAGCTTTTAAAAGTTGTCGTGAGGGTTCCCTTTCATGGAGGGAAATGTTAAACTGTGAGTGAAAGCCTAGGGAGGCACTGGATCAGGGAGGTCAGCTCAGGGGATTAGAGAGCATCAAATAGTAAATGTCTTTGTTTTACAGGATCAATCCTGGCTGCCTGTTTCCATTTACTTGAATGAATGGGAGCACACAGTAAATATTTGTCAGTAAACAGCAATGTGCTGGCTGGCAGAGCTCTGGTGGAGGCAGGAAGGGTTGTCATTGCCCTTTCAGAATATTACTGCATTTCTGTTTGGCTTCAGACCTGCCTTACAGACCAATAAAGCCTTTCCCCTCCTGTGGCCTTTCCCCTCTGTGCTATCTCTGTCTTTCTGCCTGAACTGGCACTGTAAGATTGATAAAGGCAGCAAATCAGTTTATTTGCTGTCCATTGTGTAACAAGCTGTTAAGATTATCACTGGACTAGTTTTATCTCAGTTTCTCAGGATGTAAATGATGACGACAGTTTTTTCTTCCTTGTGATCAGAGAGCTGTTCTCCTGCTGGTTTCTTGGTGGTTCCCACTGCTCTGGACTCACACAGAGCTTGCACATTGTCACACCCGGTGCTGGGGAGTCTCATTTCCAGGTGTGTGGAGTTCCAGCAGGTTCCTCGGCTCTCAGTGGGACACAGTGACCTGCAGAGGCTGGGTGACCCTCTGGTCTGACTGCCAGGGCAGGGGCAGCTGGAGAGGCCCGGGGAGCCTCGGGGCATCTCACCCTGCAGCTTCTCCTTCCTCCTTTGCATCTGTGCAGCCCCAGGACTGCACAGAGAGATGAGAACAGCAGCAGTGAGGCAGGGAAAGCTCAGCTGAGGTGACAGATGCTGCCTGGTGGTGATGGAAGGTTCTCTCTTGTCTGAGCAGGGCGTTCCTCACGCCAACCTGTACCTTGCTAAAGAGCACTTCAGAGTGTTTTCTGGGAAAGAAACAAAGGTTACAGGGATCTCCCCCTCTTCAAATGCTGAGGTGGAGGAACACCTGTGGAAAAGAGTTAAATGTGCTCTTTGTGTTGACTGTGTGTGCTCCTGGTAGCTGCTCTGGAGGGGCAGGAGGGCTGCTGGGCTCAGGACAGTGCCCAGGTCCTGGTTTGGCCCTTGCAGGCCTGTCGGGTCCTGCCATGCCCACGGACCAGCTTTGGACCTTGCAGTTCCATCCAGGACTGTGGCTCGTCCTCCCAGCCTGCTGCTCCCACGGGTCTCTGCATCCAAAAGGGCCCTGGATTGTGGCAGCCTTGGCAGGGGCTGTAAAAGCAGGTGTAGTCATTTAAACTGCGTGAAAGAAGGATGGATTTTATCACTGTGTGGTTACCGTGGGGCTGGTATTTTGTTACTTGTAGTGAAATAAATCCAGCACGAATCAAACAAGAATGATTTAGATGTTGATGGTTTTAGTAGTATTGTAGTATTGTATCAAGTTTTCTGAGGCTTGTGTTTTTCTGATAAAAAGAGAGTATCCTTTGCCAAGAGTAAATGTTTTTCACACTGAAATGTCGAAACTGGAAATATATTTGGAATTCCAAATCTGCATGCTGTGTTCCTGTGAGGAGGGCACTTCTAAATGGAGGGCTGTTGTTTTGATGAATTAAAACGAAATGAGGATGTTGAGTAGCATATAGAATATAGCAGAACAATCTGTGAGTCAGATTGAGATGTTTGTTCTGCAAAAAGATGCTACAAAGAAATCAGTGGTTCTTCTGTTTCCTCCTTCGTAAGGTTTGTCCCTTTTCAGTCTCATATCAGTACTTGCTAGGGGAGTAGTTGGTCAAGATTAGAAATTCACCCATTGTACACTAATCACTGATGAACTGATATTATTCAAAGGTTGATGCTTTAAACTGAGAAAATGAGAATTTTACTCCTGCTGGAGAAAAGATCCAGGCCGGGCGTGGAGGTTGTAGCAGCTCCCCAAACATGCTTGTGCTCTAGAGAGATTGATGATCCCACCAGGAGAGCAAACTGTGTGTTACAGATAAGCACCAAAACACAGCCATGGCTTTGAAAGGGTAATTTTTCAAAGCTCTGAAGTCACAGTTGCACAAAGCTTCCACAGGACTGCTGTGCTCCATATGAATAGTCCTGTGGTATTCTTTGACTTTCTGGGACTGAAGCCAAATTTTACGCAACTGCTTAAACAATAGGAAAATTAGAAAAGAAATTAGGAGGAACAATGATAAGCCAGTTAATGAGCTATGTAAAGGAAATACTCCATTATAAGTATTTTATATAATGGGGATAATATGCAGTTTTTTGAGCAAATTATTTTTTTTTAAATTGTATTAGACAAGTGTCGGTTCCTGAAGACCAGAGCGAGACTTGAACAGCAGACAAAATACAACATGGGCCTTGTCTGAGATGCTGAAACACAGTCAGAATTTTGAAATCCTGGTGGGAAAGTGCTATATCCACAGCCCGTATAAATCCCCATGCTGTTGGAATACCTGGAGTAACTGCAGTGTCTGCCAGAAGGGATTCAGGCCCAAGGAAGGGGCCTCATTTGCAATACGTGGGGCTTTTTGGCAGTGAGTTTAGGAGCCGTTGATCAGGGTCCAAGATCGGCATTTAGCAGGTCACTTATCCTTGGATTTATGTGCTTTACAGAGTATGGGCTTTAGTTCATCAGCAGAAGAAGAGGTAGGAGTGCACTGGGTGGCAATAACCCTCTGAACTCTGCCTGGCTGACGGGGTTTTGGCAAAGCTGGCAGGATGGAGTGCTTGGAAATGCTGTGTGAGCTCTTCCTGGGCAGCTGCCTCTGCCTGGGCAGTCTGAGCTTGGAGGCAGCGTTGTCCTGCGCCCTGGCCATCGCTGTCAGATGAGATAAGTGTATGAAAATATGTTGATCACTGCAATAATTGCCTTTTTTAGTTCTTCAGGACTTCTTTACTTTATAAATCTTGCACTGCTTTGGCTCAGAGATGATGTATATCACAGTGTTAGACAGGAGTGTTTGATCTGTGAATTTTGGCCTCAAATAGGGGTTCATTGTGAAAGGATGATGATACTCTTTTGCTATGCTGTTGATTCATACTTCTCTTCCCAAAACCCTGAGCTGTAATAAATGGCAGGAGCTGTGAGGCTTGGTGGCCAGAGTCCTGGGGACTTCCTGTCGGGAAGGGACAGCTGGTGGCCTCGGATGTGCATGGTGGAAGCTCTTACAGAGCCTGTATCCAGGACACTGGTGCCTGGTCAGGAGCTGTGGGGTCTGGACATCTCCGAGCCCTGGAAGCAGGAGTCATGGTAGGGAGCACTCTGCAGCTTCAGCCCCCACATCCCACTGCTGCCAGCCTCCTGAGGGAGGCAGCTCACACAGGTGCAGCAGGTCCTTCCCTTCTCCCAGGGCACAGCCTCCAGGGTGTGTTCTTGGGCTGCACAGGAGGCCGGGGAAAACTAGAGAAGCCTGGAAAGAGTCAAGGGAAACAGCAGGATGGTGTNGCGCCCTGGCCATCGCTGTCAGATGAGATAAGTGTATGAAAATATGTTGATCACTGCAATAATTGCCTTTTTTAGTTCTTCAGGACTTCTTTACTTTATAAATCTTGCACTGCTTTGGCTCAGAGATGATGTATATCACAGTGTTAGACAGGAGTGTTTGATCTGTGAATTTTGGCCTCAAATAGGGGTTCATTGTGAAAGGATGATGATACTCTTTTGCTATGCTGTTGATTCATACTTCTCTTCCCAAAACCCTGAGCTGTAATAAATGGCAGGAGCTGTGAGGCTTGGTGGCCAGAGTCCTGGGGACTTCCTGTCGGGAAGGGACAGCTGGTGGCCTCGGATGTGCATGGTGGAAGCTCTTACAGAGCCTGTATCCAGGACACTGGTGCCTGGTCAGGAGCTGTGGGGTCTGGACATCTCCGAGCCCTGGAAGCAGGAGTCATGGTAGGGAGCACTCTGCAGCTTCAGCCCCCACATCCCACTGCTGCCAGCCTCCTGAGGGAGGCAGCTCACACAGGTGCAGCAGGTCCTTCCCTTCTCCCAGGGCACAGCCTCCAGGGTGTGTTCTTGGGCTGCACAGGAGGCCGGGGAAAACTAGAGAAGCCTGGAAAGAGTCAAGGGAAACAGCAGGATGGTGTAAGGAAATATATTTACCTTATATTCTATACGGTAAATTCCCTTTTTCCCCTCTAACCGTGTCTGGCTTTTTGATTTTAAGCCCAGGAAAAGGCATCAGGGGCCTGGGCAGAGCCTGGGCTGGCAGACCTCTCCAGAGACAGGAGGATGAAGCTGTGGGCACGGGGTCTGAAGAGGAGGTTCTGCAGAGCCAGGGAAGATGTGTTGCCCAGTTCACCTTGGATGTCACACGGAG
>VYXC01004595.1:393859-414936 GCA_013397175.1 Platysteira castanea
AACCGGACCTCTCGCCCCTCACTCCTCTTTCCCTGGAGCTGGAGCAGCAGGGTCCTGGCAGAGGCTCCTTCCTCTGTGCTCCCCACCCATCGGGGCCACCCCGGGGTGCTGAGGGAGGGCCTGGCTGATGTGAGTCCCCTCCCGCTGGGCAGAGCCCGAGGGTCAGGGTGGCCCTGCCCCTCCCGCAGCCTCTCTCGCTCCATCCCGGGGCACAGCGGGGAGGGACAGCCCTGGCCGGGAGGGACACACACCCTGCTGTGGCTGGAGCTAACTCGGCACCGACCGAGCAGGTGTGTAGTGAGGACTGACCCTGAGGAACGAACCTAAGCTTTGCTTGGAGCCCGGCTTGTCCCTCAAGCGAGGCTCTGCAAAGCTCTGTGTGCCCCTGCCCTCCCGCAGCCCCAGAGCTCAGAGCTGTGCACAGGGCTGGGTCCCACCTGTGCTGCCCTGCCCTGAGTCCTGCCCTGTGTCCTGCCCTGAGTCCTGCCCTGTGCCCTGTGCCCTGCCCTGTGTGCCCTGTGCCCTGCCCTGAGTCCTGCCCTGAGTCCTGCCCTGTGTCCTGTACCCTGCCCTGTGTCCTGCCCTGTGTCCTGTGCCCTGCCCTGTGTCCTGCCCTGTGCCCTGCCCAGGTCACTTAACGATGCTCCACACTTAAGTACATAATTGAGCATCCAAGTGCCACGAGCGGGTTTGCAGCTGGCGGTGGCCCAGGATCAGCTCACGCTCTCAGAGCAGACACAACATGTCATGCATGGCCTGGTCTGGCTCTCACAGCTTGGCTGAAATGCAAGTACTCATGAAAAAATTTAGCTATTCTAACCCAGAAAAGTTTCGTGCAGCGGTTTAATGCAGAAGCTCCCACAAGAGCAATTGTTTGCCACAAGTAACAGCTCCTGTGAGGGAGTTTCTGTCAGTGCCATCCCAGCCTGAGGGGTGGAGGAGCAGGCAGGGTTTAGTTGGTGGCCAGCAGCAGCTCTGCAGCCTCACTGCTGGCCCTGCAGCTGCAGGCTGTGGCCCAGGGCTGTGCTCCAGGAGGTGCTGCCGTCCCTCCCGCGGGAACTCCGGGGGTCCTGGAGGGCAGAGGGGTCTCTCTGGGCTGCTCCCTGAGCCATGATGGGCTCCTCTTCTCCTAAAGCTTCTGGCTTTGGCATGGAGTAAGGAGCAGCCTGCCTCCATCTGCAGAGAGCACCCCTGAGAGCCAGCTCTGCTGCGGGGCCCTGCCGTGACGCGCAGGTCCCTTGTCACGGGTGTCCCTGTGCAGGTCCCTTGTCACGGGTGTCCCCGTGCAGGTCCCTTGTCACGGGTGTCCCTGTGCAGGTCCCTTGTCACGGGTGTCCCCGTGCAGGTCCCTTGTCACGGGTGTCCCCGTGCAGGTCCCTCGCCGGGCAGGGGTGTCCCAGCGTGCAGTGTCCGTGTGCCCGAGGGCAGGGAGCCCGCACAGGGGGTGCTGCGAGGGCTGCTGGGGCGGCTCTCGGGACCTAAATCTCCTTCCGGAGAGCAACTCGGACGTTGCTGCAGATCTTGGAGAGCGCCTCAAAGAGGGGGTCACAGAAGGTGTGGATGCAGAGGGAGTAGATCCGGCTGACACACTGGATCTCTATCAGGTAGCTCTTGATGCAGGGCACCACTGCCCAGATGTGGCAGAAGGAGATGAGGGCAAAGAGGAAGCCCCAGACGACAGCCAGGGGGATGCCCAGGACGGCCGAGAGCAGCCGGTAGCACCAGTACTTGCTGACGGTGAAGGTGGTGTAGCTGGTTTTCCAGACGCCGTCGAAGCTGTATGTTCCCACGGGCTCAGCTATCACATCCTCAAAATCCACCTGGCAGGAGAGCAGATGGACGTAAGGGAGGTTTGGGGGTCGGCAAAGCCCTGGGGCAAGGAGCAGGGGCTGCACGAGGTGAGAGCAGATCCCCGATGGAGCGGGCTGGGGACAGCGGGGACTGGGCTGGGGCTGGATCCCAGATCCCCGGATCCCTGGATCCCTGGATCCCTGGATCCCTGGAACCCTGCGCCCCCGAGCAGGGACAGGCCCCTGCAGAGGTGGGAGAGCCCCAGGGCTCTGGCACTGCCCGTGGGCAGCACAGTGGTGGGCTCAGCCCGCGGCTGAGGCTCCAGCACCGCGGTCACAGTGCCCGTCCCCTGCCCTGATCTGGGGAATCAGGTGTGAGGCCAGGCAGGAGCCCTTGGAACAGGAGCTGTGCGTGGGAGTGTTGGCTGCAGAGGCAGCCAGAGCCCATTCCTGCCCTTTTTTAGCACTCAGGGATGTGGCTGCCCACTCGGTGGGGAGGTGTTTGTGCTAACAGAGACCCACCAGCCCTCTGGATTTATGGATTATTTATTTATACCCGTAGGATGAGGTGCTCACTGCTGTCAGTCCATGCTCCTGCTGGGGAAGGGAGCTGGGGCTCAGCCCTGCCCTTGCCCTTCGTGCAGGTTCAGGGGGTGTCTGTGAGTGGCTCTCACTCCCCAAAACTCCACGCAGAGATCCCCTTGGGGTGTACCTCACTTCTAGGGAATACATAAACTGAGCTATTTGTCTTGAAAACCAGCCCGGCCTCCCCTCGGGCAGCTACGTGTCTGTACATTCATGTTAAATTACAATATCCATTCTGCTTTTGGAAGCACTTGGCTCACAAAATCACTCTGTGTCATCTTTAATTTCCTGGAGTGAGCAGGAGGTGCTGGGAGATGCACGGGTGAGGAGTCAGCAGCCCCGAGAGCCGGGCCTGAGGTGCCATCAGCAGCCCCCAGAAAGCCCAGGTGTGCTGGGGACTAGCCCAGGTTACTGCCCAGCTGCCTGGTAAGCTCATCAGGGATTAATTAATGCAGGGAGCAGCAGGGTATAAAAGCAGAGGCTCTGCTGCATTGCTCGTTCTGCTGCTGTCACACTGGGGATCTGGAGGAGCAGTGGAGGTTCAGGCTCAGACTGAGCTGGGATCCTGGGCCCTGCCTGGAGGGGCTCAGGGACCAGCACATGCAGGTGTTGCCCTGGGTTTTTTGTAAGCCTTCTGTTTTTACCCTTGGAGTCAGATTCTTTTCACACAGTTTCATGTAAATAGTAGCCAGTGTTTACTTAACGGTATTTTCTGTTTTTCATTCCTTTTCTGATATGACAACTTTGATGAGCACCTTTCTGCTCCAGTAGGATGGAGAAGGAAGTGACATGTCCTCCAATCCCTTGTGGAGTTGGGACGTGTATAAGAATGAGATAATGTAAATAAAAGCATTCCATTTCCTCCTTTCTGCTGAACCTGGCAGGTGTAAGAGCCTCTTTATTGTGTCTCCCCGGACACAAGCAGGTACTGCTCCTTTATGGAATTGTGGGATCCTTAGGCTGGAAAAGCTCTCATGAGGTCACCCAGCGTAGCTGAGCATTGCTGTGCTGCTGTGCTTGGAGGAGGTTTGTGAAGCTCTGCAAAGCCTCTGTGTCCAGTGCCACCTCTGTACCGTGACCCCGAGCTCTGGCTGTTGCTCTGTGACACTCAGGACGTTTATCCACGGCCAGGTCAGCCCTTCATCAAGTGCAGTGCTGTGGTTCCTGCTCCCCTGCCTGCTCTCTGCTCCCCGTGCCCCAGAGCTGTCCCTGCTGTGCTGCCCGGGGTCTGACTGTGCCCCTGGCTGTCCCTCGGGCAGCAGCAGAGCCTGAGCCCCGGGGCCGGCTCTGCCCCCTGCCCAGCCCTGCCAGCCGGGCTATTTTAGGGTGGAGGAATGCTGAGGAGCCTGAGCTCTGGGATTCCCAGTGCTGGGGGAGCAGCAGCGTGGCCGTGGGAGTGGGGAGCTCGGAAGGGCTCCTCAGGCTCTGGAGACTCCTGAGTGGGAAAGGGCAGGGATGTGGTGGGGAAGGGGGCTGGTGGGAGGCCTGCGGATGGCTGGGACAGCGCTGGTGGTGTTCCCAAGCTGGGCAGCAGGCGTGTGCCCCAAAGCACTGCCTGGCCCTGGGGCGAGCGGGCTGAGGGCTCTCCTGCCTGGGCAGAGTGCTGCTGCCCTGGCCTGGCACCTCCTGCACTGGCAGGGAGCGGCACGTGCTGGCCACGGTGCTGGGAATGTGCTCGGGAGGCCGAGGTGCCAGGCAGGTGTCACGGGCAGGGCTCACCGTGCCAGAAAGGAGCCCAGCGATGGCTGTCACTGTCACAGCTCAGCCAAGGGGTTTAATTTGCCCACGCCGTGGTTGTAGCTGTAATGGTGTTTCATGCCCAAGCCCAGGTTTGTGTTTCAGCTGTGCTGACGAGGCCATGGCCTGGTACAGAGCCCGTGTGAGCAGCACTGTGCACGCTGCTCCTTCTGGTGTGACAGTCACAAACACAGCTTTGGCAAACCCCTTGCACCTCCTCCTGTTCTCCTTTCGGCTGGAATTACCTTTGGCTAACAGAGACAAATTTTGTTTGAGATTCTAAGGGAATCTAGAGAAAGACCAAGAGATAGAATGGGAATTCCTCTTGGTCAGAAACAGAGGGAGGGAGCTGGGGCTGCTGCACCTCTGGGCTGCCCTGGGGGGAACAATCTGCCACAAACATGACAATACACACCAAACAATCCAGTACTGAGGCTGTTGTGTCTTGAAGGCCAGCAGCCTTTTCCCAATATCCCTTTAAATTGGTGATATTTAACTTCTGTGTTATTTTTGGCTGCCTGCTTGCTGGCACAAAGGAAGGCGTCTCCATAAACTTTCGAGCCACAATGAAACTGGAGAGCCCATTCAAGGAAGGGGAAATATGGCATTAACTGGAGCCAGGCATGCCACAGCCGGTGTGGCTGTCACCTCCCCACAGCCCTGGGGCTGGCACCTCTGGGGGCACATGCACAAAGACTCAGCACTGGCTGAGCTGAGCCCAACGCAGACCAAGGTCTGAAACCCAAACCCCGGCTCCAGCGGCGCTTCTGCAGCGCGGTGGGGACAGCCCTACCTTCACCACGTCCTCGTTGATGTGCTTGGGGTCCCTGTTGACCAGGTCGATCTCCTTGGTGTGCTGGTCCTTGATGATGATCTGCTCCTCGGCCATGGCTGCTCTGGGGACTGCGGCTGTGCCGGGGACGGGAGGGCAGGGGGAGGCACCGGCCCCGCCCGCAGCAGCTGCCCTGCGCCCTGGCACTGCTCCAGGCTAAAATTAATGTCCTGGCTCCCGAGGCCGCCCTGCAGTGTCCCTTAAAGGGGCTTCTCTGGGCCAGCCCCTGTGCTGTCACCTCAGGGGGATGGCATGCGTGTGGGTGGCTGGTGGCCTTTGAGCCGGGGCAGGGGTGGCCTGGGGTGGGTGTGCAGCCCCCAGCCCGGCTGTGCCGGGGGGATTTTACCCTTGTGTGGGAGAAACAATGCCCAAATCGGGGCAAAAGTCCTCAAAAGCCTGGAAGAAATTGTTGTTTGTGAATCTGTAAATGAAGCAGCTCGGGGGGACAGGAATTGTGTCTATAAATATCACCCAGAGAAGCCACATTGTCCGGGGATGGCCAGCGCTCCTCAGGGTCCCTTCAGAGCCCAGGAGAAGGCTTGTGGTGCCAGCCTGGATTCCTTAGGTTGCAGCTTTTTCATCCACAGAAACTCGAGGAAATCCAAGACCAACCCACAGAAGCAGAGTGGTTGGAATATCTCCTCCAGGGATACTTAGTATATTAATGAAGATTTATTTAACTTGGGCTGTGTTTTGCTAATCCTCCCCAATGTCTCTTGTGAGCTCTTGGCTTCATGATCTGAAGATTTGTTTAAAAGTAACAGTTTTGTGGAAAAAGCACTTCACAAAATAGGGGTAGAGAGGGAGGGGTGTTTGAGTCCCTCAGGACAGGTGGAGAGGGAGGGATGGGCAGCCCCCTGAGGAGGCTGGAGGTGCCCACACAAGTGCTGAAGGTGGAAGGGCCACCGAGGAGCCCGAGAGCACGGCTGGCATGGCAGGGCAGGTATTTTAAGGCCAAAACCATCAGTGTCTGGACAGTGTTGCTTTTATCAAACCCTCGTGGCTCCGTGCCTGGAGCTTTCAGCACTGCAGTGGGGCGGTCCCAGCCCTCGGGGCTGACAGAATTCAGAGCAGAAACGGGACTGAGTTCCTTCACCGGGCTGGGGTGTTGCAGGTCCCGGGCATTTTCATGTTTCCTGAAAACTTGTGATGGCAAAGGTCTGGCTGAGCATGACTGTGGGTCTAAGGCTGCCAGGCTCCTCCAACTCCTTTTTTTCCAGTATTTTTTCTGGAGTCAGGTTGGTGCCTCAGTCTGGAAACTGTTTTGTTTTCTTCCCTTGGGATTTCAGCTCCAGCAGAAGCTGATGTGGTGATGCCCTGGGGTGTGACACATCCACGGCTGAAACTGAGCTGAATGCAGCTGGTCAGGGACCTCCTCGGCTGCCTCTGTGGGGAGAGAAGGGGCAGAGCTGGGGTGTGAACCCGCGGGATCCTGCAAAGGCACACGAGGCACCTGTGGAGAGGGGACACGCTCTGGAAAGGGTAACGAGCGTGGTGCTGTGAGTGTAAACCTGGCAGGTTGTTTCTGGAGAGGAGTGCCCACCAGTGCCCCTGTTCTGGGCAAAGGACACCGCAAAACCCTTTGATGGCACCAGGACCACATCCCTGCACCTCCCTCTGCTACTCCACAGGGGCTGGAAGATCCCAAACACAGCACAGACTGGTGCTGGAGGCAAAATCCCTCCACACTGCAGGGTTTTGGGAGGCAGCTCCAAGGCCAGACCCGCTCGGTCACGGCTGGATCCTCTGTCAGAGCTCTGCAGCCCTGCTGCTCAGCGGCTCAGCCCTTCAGCACAAGCTGTGCAGGCGTTTCAGCAAAACCAGCGTTCTCCCGGCGGAGCCGAGCAGCGGGCTGGGTGCGAGGGCAGAGCCGGGCTGGCCCGGCCCGGAGCCAGCCCCGATTTCGGAGGCAGAGCTGCCCTGCAGGGCCGGCCGTGCCCGGGGCTCTGCGGGGCTCTGCGCTCCGGGGATGGGCTCTCACAGCCGCCCCCGGCCCCGGGGCACTCGCCCCTGCCCTCCTCCGTGTGGCATTGCTGGCGGCACGGGTCCCTCCCTGTCCCCGCGCTGTCCCCGCCGGCGGCGGCTCCGGTGTCCGGGCGGGCGGGGAGGACGCGCACCCAGCCGGGCAGCGGGCGGTGTGTCCGGCAGCGAGGAGAGGCAGGGCAGCGGTCTGCTGCGCTCTAGATGCTATAAATAAATGTATTTCCCAGTACTTCCAGGCTGTGAGTGTGACGCCGGGTAGAAGTGGAGTCACATACCCAGCGGAGGCGGGAGCAGGGGTGGGCAGGGGACACCTGCTCCGGTCCCCCCCTGTGCTCTGCTGGACAGATCTGCCCCAAAACGGAGGCCGTGGAAGTTTCTTTCACTGAAACCCAAACCTTTCATTGTGAGAACCTTCGTTAAGAAACCTGTGACACATTTCCCTGTGCAGAAACAGGCAGCCACCATTGCTCCCCACCCCGACCAGCCTTGTACGTGCTCTCAGGGAGCTTTTGGGAGCAGTTGTCAAGACCTGAGCAGGTTGTAGGCCTGGGACTATGGACCTGGACGTTTTCTAGAAGTCAGATAAATAACCTGCTGCTTGGACCCAGCAAGCAAAATGTATTTCTTTCTCTTGAACAGAGAGGAATAAAGCAGAAAGAAAGCTCACAGAGATCAAAGCTCCTGTGGAAATGAACAGACCAGAATTGCAGTGAAGGAATAGTAAAGGAGGAGAATTCGGGAGTGTTTCTATGGAGTCCTGGGAGAGGATGTGGTGTGCCGTGGGGGAGAGAGGAGAGCCAGCGAAGTGATGCTGGGGAATTAGGTCTCAGGCCAAAGCAGGAGGAATGGCTCCGTGCATAAATCCTGACCTCGGGGGATTTAATCCTTCACTCAGTTCAGCTTTTCCAAAGGGGCAGCAAATGAGGGAATGTTCCAGGTGGGTGCGTGTGCTGCTGGTTGGGAGTGAGGGTGAGAGAGCAGCTCTGCCTGCAGTGCTGGGAGCAGAGCTCTCCTTTAATTTTTTTATTTTAAAACAACACAAATCTGTCTCCCTGTCTCCTTTGCGTGAGCACCTTTCAGCTCCTCTGATCACCTGTTGCAGGCTAAAGCTTGGTTTCAGTGATGTTCCCTGGGTCCTGCAGCGGTGTGGGGTGGCCCTGCCTGGGGTTCCTTGGGCATCTCCCTGTGGAGCCGGAGGCTGCAGCCTGCCTTTGGTGCCAGGAGAACCCACGGGTGGGCTCCCTGCTGCTGGGGAGGAGCTGCTGTTGTTTTGGGTACAAATCTGCAAACCTGGCCAGTGCCTCTGCAGCCAGCTCCTCGTGTCCTGTGCTGGCCTCGGAGAGCCCTGGGACCACCGTGGGTGGTGACATCGTGTCAGGGGAGGCTTGTGCTGGGCAGCACCTCCAGGTTTGTGGTTTCTGCGGAGGTTTTTGCTCAGAAATAATTTATTATTGAAGCAAACAATGCACAGGAGGAGCAAAAGCCCCAGGTGAGGGTGTTTAATGCAATTTTGCTGGTGAACTTGAGAACACCTGAGGATTGAGTGCTTCCAGGTGAGTGGGATGGATCCTCTCCATCTCCCTCAGATTCCCCCTCTCTGCTCCTGTTCTCCCACCTCTCACAGGGATTGCAGGATCCCCTGGATCCCAAGCAGCACCTTGCCCTTTTCCTGCCTGGTTCTGCTCTCCGTTAGCATCACGGGGGCTCCAGCCTCGCTGGGGCTGTTTGTGCCAGAGCCCTTGGGTGAGTCCTGCCCTGGGCATTGGTGTCCTGGCTCCTGCACTGGCTCTGCACCTGTGCTTAGGTGGCCCCTCAGCGCTCCAGGACCAGTGACACAGAGGAGGCTGAGGGCAGGGATGTGCTGGCGTTACCTCTGCAGAGGCAGTGGAAATTGTGGCTGGCAAATACGAGTTTGAGCAGGAGCTCTGTCATGTTTAATATCAATTAAAATTAAATTTCACAGAGGAAGTACAGAAGAACAGTAATTTATCATTCAAGCTGCTGTCTTAGTTTGTTTCTATACCAGGAGTCTTGCCCTTTAAAAGAGAGAGAAAGTCTATGAATATCAGATTCATGTCCCCGTGATACACAGCCACCAATCTCCCTGCATCCTGGTCTCTGCTGTAAGTCCTGGGAGAGGAGCTGGGGTCCTGGTGGATGCTGTGGGTGCTCTCTGGGCTGGGGGCTGGTGGGTGCTGCCTCTCTGCAGTCACGAGCCCAGGGGGGCAAGTGTGGGGTCACATGGAGCAGAGCCCGGCCTGTTCTTGTGGAAATCCTTCTTTGTTTGTTCTTCTTTATAAGTTCTTTCCTTTTTCATAAGTTCTTTATTTGTCATGGAGCCCCTCAGTGTGGGTCAGGCTGGGAGAGCTCAGCTGTGGCACCACCTGAGGCTACATTTCATCCCAGGGTCCATGATCAACAGTGCTTCCTTTTGCCTTAATTCCAGCTGTGAGCTGCTTTTTGCTCTGGACATCTCTCTTCTGAGCCACAGGGATGCCAGGGGTGCATCAGCACCCTTGGGGCTGGGCTGTTGGTCCCTCAGGGCGAGCTGAGGGCAGATGGGACCCCATTGAGACGCCCAAGTGCTGTTTAGTGACACCAGTGCCCTGAGTGTGTGTCACAGGACCCCTCTCCCACTGCTCCTCCTGGTGTGCAGCCCGGCAGGCACTGGCTGAGCCCATTCCCTCTCCAGCAGGTCCTTGTGGCTGTGGCAAAGCCGGGTTTCAGAGGCTGAACCTGTGACTGTCCCTGCTGGGTGTGGGATGGAGGAGCAGCCACCCTGGCCAAGCCCGGGGCCCCAAGCACTGCCCTGGGTGCTGCCAAGGCTGCTCTGACTGCAAACAGCCCTGGGTAACTCCTGGGGTGCTGCTGCTCCCCTGCTGAAGGCACAGGACAGTTCTGGAGTGGCCTCTTGCAGCTCGTGTTTGTCACCTCCTAATCTCAGCTCTTCTCCTCACACCGGCTCTCTGAATTCCTTCGGATTTTCATTTTAAAATAGCCTCACTTGGCTTTTCCTTATCAAGAGACAGTCTTGCCTTGATTTATCTCTTGTGACATAACCAGTGGGGTATTCTGAGATAATCAGAGTTAACCAGTTGTGCTGCTGGGTACAGCAGGGGTCCCAGCTTGCCTTTGGTGCTGTTTTTCTCTTGAATCCAGAGCAGGCAGCAGCAGAGTGATGCTTTCCCTTCCAGCACGGAGGAGAGCAGCCAGGTACCAGGGGCAGTGCCAGCAGGCAGGAACCTGGTTGTGGCTCAGGGAAGGGCTCTTACCCAGCTGCAGTGAATGCAGCAGGAAACCAGGTGGTTAAAACTCTCACTGGCAGGAAAATGAGCCCAAGGAGGGGCTCTGTAGCCCGGGTTCAAGGTAAGACGAGAGTGAGCGTGGCTGTGTGTGCCCTGTGAGGAGCACCCTGGGTGGGGCTGGCTGCTCTCCTGGCCTGCTCTGAGCTCCTCCCGGGACCAGGTGCCCCTGTGGCAGTGTCCAGGCCCCTGGGAAGGCAGAGCTGGGCTCTGTGTGACCCGGCCCGGGGTCAGGGGTGTGGGGCAGTGAGCTGCAGTGCTCGGGGGGGAGCAGAGGGGCTGCCCCCGGCGGGTGAGACGTGCACAGGGGTCTGACATTCCTTGGCTCTGGCACAGCCAGGAGGCTCCTCATGCCTGCAAATAAAATCCTTTCAAGCCGTGGAGCAGGATGAGTCCCATAATAACCCAGCACAGAACACAGATCCTATTTCTAGCACTGGGAGCTTTACACGTGGAGGCTTCAGCTGCTCTTCCCCACCCTGCTCTTGTTCTGCCCTATTGTGGTTCTCTTCTCTCTGGCAGTGCCTCTCTGAAAGCTGAAGGCTGGGCTGGACTCGGGCTCCAGTGTGGCTGCTGACCACCTCCCCTTCCCAAAACAGCGACAGTGGAGCTAAGGCAGGGGGCCAGGCTGTGTTTCTGTGGCACTGCTGGGCTCAGGGGGGCCCCGAGGGCAGCGTTAGCCCTAGTGTGGCAGGGGGGTTACTTTAAGCCAGAAGCAAGAGCTGACAAGTTTGTGAGCACCTAATATCCCAGCTTAGCATGCTGACAGCTGCTGGAACCAGGGCAGGAGAGGCTGGCAAATATAGCAACATGAAAAGAGCTTCCCGTCCCCCTCGCCATCAGCGGAGAGTTTCATGTAGCTGGCTATGTGATGATGTGTGACTGGAAAAACTGCTCTGGAGGAGAACAGAAGCCCCAGCAGGCTGCCCCAAACCCCCCTGGCAGTTTCCTCTTCCCCCGGGGCTGTCAGAGGCAGTGGGATGCTGCTCCAGGACCTGTCCCTGCAGCTCATCCTGGGGCTGTCAGAGGCAGTGGGATGCTGCTCCAGGGCCTGTCCCTGCAGCTCGTCCCGGGGCTGTCAGAGGCAGTGGGATGCTGCTCTGGGACCTGTCCCTGCAGCTCACCCTGGGGCTGTCAGAGGCAGTGGGATGCTGCTCTGGGACCTGTCCCTGCAGCTCGTCCCGGGGCTGTCAGAGGCAGTGGGATGCTGCTCCAGGGCCTGTCCCTGCAGCTCGTCCCGGGGCTGCCCTGGGACGCTGAGCCCTGGCGCGAGCGGTGCCCGGAGCACGGGGCTGGGCCTGGCCCGGGCTTGTCCCGGGTGTGCAGCGTTCCCTGGGGAGCTGAGCTGAGGGTGGTGTCCTGTGGGTCGAGCTGGGCTCTCTCCCCCTTTCTGCCTTGGCTCCAGCAGCCCAGAGGCCCTTCCCACTCCCGGCAATGACCAGCACCAAGAGGAAGCGTTACCTCTGCTTTTCTTTTTTTTCCCCTTCTAGACCTTATTTATTGAAAGGAAAACAAACCACGTGTCTTGGGCAAATATTATGACGTTTCATTATTCACACTCGGTGTGATAAGTGAGCTGGTTTAGGGCTGCGGTTGATGATTTATTTAGTTTGGATGTGGATATAAATCCAGTCTGCGGAGGAAGCACTGTAACTCTGCCGGAATGCGGATGCTCTCGTGTCCCTTGGAGCACAGCCAGTAGCCAGGACCTAATTTGTGGTGTTTTAATGCAAACAGGGCACACAAACCCATTTGTAATGTGGCAGGAACCAGGTGATTTCAGCAGTGGCTAAGAAGATCTGAAGAGTGGAAGGTGCATATTGGCTCATTAGATGAAGAAGGCAAATTCCATTTAAAATAAATATTTATTTAGTGCATAAAATTACTGATTGCTCTGCTCAGGATAAAAGGGAGAAATAGAATAAATACTCTTTATTTTTTGTTCCATTTCACCTTGCAGACAGCCTTTGGGGGTTTCAGCTCGGGCTGCCCAGGTTCACACAAGGAACACCCAGGGCAGTGGGTGCTGGGCACAGGGGGCTGCACATGGAGCTGCTCCAGGGGCAGGACAGTGCCAGTCCCATTCCCACCGTGCTTCCCCCTCGTCCCACTGCTTCCAGGTGAGGTGCCTGTTGGGGCACGGCTCTCCTGGGAGTGCTCTCCTTGCACTGTTTCCTCCTGAGTGTCCGTGCCCAGCACTGACACAGCTTCTTCCATCACTCCCATCTGTGCCTGAGGTGTAATTTTGGCTCAGAGCTGCCTGGGGTCTCTGGGGTGGATAGAACTGCTCTCTATGCCAGGCTGTGTTCTAGGAGAAGAAATGTTTCAGCAGCAAGGCAAGCTGCTGAGGGCTGGAGAAAGCCCCAGGGTTCGGTCCTCCTGTGAGTACACAAGAGGTGTACTTGTGTACCTTGTGAGGTGCTGGTCCTTCTGCCGTGGGTGAAGCTGCCCAGTGACCCCCGAGGGGCTTGGCCCTGCTGGGATCTGTGAGCCTGTTCCAGGTCTGTGCTGGGGCTTCCCAGGAGTTAACACTGAACTATTTGTATTTTTATGGGTGTTGCTGACTGGGACTATTTATGGCAGAACTAAAGGAATTAATATTCATAACTTCCCCTGACTGTGCCATATAAATCAGGAGTGGCTGTGACAGTGGGCCCTTGCTCCAGCCACGGTGTGGCAGCTGCCGAGATGTGGCTGGACAGTCTTGGTGCACAAATTAAAGCTTTTGAAAGACCTCTGCTGCTGCCTTCAGCACTGCCAGGCCAGCCTGTGTGGCTGCAGTGATGCACCTCGTGGTGAAGGTGAGCCTCATCCCGTGGGCAGGTATCCATGGACAGGAGATTTCTGGGCTGGCCAGTCCAGCCCTGGACCTGCACGGCCCTCTGGGCACCCCAGAGGGGCTTTGCAGACTGCTCTGAGGTCTGAAGGACACGGTGGGATGGACACACGTGGTGGGATGGACACACGTGGTGGAACACTGCCAGTGGAGGTGGCCCTGCAGCACCCAGCACGGGGACACAGCCCTGCCGAGGACTGGGGCAGCTGGAAATCGCCACCAGACCCCTGCCTGAGCCCCGACAGGGCCAACCCCCCTCGGGGTGCCAGAGAAGGCAGCAGGGAAGGCGAGGGGTGGTGTAAGAGCCTTCACCACGGTGCTCGGGTGGCCGAAGCAGGACCTGGGTGTGTGTCCCTCAGCAGCAGAGCTGTGGCTTCGTGGGGATGTCCAGGACAGGAGGTGCCACCTGGATGTGGCCTGGGGGAGATGTGTCCACCTTGCTGTGGGGCTGGAGAGCCGGGGTGTCAGCACAGCCCTGATGGCCCCGACTGCGCCGGGACAGCGGAGAAACCCTGGCTGAGCCACACTGAGGTCGGGGGAAAAGATGGCCAAAAAAGGAACGAGAAAATTGATTGTTAATGATACAGTAGATGGGAGGAGAGAGAGAAGAGGGTCAGCAAGATCCCAGCTCTGTCAGAATCAAAAGGGATTATGTTTTGTGTGTGTAAATCCCCCACTGGAACTGGATTCCATATGTGGAAGAAAAACAATGCTGCTGTTCTCCTTCCACACACTATTTCTGGTGCTCTCTAAAGTCATGGCCCAGGACTTGTTGGTATTTCATGAAGAGCCTGCTCAGCCTTCAGGGCAAGCAGTGCCAGAGTCCAGAAAAATAGACCCTGCAAGAGCCGTGTGATTGAACAAATGTTATTCTTTCCCCTGTTTTTATACTAAGGAAAAGCATTTGGCAAGAAAGCTTCATCACTTTGAAGACTGGCGTCTTCCATCCTACTGCTTAGATATGGAGAGGGGAACCTGCACATCCCCCAAAAAAGCAGAGAGTGCTGGAGCCCCTGAGTGCAGGGAGGGAGCAGGGCAGAGCCTGGAGGCCGAGCTGGGGTCTGTGCCCGGGCTCAGCTGTGCTGAGGACAGAGGAAAGCTCAACCAACCCTCTCCCCGGTGATGAGGAGTAGCCTGAAGCCCCACCGTGATTGTTGATTTGGAACTCTTTCCTGGAAAAAGCCAAAATTACTTGTCCTCAGGACATGGTGGTTATAAGCAGAAGGGCAACATTTTCCAACATTCTTTTCCCAGAGAAATATAAATACACGTGAATATTTCGTGTGCTCATGCCTGGTTTGCCACGTTCTTGGCTGCAAATGCCCTTTCCCCACTGAACCTGAGCAATCA
Source organism: Platysteira castanea (assembly GCA_013397175.1). Taxonomy (NCBI): domain Eukaryota; kingdom Metazoa; phylum Chordata; class Aves; order Passeriformes; genus Platysteira; species Platysteira castanea. Next base: position 408,275 of record VYXC01004595.1, read on the forward strand.
AAAACTCCAGACTGACATTTTCCACTCAGTTCTTCCCAGTGGTGCTGTGTGAGTGCTTTGAGGGTGGGTGCAGGGAGGAGGGATGCCTTTGTTTGCACATCTGTTAGGAGCTCCAGGTTTGCTGTAGCTCATGGGCAGCTTGAGGGGGGCAGTGCCCCAGGGCCGGGTGTCTGCTCAGAGTCCTTTGCTCCCTGGGTTTTCACTCTGGGTTTCCACCCTGCCAGCCCATCTCTGACTAAAACAAGGCTGGGGATGGTCTCAAACCACCCTGGAGCTCTGGGCAGTCTCAGGTCTCTGCTTTGGGCACCCACCTCACACGTTTTGCAGGCTGGCTCCAGTTCCAGCAGCTGGAGCCAAGGCAGAGCTCCCAGGCTGCTCCATGGATCCAGCCTCTCACTTGCTTTGGAGACCGTGTTGTCGTGGTTTGCTGTCTGTTAAATGGCTGTAAAATGAAGATAGCAGTGACCCCCTGAGGCTTTGAGCCCACACCTGCTGGAGGTGCAGCTGGCAGCTGCTGCAACAGGTCCTGGTTTGCTCTGCTGGGTTTTGCCTGCAGAAACCTATGGCAAAGAATCTACCTCGAAAATCCAGGTGAGGAGGAGGGGAAAGGTGCTCACCGGGGCCTCTGGGGTTGGTGGTGTGCTCACAGCAAGGGAGAGGTGATGGAAATCACAGAATGGTTTGGGCTGGAAGGCACCCTAAGGATCCTCCAGCTCCAACCCCCTCCATGGGCAGGGACACCTTCCCTTGGAACACACTGCCCAAATTCCTCCCCAGTCCTGGGCACTGCCATGGGCAGGACACCTTCCCTTGGAACACACTGCCCAAATCCCCACCCAGGCCTGGGCACTGCCATGGGCAGGGACACCTTCCCTTGGAACACACTGCCCAAATCCCCACCCAGGCCTGGGCACTGCCATGGGCAGGGACACCTTCCCTTGGAACACACTGCCCAAATCCCCACCCAGCCCTGGGCACTGCCAGGGACGGGGCAGTGTGCCAGCCTTGAACATTTTATCAAACTGGAATTATTTAACTGGAACTTTGATTTGGATCAATAGAGTACGGAAGGCTGTAGGAGCTGGACATGCGGGATTTTGGTGCCGCTAAAGCAGGCAGATGGGAGGGAGGGAGATGCTGCCGGTGCTGTTGTGCTGTCTCAGAGCACCATCTAGTGAGGCTGCCCGAGAGAGAGCATCCTCCTCCTCCTCCTCATCCTCCTCCTGAACCACCCCGGCCCCGCGGGCAGCCTCCTGCTCTGCCTGGCCCCCGTTTTCCTCGGGGGAAGTTGGTTCTGGTGGATTTGCCCCCCAAAGGAAGCAGCCGAAGTTTGCTGTGGTTTCCCCCGGCCGTGCACGGGAGGTTTTCCGCGGAGGTTCGGGCTCAGCAGCAGGGGATGGAGCGGTGGGAGCTGACAGCGGCCAGGGACAGGGACAGGGACAGCTGACAGGGAATGTGCTGCCCTGTTCCTCGGGAGAGAGGGCTGGGTGTGTGCAGGCAGTGACAGGAGAGACAGCAACTCCCGAGCTGCAGTAATCCCAGGCTGCTGCCCCTTCCGCAGGTGTTCGTGCTGAAGCAGAGGGGAGCCGACTCCTGACTCCGGTGGGGATGGTCCTTCTAGAGCCCAAATATCCTGAGGCACTGTTTGTAAATGTTTCCTTTCGTCCCCTCTCCCTGCAGCAGGATGTGAAGAAGCTGTATGGATCCGAGATCGAAGGAGCCAACACGGGCTCCAGTGTTGGCAGAGGTGTCCAGCCCCAGGCACTGACCCCGGGCAGAGGCAGCTCTGGCCCTGACCAGCGATGGAGAACGTGAGGTTCACCAGGAGAGGCTTTAACAGGCAAGAATTTATCCTTTGGGAAATTGCATCTGGCTGTGTGTGGGGCCAGGACTGTGCGGGGCAGAGCTCCCGCCGGGCTCCTGTGCCCCTCCTGTGCCCCTCCTGTGCCCCTCCTGTGCCCCTCGGGGGATCATGCACGATGTCCCTCGGGCTGCAGGAGCACGGGCAGGGGTCCCCTCAGCCCTCGCCTGCCCTGCCAGCTGCCCCCCGTGCTGCTCCTGCCACAGCAGCAGCACTTTGTGCTCTGGGGGTGTCTCCTGGGGCTTCTCCTGCTGCTCCCCTCTCTCACCAGCACCTGGCTCTCCCGTGGGACCAGAGCTTGGCAAAATCCTGATATTCCACTGCAAATGCCAGAGCACACGTTTGTTTTAAACTCAATGCACTGTTATTTGCAGGTCTGTATTTCTGGGGGACGTTTCTGCTACGTGTGCCTGTTCTGCCAGAGTTAATTTTACTCGTTAGCACAAGCAGTTATTGGTGCACTTTTATGTTTATTGCTTCTTTTCTTCATGGTTTAATGATAAGAAAAGATAACTCTGGCCCTGGCTTGAAGCACTGCTGTTCTGCTTGGACTAATAATTGTATTTTAACAGCTCTAGATAAAGGATTAGCACTTGGTTTTGGCAAAGAGCTGCTTTTACTGCTTGAAATAGTCTGGACCATGCATTTTATATGGGCAAGTGCCATTAAAACTTATTTTAGCCACCCAAAGGGGAACAAACCCCAACTATTTGTACTCCTGGGATGAGTCATGAGGGAGTGTAGTGATAGGACAAGGAGCAAGGGGTTCAAACCAAAAGAGGGGAAATTTAGGTTAGACCTTGGAGAGAAGTTCTTCCCAGTCTGTGACTGCAGGGTAAAGGCACCTCAGAGAAGTCAGGAGTGCAGCTGGGCTCTCCTGGGGTTGGGACAGGCTCCTGTCCCTTCGGATGGGATGCACTGAGATGGAAAGATAAAACATCCACGTCCGTGGGCAGATGTCAGTGCTGACGGCTGGAGCAGAGTGTCAGGACGTGCCTGAAGGTCTGTCATGTGAGGGGGTGCTGAGGTGTTGATAAGGGCTAATATCAGCCAATTTCATGCTGAAAGGGCTTCTCCTGTATCTGTAAATATTATTTTAGTGAACTGTCCATCTGTGGCCAGCTCAGCACTGGGTTTTTAAGCCTCCAGAAAGGTCACGTCAGGTGTTTTTAGTGCTGTGTTAGGATGAGAAGGTGTTTTTCAGCTGATTGTAGGGGTGAGTGTCCGTGCCACTGGGGAGGTGACATCTGGTGAAGGAAAGGGCTCGTCTCAGGGGCAGAGGGGCCAGGGAGAGGGGGACAGCACCTTGTCCTGCTGGGTGTGTGTGGTTGCTGCCTGGGAGAGCTGCCTGCTCTGGTGGCCGTGGGGTCACAGCGCTGGGATGCTCGTCCAGCACGTCTGGAACGACGTGAACCTGGAAACTCCAGAGTCTTCTTTTAGCTATTATATCACAAATCCCGTACTTTTATTCCGAAACAGAATGGATTTCAGGTTTCAGGTGTCCTGATGGACGGGTTCATCCTGTCACGGGGTGACCCACGGGAGAGCTGCCCGAGCTCGCCCAGGCCAGCCCCGGCCGCAGTGCCAGAGGGACCCGACCCCCGGTAAGGGACACACGAGGGATTGCCCCTGGTGGTCACGGTGGGGCAGGCACTCGGTGCTGGGCAGGAGCAGCTCTCGCTTTGCTCACAGGCAGCCACAGCAGCGTCTGGCCGCCTGCGCTGATCCCCAAATCCCACTGTTTAATGCTGTTAGGCATAACAAATTATCCATTTCCACAGAATCAAGATTTCCCTTCGCTGTTGGTTTTGGTGGCTTTTTCCAGTGAAAGGGAAAAATTCGGGAACACTTATCAGGATCCAACAGGTCCTTTTGTACAGCTTTGTTTTCCTTTGCACCACGCTGTTCACACGCACGTAAGGATGTGAACACTCCTAAGCACTCATGGTTTCGAGCTCTTTAGTGTCATTCTCGGCAGTTTGTAACTGTTCACACATTTCAGAGCATAAAAATAGAAAAGACGCACTGTCCAAAAGTGTCTCCAGCAAAACAGGCGTGGCAGCAGCGAGCCCCTGGCACTGCCACACGGACGCCACACTGACGAGTCTCTGCTATTTTTGTGCGGTTGTACTTCTTGACTGAGCTGTTCATAAACTGTGTTTTCAAGTAATACGTTAAAAATAGCTGTTTCCAGAGCCAAACTCTCTCTCACCGAGTGCCAGCGCACGGGCTGGTGCAGTCGGTGTTTGTGGAAGGGGAGGAAAGGGCTGGCACAGGGCTCTGCCAGGTCTGTGACCTGAAGCTGTCCCACACTGCAAAGCCCAGTGGTCCCGGTGGATGTGGGGCTTAATCCCTCCCAACTCAGAGCAGATTCCCACTGTCTGTGAAGTAATTCTCAAACGGCCTGAGACACTCTCTCCACCACTGGAGGATGATGCTCCTGTTTGGTCCGGACATGACTGAGATGCTGAATCCACCTTACTGATTTGCTTTTCACTAGGAAGTTCCTGCAGAGCTTCTTGCTCACCATCCCTTGGGAACCTGTGCTCCTGCAGCTCAAGAACAGCCTCTCCTGCACGGGGGATGTGACATTTCCAATGGAGCGTGTGGGTTTTATTTTCATAGGAAGAAATAATGGAGCAATTAATTTTGCTGCTGGCGCTCTCAGAAGAGAAGTCCAATAACTCAGTAGGTGGATGACACCCCGAGTCTCTCCCTGTGCTGTCAGACCCGGTGCTGTGGCTGGGCTGGCATTTTCTGGCTCCTCTGTGTGCTCTTTTCTTGCCTAGATGGAATTTTTTTAATCTGCTGCAATATGAAGGTCACTTTCATGGGCTGAATAACATCAAGGAGTTTGGACATCAGGAGGACTGATTGTTCCCAGTGGTTATTTTTAGACTGATACCTAAGGAAAGAAGCAGCCCATGTCCCATGAGCAGAATGAAAATAGGCTGGAAACTTCAAGGAAAAGCCAGCGGAGTCAGGGCCCTGCCTCCCACCTCCGTGGTCCCTCGCCTTACAGGTGTGTGTGCAGTCCTGACCTCTGCAGCTACAGCTTCTCACCTGCTTCCAGACCAAGCGTCCGGGGCTTTGGGAAGCTCCTGGAGCCTTCCTCCCGCGGGGCTGCATCCCAGCCTGGGATGGGGCTCCGTGCCTGTCCATCCACCAGCGCTGCCCCCTGTGCAGGTGCCGCAGGATCAGGGCTGGGGTCCGCGGCCGCCTTCTGGCCACCAGGGCTTGTGCTGGCCGGCGCGGGGCTCTGCGGGCCCGGGGCTCTGCGGGCCCTGCAGGGCTCGGGCACCCACGCAGGAGGTCAGTGTTGCTCCACCGCAGCGCCGGGTGGGCTCCGCCACAGCGGGGCTGGGAAGGGGCAGCGAACCCGGCCCGGGTGGGGCCTGAGGCACCCGCTCGGTCCCGCCCCGGGGCTGCCGTGGTCCCCGGGGCTCTGCTGGAACAGGGCTGGTCCCCGCTGCGGGCACAGCCCCGGGCACCGGCCCCGCCCGGCCGGGGTACCCCGGGGCTGTGCTGGAATTGCCGCAGGGAGCAGCCGGAGCCGCAGCAGCCCCCGGCCGGGCTCTGGGGGTGCTTGGGGGTCACCTCTGCTCACTGGCAGCGCCGTGCGCTGCTGCAGCTGTGCGCAACATCTGCCCGGGCCGTGCCCCGGCTGTGGCCTCGCCTGTCCCTGCCCAGAGGGACAAACCCTGCAAACCCTCGGGGCAGGCGGGAGAGCCAGGCCGCCCTCGCGGGGCACAGGAGCAGCTCTGGAGCCTGAGCTCCAGGCACAGCTCTCAGCACACCCCGGCCGGGGCGAGCCCTGGCTCCAGCCCCCCGGGCTGAGGGGAGCCCAGCGCCTTGGGACGGCGACGGGCACCTACTGCAGTTCTCATTTTCTGGCTTTTTCCTCATTACGTGCCAGGTAAAACAGTCAGAGATCTCTTCTTCCTGTTGCTTTTTTTCTTCTGCAAGTTTGAAGCCAACTCTTGCCACAGCCTTATCCAGAAGCAGTGCTGGATAATCTTTCCTCTTTTAAAGGAAATTCCTTTTCCAGCATTAGCAGAACATTTGTTTGTGTGACAGTTCCCATTTAGCTTTTGAGAAGCTCGGTAGCTGGTCAATTTATTTTACTTTTTAAGTGAAATAATTAATAAAGGAAAAAAATTGCTTTCTTTTGCCAGGCCTACAGAGACATTTGCCTTTGTGAAATAATTATTATTTATGACTCCTTTAATGGTTGTGCAGCACAATTTTATGGCTTTGGATCGTGTCCCGTTAGGAGCAGGATTTTATCACTGAATTTAGATGCAGGAAGTGTGTGTGTGCATAATGCACGATATCCCGAATCCCGGGCAGCAGGAATAGTCTCCTGCTGCCAGGAGTGACGCGGCTGTGGCACAGTCCCGGTGCGGGAAGTGCCAGGGGCAGGTCGGGGAGGGGCTGGGCAGCCTGTGTGTTCCTCTGAGTTGGGCTCACCTGCCCAGGTTGCGTGCAGGTGTCGCCTGGTGCCCCTTACCCTGCATCCCAACCCCCCCGGCTCTCTCCGGTCCCCGGCCCAGCTCCTGGGTCCCGCAGAGACGCGGAATGGGGATGGCAAAATCCTGCCCAGGTAGCAAAAACGTCTTACCCCGTCTGCTGCCTCCAGCCCACAGGCTGTGGTGGTGGGAGGAACAGAAGAACTTTGCTCTGCACGAAGGGAATGAGGCGAGATTTCGGGCAGGAAGCGCAGCAGCTGGTCCGGAGCCCTCCGGGAAGGGCCTGGTGGGATGGGGATGGACAGAGCTGCCCAGGGAGGGAATGCTGAGGC
>VYXC01004595.1:414992-429467 GCA_013397175.1 Platysteira castanea
AGGCGGTGGGGATGGACAGAGCTGCCCAGGGAGGGGGTGCTGAGGCTGGAGGATCCGTCGGGACGGCAGCTGGAGCCACCGGAGCTGCTCCTCGGGCCGGCTGCGCTTGGAGGTGTCACGGCCAGCGCAGCCTGGAGAATTATTACCACCCTCTGTTTTATCCAAACGATGATCTTTAAGGGAGGGGAAAAAAAGAGAAGCGACTGTTCTAAAACTGCTTTGTTTATGCGGCTCCATTAAGTTTGGAATAACAGAGATGGTATCGCGTAACCGTGGCCGTCACTCTAAAGCATGAATCCGCTGGGGCTAATGATGGCTTGAAGAGCCTCGGGGAATCGGTTGTTAACTGCTGCTAATCCGCGCTGCACCTTCCGTCGGGATGCTCCTGCATCTGCCGGAGCGGGCAGCAGCCTCTTCCGAGCGGCACTCGCCTTGCTGCACCGGGGGGAAGCTGCGATTGCCCTTAATTAGATGTACACACGCATTCTTGGGCTAATCCCGCATTTGCAGATGGATTTGAGGCTGGCATTAGTCGTTTGTTTTCCCCAGCAAATACGTTGCATCCCTCTTGGTAGGGGCCAGGGGATGACAGGCTAATGGGGAAGGTGCTGTCACTGGCTCCTGGAGCTGCCAGCCCGGCCGAGCTGCACACACAGACCCAGGGAATCACCGAGGATCCACAGAGCTCTAGGAACGAGCAGTGCTTAGGATCCCATGTAAAATTCCGTGTTTTGCATCCACAGGGGAAGCACCTGTGCCGGCCGGGCAGAGCCTTGTGCCACCTGTCACAGGGAGGAGCAGCTCCAGCACGTCCAGCACTGGGGTAACCTGGTTGGCAGCACGGGCAGGAGTCCAGGTCAGTGATTTTTATCCCTGATTTCATTGGAAGGCTCAGGAGTTCAGCTGGGCTCTCTGGGGGGAAGCTGGGAGGGGATTTACTGCCTTGGGTCAGGCAGAAACAGGGCCTTGGAGGGGCAGCTTTAGTCCTCAGTGGGGGCAGTGTTGTAGTGGGAGCTGAGCTGGGTTCGGAGGCAGGGGATGGTTCATGGTCAGACAAGAGCTCAGGGATGGAGCTGAGCTGGGTTCGGAGGCAGGGGATGGTTCATGGTCAGACAAGAGCTCGGGGATGGAGCTGAGCCTCTGCCCAGCCCCAACGCCCCCGAACACCAGGGGTGATGTGGGGCACTGCCTGGGCTCCTTCTCCAGGGCTTTGGTGACAGCTGCTGGCTGCTGGTGGTGGAGTGCTCTGGCATTTCCATTTGGAGCTGCAGTGCTGGAGAACACAGACTGGGATGAGAAAAATCTCGTGGGGTTCAGCAAAAAGCCATTCCTGTCCTGCTGGGCGCTTCCTGACACTTCCCCTTTCCCCACAAAGTGCCTCAGTTACCCTGTGTGAAGGCCTTTGCTTGTCCAAACACATCTCCATCCACCCTGGGAGACTGGGAACGGCCCAGCCATGCCCACCACACTTCTGGGGGCGCGGGGTCCCTGGGCTGCCCTGCCCCAGGTGAGCACAGCTCTGCTGGGCGAGACCTCCAGCTCCCCTGGGGCCACCAGGCACAGCCCAGTCCTGCAGGGAGTAGAGCAGAAGGGTTCCCTGTGCCTTTGGGAAGGGAACACAGCACCTCCCCGGCTGCCAGGAGTTAACTGGGGGCTCTGGAATCGTGGTGATCCCTGTGGAGATCTGATTTCGGGACTGTTTATGCAAGAGTCATCTGTTGCAAGGTTATTAAGAAGCTAATGTGGGAGTGCACATAAATTAGGCAGGATTGGCTATTGTCCTTGGAAATTAGGGAGCATTTGAACATACTCAGGCATTGGGAAAGAGCCTGGAGGCAGTTTCAGAGGTTTTGAAAAATCCTTTCAGACTTGGCAGCAGGAGAAGCAGCTGCTGGGGGAAGGTGCCAGTGGATCCTGTTGGGGCACAGAGTCAACAGGGCCAGCTTTTAACCCAACCTGCCAACTGGGACCAGCAGCCTCTCCCCGTGGGTGCTGGTTTTGGCTGGGGCAGGGTTAGCTTTCCTCCCAGAGGCCAGCGTTTGGGGTTGGGGTGGGATGGAGGGCATTTCTGCCCAGCAGCTGGTTCTCAGTCGTGGCTGGGGTTAGGCCATGGCACCGAGCTGTCCTGCACCATGGCAGCACCAGCCTCTCCTGCAGCACAGCCCCTGCTCCGGGCACTGCTGCATCCTGTGGGGAGGGATGGACATCTTCTGGGACTCGGAGCTTTGCATGTACTCTGTGCATTGCCCAGGTCTTGTAATGTGCTGGTAACCAGTGAAATAAATGTGTTTGTGCCACGTCCGGGTCTCTCTCAGTGCTTGGGTTTGTTTGTTTCTTGCAGATGTTCCCCACCTTGACTTTTGGAAGCAGAGATCCCCCCGGCATCGCAGAGCAGCACTCGCCACCTCCTCCTGCACCCCACAGCAGGTGAGGGGGTGTCCTGCTGCCCACCCTGCCCCGGGGCTGCCTCTTGGGGGGGATTAGTGAGCTTGGGTACGCACAATAAGATGTTGAGAACAGTCACTGATTAAATTTTTTATTTAGACTTTGGATCTTTAGCAAATGAAATTCTAATTACCAAAGAAATCTCAGCAAGTGAAATACCAGCAAAATAATTTTTTAGAAATGTATTGAAAGATGAAGGTGACTGGGGTTATTATTGTTCCTTTTGCATTTTCAGAGCCCAGGCAGACATTATTTATTATCACTATTTTTATCATAGTAGTTAATTTTGAATAAACATTAGGATTCTACTCCATCTGATCCTCACTGGAGTGTTGCAATCTCCGTTGCTGTTATAAATGTGATTGCAGATGCGAGAGCTCAGCTAGAACATACTGTCTTCACACACAGGAAAGAGAAGGTTTCGCAGGAAAAATGCCAGTAAACCAAGAGACCAAAATAAACCCTAAGTGAGGTGGTTTGATTTTCCATGTGGTCTGTCAAAACCAACTCTTTGGCAAATTTCTGGCTTCCACTAAATGGCAGGCTCTGCTGTCCCCTTCTGGGTGCTGAGGGTAGTTTGTGCCCTGGAGGAGCCTCCTCCGGCTCCGTGGGGAGCAGCTGCTGGCACCTCCTCTCCCTGCCCAGCCCTGGCACCGCCTGGGGCTCCTGCCAACCCCGGCTGCCTCTCCTGTGCATTTTCACCCCCTCCCTTCGTAGCTGGCTGAAGATTTTCTGATTAATAATCAGCATCTTTTGCAGAGAGCTGGGGGGTGGTTCTCTCCTTCTTTTTTGGCAAACCCTTGGCTTCCAAGCTTTGAGAGTCCAGAGCGTGATGGAGGTGGGGGCAGGTTTTCCTAAAGAGCAAAAGATGTCCCTGCAAAGTCGTTCCTTCCCATGTATTCATTTAGATCTGCACGGACTTGTGTGTGTGTGTGCCTACAGACAGGCCTGGAGCTGGCCTGTGGGGCTTGCCCTTGTTTGGGGGTTAAACCTCCCAACCTTTTGTCCTGTTGGAAGGGTTAAAGTGGCAGCCCCTCCTGCCCCCTCCCTGAGCCCCTGCCCCTGGCACTGAGCCCTCAGGGACACCTGCAGAGGGTGAATTGTTGGGCTCAGCAGCAGGGAGAGCTGCAAGAGGCTCCCACGGGTCGGGCAGTGAGGGGTGGTGGGGAGAAGGGAGGCAAGGGAGTGGGGGGTGTTCTGCTGCAGGGACTGGGACAGGGACAGGGGCAGGGACAGGGACAGGGACAGGTACTGGGACAGGGGCTGGGACAACCCCTGGGGCCAGGCCGAGCCCCAGGGCCCTGTCCTGTCCCACGGGGACCAGGCCAGCAGTGAAATGCAGCTCGCAGCCATCCCACAGGCAGGGCCCCCTGGACCTGAGGCTGTCAGAGGGTACCTTTGCCACCTGGGATGACCACACGGCACCATCAGGGCAGAGAGGAAAAACGGGGAGTTCTTCTCCCGAGCCACCAACAGCGAGGGCCCAGACAGTTTGGACAGGCTTTCGAAGCTATCCAATAGCCTAAATAATCATCAGGCCAGATTCCTGCTGGCCCCAGCAGTTGCTAGTGGTTGTTCTGAAACAAACACAAACCCAATTCGCTCTCAGAGTCACTCTTGAAGCACGAGATAAACTTCGCCCTCTCCACTGCTGCTGCCCGAGGCCACCCCTGGGCCACCCCTGGGCCACCCCTGGGCCACCCCTGCAGGAGCCACCTGGCTCAGGTTCTGCCAGACGCTCAGAGCTGCCCATGCTCCCGTGCTGGGGACAGGCTGTGGCCACCCGAGCCTCACCTGGGCACAGGGGTAATGGGTGCCATCACCCCTCCCCACTGCCCCTCCCCGTGCCAAACCATCACCCAGCCAAAAATGAGCATCCTGGCATGGGGGCACCCATGGAAACGAGGGACTGGCACCAGAGCCGTGTGTCCCCTCCCTGGTGCCTGCTGTGGGGTGGGAGTCTGGCCATTCCTGGCAGGTTTTAATAGAACTTCAACTATATTTAGATGAAAAATAAATACATTCTTGGCTTGCACACACTTCTTGATGCCTGATGAATGAGCAGGACCTCTTTCACAGGAAACTCTGGCATTGCTGGGGCCGTGCCGGGCGCAGGCAGCGGGGCCCTGCCAGCCTGTGCTCGGTGTGGTCACTGCAGAGAGCTCTGGCCATCACTGCATTCATAGCTGCACTCTGTGTTTATTATTAGTGCTGCATGGGAATGAGGAGAGCAGCTCGGGGACGCTGACATCCTCAGCCTGTGTGTTTGTGAGGGCAGAGGGACCCTGCTGGGTGGGACTGTCACAGATGCTCCTCAGACAGTACCTGAGCGTGGCCAGTTCCAGCCACCCCCTCCCAGCTCCGTGGCTAGGGATGCTCAGGGCCTTGGCCAGCTCCTGCATTTCTCCTGACGGACTTGCTGCCCAGGAATTCCCACGGCGTGGTCCTGAGCACGCCCACCCCGTGTGTCTGTACAGCTGCCAGGGGCACAGATGCCACTGAGGCAGCTGCAGCTGGGGCACAGCTGTGGCTCTGATTAAATTGGCTGTTATTCCAGTCCTCCAGAGCCTGAGTAACCCCTTGGTGAGGCCCATCTGTGCCCGAAGGAGCAAATTCTGCTGGGTGAGACCAAATCTTCCCTCACCACCGCCCTGGACCTGGGTCTCGGGGTGGTTTATAAATCAAGTTCAGTTTTTTGACGCCGCAGCCCCAAAATTCAGTCTCATCCAGTAACTATGAACCCCTGGCAGTGTGGGTGCTGCCAGCTCAGCCCCTCCTGCTCTCGGTGCCAGGGGAGTGCAGCACGGCAGAGGGGAGCAGGCAGATTCCCAGGGGGTTTGGCCTGGCTGCCCGTGGAATCCTCGGCAGCTCCGTCCTTCCCCGGGTGCTGAGCACACTGGAATACCCCAAACCCTGCCGGGACAGACAGAGCCTGGCACTGAAGCCCAGCAGCTTCCCAGTGGCTCCCAGCAGAGCCTGGCACCACTGTAGGATCCACATCCCTTCCCCCTTCTTCAGCTTGGTCCAGCTTCCTCCCTGTCTTTGGCTTCAGGCCCCCTTAAAATCGCATTTCTTCTATCACCCAGCACAGGTTCGTTGCTCTGTTTTGAAAAGCCAAAATCATGCTGAAGGAACTCATTAAACAGTCTCTTCCCAGGAAAAGATTTCTCACAGCACTGATGTGTCCATCTCTCCTAGCACTGGGATCCTTCCCACGCTGACCTCCGGCCCTGCCTGCCTTTGGGGAGGAAGGAGCTCTGACTTGGGCTGATTTTCTCTCCCCCTTCCAGGTCCTGAAGGGATTTTTCCAGCACTGGGACTGCGCGGGCTCTGGGCTCTCAGCGTGGTAATATCACCCCTGTGTGCTGTGCTTGCTGGTCATCAGTCCAACTCCCATTTTAGGACAAAGCTTCCCCAAATTGCTGCCTTGTTTGGCCTTTCCCTGCGTGGTTCCGGTGACATCACCCCCAGCAGTCGGTTCCAGGGCCCTCACCCCGTGGGACCCCGCGAGGAGCCGCTGTGGGGGGAGGATGGGGCTCAGGGTCCCCTCCCAGAGGGACCTGGGGACAGCGGGGCCGGGGCCCGGGACACAGCACAGGCAGGGTGGGTTGGGAAAGGAGCTCTGAGGTTCCTCCAGGAGGGCCAGGTGCCCTGGCTCTGTGGCTGGCACGTGGCGAGGGGACAGCCCCTGCATCCCGCCCGGGCACCGGGGTGGGTTCGAGGGCCCCCTGCCCCCAGGCCACCCCCGAGCCTGTCACACGTGTCTCTGTCCCCACAGGGGTCACAGCCACGCGCGGGCGGTGGGGCCGAGGCAGCTCTGTCCGAAGGGGAGCAGGGCTCCTGAGGAACGTGTGACAGTGGCACCAGTGTCCGTGACAGTGGCACCAGTGTCCTGGCTGCCCATTATTCACCCTGGGAACAGGCACCGTCCCACGGGAGCTGCCAGTAAAGTCCTGCCCCTGGCAGCAGTGGGGCCCTGCCCCGTGCCCACGCTCCCACCCGAGGATGATGGGGAGAACCAGCCCATTGCCCTGGGACACTCTGGGAACAACAACCTTCATTCCTGCTCTGGAACTTCTGTCTTGCCATGTCAGAAATCCACAGCCCAACTCATCTCCTTTGGGCTGAAATCCTGCTATAAAAAACCTTCATGCCGAGATCTAATTAGAAATAAAAAGACTTATTTTAAAAAATCCGATGAAGGGGATATTCCTGGGTTAGGGATATTTCCTGATTGCATAAATGCAAACCAAACAAAACTCGCATATTAAGGGTTCTTCGGAGATAAACCAATTAATTTTGCTACATTTAAGAATGAATCTGAGTCATTTTGTTACCAGAAGTGGTGCTGCCAGCTTGTGCTGCTGGTGTTTCTGGGGATAGAATGGCTGAGGAATGTTGAGTTTCAGATGTCCATCGGCTGGACAGGACAGGGCCTACATTTTCCAGGGTAAGCCTCTCTGAGAACTGATTCATAATGAGAAGAGAACTTTACATATTTAGAATTAATTTAGAATTAATTAATTAAATTCAGAATTAATTAATTAAATTTAGAATTTTATATATTATTTTTATTTCTAATTTTCTATAATATTTATGTGGAAAACCATGATGAAAATCTCTATTTGAGAAAAGATTCATGAAGCAGCAGCAGGAATTGTGCTAATCCCTTTGGTAACTCCGTGGGGGTTGGAGTCCCCTTGACTTCTTGCATCTCTTTTTGACGTGGAACCACTCAGATGGTGAAGACATCAGGTGGCCACACTCGTCCTGCTCTGTTGAAAACAAGGAAATGACTCTTCCATGTGGGAAGGGAAGGAAAAAAGGCCCTGCAAGTGACTGCAAGGGTACAGTAATTGTTCAGGCACTAAGAACACATAAAATAAATTGAATTTCATTTTAGGATTAAGGAGGAAAATCTAGGGAGGCTCCGAGACAAATCTGAGACCATGTGAGAGTTGCAGTTAATTGAAGTCTCTCAGATGTGTTTTTTCTTAACCGCTTGGAATTTGTTTTCCCAGAACTGGGATCTCTTTTGGGGAGCTGTGGCTGGGGCTCACGTGCATCACTTTGGATTCGATCCTTCAGAACTGGCTGGGATTCCACCCCCAGCTGCAGCCGAGCGCAGTGCTGGGATGTGTGGGTCACTGCAGCCTCCCATCCTCACAGGGGTTTTCTGCGTGTGCTCCTCCCTCCCAGAGGAACCAGCACGGAATTCCGAGGTGCCCGTGGCGCTGAGCACAGGAAATGCCAAGGTGCCCCCACGCTGGGGGTGCAGCAGCTCAGCCTCGGGGTGAGAGGGCACCACGTGCAGCTGTGTCAGTGCTGAGCCAGATGTTCCACCACGGGCTCGGGGAATTCAGAGATGGACGTGGGCCCTGCACGGAGACCCGACCAGCTGGACGAGACTCAGGCCAGGGAATAAAGGCCTCTTTTATAAAAGAGGGCCATTAATGCTTTGCCAAGACCTTCCCTTGAGACTGCCTGAGTAAATTTCCTCAGATTGACAGCGCTTGCAGAGCAGCCCTGTGAGTGAGAGGGGACCCGGGGCCGCTCAGCTGGGAGGCACCAGCCTCTGGTGTGCAGCTCTGAACCCACTTGGACACAAAGATCATCTTTCAAATCCAAGGAAAACTTGTTGCATCAATTTTTCTTTTCTGGTGACTTTACAGGGACTAAACATATTCTGGAAATATCCAAATTAATAACAAGTGGACTTTAATTAACTGATCTTGATAAACTGACTGTGCCTAATGTTGGGGGGTTTTCACAAAGTTCCTGGGCTTTGGGATGGACCTTCCTGCAGCTGGAAGACCACAGGACTGGGACAGGCAGCTTTGGTGGTGCTGCTGTGGCAGGGGATAGGAGGGATCCTAGAATCAGAGAATGGTTTTGGTTGGAAAGGACCTTAAAGCTCATCTTGGCGTGGAGTTATACCCCCTTTTTTGAGGGGAAAAGAGCCAAACAGCTCTCTGTGCTTCCTGCAGCCCCTGCACACATGCTTATGCCACAAACTGAAATTAAACGTTTTGTTCCTCTGCCTGAAATTCCCCAGCCCCTCCTGCAGCCGCAGGGGCCACAGAGCCACAGCTGTGGAGGCTGAGCATGGGACAGACACTGCCCTGGGCTCGGGGTCCTTTCTCTGTGGGTGTCTCCAGGCTTTTGGTGCCAAACTACAGCTCCTGGTGAGTGCCAGCAGCGAGGGGACAGGAGCCAAACCGGGAACAGGAGCCAAATCAGGGGGACAGGACCCAAACTGGGGACAGGATCCAAACCAGGGGGACAAGACCCAAACTGGGGACAGGATCCAAACCAGGGGGACAGGACCCAAACTGGGGACAGGACNACAAGACCCAAACTGGGGACAGGACCCAAATCAGGGGGACAAGACCCAAACTGGGGACAGGACCCAAATCAGGGGGACAAGACCCAGACCAGGGGCACAGCACGGCCCCTGCCCTGTGGCTCAGGGTGTGCTGCCAAAGGGGACACGGCTGGGGCCACTGGTGCTCGGGCTGTGAGAACACCCTCCTCTCCCCCCCAGACTCGCACCCAGACTCTTCTCTTTGGGACACAAGGGAGTCCGGCCCAATTTCATGCCACATGATCAGGACTGATACACCACGACCACCACATTCCAGCTTTTCCAGGCTTTTCCGTAGCGTGCCAGTATGAGGAGTGACAGACTGAACTGCAGAGGTGAACAGCTGGAGGGCTTCCCTAGCCTCCTGCAAGCCAGCACTGCCTGAGGACCGGCACAGCCCCATGAATATTCAGAGCACAGCTCTCAACCTCAGGCTCCTTCTTTATTTTTGAGAGAGAAAAAAACCAGTATTTGCAGAGCCACTCTCCTAATATTTTGCCTGACCAGCTTAATTGTTTTTCTCCTCAGCCCTTAATCGCTGCTGCTCTGCAGCCCCTGCCCAGGCGCTCCTGCTGCAGATATTAATGTGTGTTCTGTTTAAACCAAGCCCGAGCCCCGTGCAGCAGGAGGGGAGCCAGGCCGTGCCTCGCAGGTTGGACAGGGCTGGGCCACAGCCAGGGCGTTCGGCTGAGCCGAGGAACGCTGGTTATATTTTAACAGTGTCCAAACATTGGCTCTGCCAGAGGATGTGGAGGTGTTTCCCTGTCATGTCAGCATCCGGACCCGCGCCGGCCGCTGCCAGCCGCGGCGGCTCCGGGACACCTCCTTAAATGCAGGCCTTGGCTGGGCACCCTCCCAAAGGAAAGGCAGGGAGCGAGCAGGCAGGATCTTCCGAGGGGGAGCGGTGGCTTTACAGGACAGGCTGCTGCTGCCACTCGTGGGACCACAGTGCCACACGGTGTCACCGGCTCCGGGAGTGGCTGGGCTGGGCCTGGGGCCGGGCTCGGACACCGGGCAGTGCTCAGGGTCGGGCCTTGCAGCAATTCCTCTCTGGAGCCACAGTAAATACAGTTCCCGTTGTTCCTGCTTTGCTCCAGGTGATGTTAGCATTTTTTGTAACAGGGCCTTACTGTTTGTGGGTTGAAAAATGTGCGTTTGTGTGACTTGGAGGTATTTCCCCACTTTCCAGGGAATTTTCAGAGACCGAGCACCCAGAGGGGTCAGCACCAGGTGGGAGGGACACGCAGTGCCTCTGCAGCAGCCCAAACCCCAGCTGTGGAGGGGGGCTGCTGGTCAGGCTGCAGCACCACTAAGTGTAATTAAAGAGGGAACAACCTGACCCCCAGGGAATCAGTGCCCAAGGAGCTCCCAGTGATTTTGGAAACCAGCTCCAGTCTGGGGGACAGCGTTTGCCCACTGTGCCCCACCAAGGATGCCCTTGTAGAGGCACATCAGTCACAAGGAAAGGCCTTTGACTGTTTTAGTACAACAAACGGAAAGTTACAAATATCTTACTCCTTGAGACTTACTTTTCTCCAAAAGGGCAAACTGCAGACAAATTAATGTTTACAGCTGAGAGCAACCAGTGAGGAGAGGGCAGCTCCTGCTTGGGTTGCAACAGACCAAAATTTACTTGACTGTCAGGCACAATAGTTAAAGCATAAAAGTTCAACAAATGGCAAGTGCTTTCTGCTAACCATGGCAAAGCCACACGCCACCAAGGCACGTGTCCTGCCCTGCTGCCCCAGCGTTCCCCTGATCCCTGGCACTGCTCAGCCCTTCCTGCTGCCTGTTTGATACCCCAGCCCATGACACTGGGACTCAGACACCTGCTTAGGGCAAGAAGTAGAGCTGCTCTTAAAGAGGAACCTTATTTTTGGGGCTGCAGAAATCAAGCCAGCGTGGAAGGCCTTTTCCCTTTGGAAGGAGTAGGATGCAGCTGATGGCATCAGTGGCTCCATTCTGGTCTGCTTTGCTTTGCTTTTCCAGAACCTTATCCTTTTATTTTCCATGTCCCTGAGCACTCAAAATGGAACTGATCCCTCTGAGGCTGCAGCACCACTCTACAGTCTTCAAGAGAAAACCTTCCTTGCCTTATATATATATTTTCCCTTGGTCTGGCTTTAAACATTCTGGCAAGGCATGGCACTGGGATTTTGCATCCCATCTGCAGCTGTCACATCCCAGTCAATAGTCCCTGGTGTGACATAGGCACGCTTTAAAAGAGCAGCAAAGTGCCCTTGGATTAAACTCACTGGGTCACCTTCCCCTGTGGACTCCTGCTCCAGCCCGCTGAGCAGCAGCAGGGAAAACCTGACCCACTTTGCCTGCAGGGAAGGATTTTGGCATCAGGTGTTGGGGGCTGAGTAACAGCCTGGAGAGTCCGGGCTGCTGCAAGCACAAATCCCAGAGGGATGGAGGCTGTAGTTAAAACTCTCCACGGCAAAGCACAGAGGATTCCGGGAAGAATGTCTATTACAGCACCAGGAATTATACCCCAGGATCTCTCACCAGCAGAAAGCCAGGATTATTCAAGGGATTTCCTAAAAATGCTGTTGCCTGGGGAAGAAAAGTAATCATTTTTTTCAAAATCAGGACAAATTTCGAATTATCATATGCACCTGCAAAACCCTAAAGCTGAGCTTTGACCAGTTTTGATTAAAACGTTGCACTCATCTTCCCTGCAGAAGCTGCTCTTTCTGGTGTCTCAAGTCACTTGGTGTCTCATGTCACTTGGAGAGGCTGCCACGAAGGTGAGTGTTCATCTCCTGATCCTCTTCCGAGGGGGAGCAAGCTCCACACCAGGATTACGCCCTGTGCTCACCTGCCCTGATCTTTTACAGGACATGAAGGGCTTTGTCCTTTGCAGCCCCACAAGTTCAAATACTGCCCGCAATTGCTGGGGGGAGGATCAGCTCCTTCCCACCCTGAATTTCAGTTCTAATATCAACAGTAAAAGCTCCCATATGTTTCGAGCTGTTTGATGCATTAATTTCACGCTTTTGCTCCCGACACTGGAGAGGCACAGGATTTTGTTAAGCTGTTTAATTGCAGTAAATTTCTTTAGCAGACAGTATTTTACGAGCTGCAGAAATACCTGCAAGGCTTGAGCAAGTGCCAGCAGTCCCAAAAGCCCGAAGGCACTAAGTGTGTACTGGCAGAGGGACTTCTGAGAATTACAATTTATAGATCACAAAATCAAAACCCAGAACATGCTGCAGGGGGCTGCCACTGGCCCTTGTCCACAGCCCCTCTCCAGCTCTCTTGGAGCCCCTTTAGGTTCTGGAAGGAGTCTACAAGGTCTCCCTGGAGCCTTTCACAGTGCATAATCCTGTCAGAGACCACCCCAGGGCAGGAAGGGCACTGGGGATGCCCCAGCCCTGCCCTCACAGCCCCCAGGAGCGAGGGCTGGGGAAGAGGAGAGGGCCAGCCCAGTGCTCCCCCCAAACCCCTGCCCTCCCCCAGCCTCTGCTCTGACATTTGCCCAAGCTCCCACCTGCATTCTTCTGCAGCCAAGAACCACCTCTTCTCCACTGCCACCCACGGAGTCTCGGCTGGTTTTTAACCCTGGCTGGAGTGGAAGGGGATCCTCTTTTCTCCCACAGCTCCCCAAGCAGGGCAGAAGGGAGGGTTACCCACAAAAACAGGGTTCTACTGGAAAATCCCACCTCTGGAGGAGCTCATGTGTAAATGTGGATCCCCAAATACAGCAGGAGTGCCACCCATGGGGGCTGGGAGAGACCTCACCCCTCTCTGCTCGCCAGCATCTCCCTGCTCTGCTCCTTCCCACTGACTCCTGCAGGCACCCCAGTGTCCCCAGGGGTGTCACCACACACAGGGGCTGTGACAGGGCTGCTCGAGGCACAGGAGGCACCCGGGAATGGCTCAGCTGCCCGTCCACAGCCATGGGTCAGTCCCACTCCCCCAGCTGTGCAGTGGGGCCCCGAGGCAGGGCCACAGCTCACCTGCTCCAGCCCTGCAGCAGGTCCAGCTTCACCCACCTCTCATATCTGAGTTTTTCTACAGAAGCGAGCAAACACCCACCAAACAGAGCAGGCCTTGAGGAGAAAGCAGAGTCTGCTGAGCAGAAAGAGCCCCCAGCAGCTGTGAGCTCCTCACCTTGGTGAGAAAATGCTCCAGTTCTCTGGCAAATCACATAGATACTCAGTATAACAAAACAGACCGAGCACAAACACCTGCCAGCCTGGGCTGCCTGATGTTTTCAGTGAGCACCAGAAGCACCACTTGATGTAGGGAACAAACATGATCTGCAGGGACTCAGGTCCTGGGACAGTGCCACTGCCACCAGACCCGAGAGGCAACGGGAGAGCTGCGGGACAAGGAGCAGGGCAGGGCCCAGGGCAAGGTGCTGCTGGCTCCGAGGGGAAGGCACAGTGCCCGGGTACTTGGAAGGGTCACTGGAGTACTGCAGGGAAAAGTGACATTGCAGCATCTCAGGGACACACACACACACTCTGCCCCCCGGGACAGCGGAGGCTGTAAAGCTGTTTTCCACAAAATTCTTCACATTCCAGTTCCAGGGCGGCAGCTCCATGGCCTGAGCCAGCCACTGCCCAGGCAGAGCCGTGCCCTGCCCCTCTCACCAGGGTGAACCCCTCGCCCTGTGTGCCCACTCCCTGCACCACTGCACAGGATAAAGCCCCAGCTGCGTGTGGCTGCAATTTCGTATCATTTGCTTTCAGCAAGCTGATCAAATTCCTCAAGCCCACTGCCTTGGCGCAGTGGCAGCAGCCTGTTAGCCTAATTCCAGTAAGGATTTAAAAACCACAAACACCCCTTGTTTTTGACCACAGCCGTAGGTTTAGTATGCCAGAAGTTACTGTTGAGATGTGTTATTTCCAAAAGGCTATTGCAAGATCTGAGTCAGGAGAAGGTTGGACAGACTTGATAAAAACCAGCACAGACCCTCGGTTCCAGTTCCTCCTGGCCAGGTACAGTGTGCCCCTCCCACCCGTGGGCATGAGGGCTCCCTGTCAGATCCAGGAGGACCCCAAGGAAATGCTCTCCTCAGGCTGTGCTGGATGCAAGTGGACACGGAGTTGCTTGCAAGGGAATAGTCAGACTCTTAAATTTTTTCACCTTCTCCTTCTCCTGTATTTCCAAATGCCCCCAGTCCTGGTGGGACCTCGGGGAGCCCGCGGGGCCCCAGCTGCCCCTGCTCAGACCCTGCTCTGGCTGCAGGTGGTGCACAGGAGGCTGGCGTTGGCCAGGGTGAAGGGTTTGCCCGTCAGCAGCGTCTCGCACTCCAGGCAGGCAAAGTGCTTCTTGTGCCAGGCCAGCCCTTCCACCTGCTGGTAGTCCTCCGAGAAGATGATCTATGGGACAGACAGACAGACGGACATCTGCTTATTTCCACCTTCTCACCAAGCTGGAGTGTGGCAGGAGCAGGGAGAACCAGCCCTACACCTCCCACCAGGCTCATCAGCTGGGGAGGTCAGGCTTTGGGAATGGGTACATAAAATAATCACAGGATAGTCTGGGATTGATGGGACCTGTAAAGATCACCTTGTTCCAACCCTCTGCCCTGGGCAGGGCGACCCTCCACTGGACCAGGTTGAGCCTGGCACTGGCAGGAGCAGAGGGCTGGCACAGGGGGGGTCACAGGGGCTCTGGTCAGTCCCTATGGGGGCACAGGGGGGTCACAG